>WOXC01007389.1:0-435906 GCA_011680675.1 Gymnobelideus leadbeateri | reverse complement strand
TACTTTTTAAATATTATACTTTATGTCAGTTTTTGCACACCTGTCAATGTTGACAACACTGCACATATCCACATGTCCACCATGTGTCTCTTAATTGCTCTTTGGATGCCTTAGAATTTTTTTCCATGTTTTGCAACTATATAGTATTACTGGAATATTATTGATTGAAGGAGAAAAGAAACAGGCATTTATTAAGTACTTACCTTTTTAGTCATTGGCTAAGACATAGATTTTGACATATTAGGTACTTTATAAATGTTTATTGAATTGTCATTCTACATGTAAAAACTGAAGTTTCACAAACACATATGCATATCCAGGGTGCCCCTACTTCATTTTAAAGGTTTAATAGTTTATTACTATACTAGGACCTTTGGGAATGATCAGATAATGTTATATAGTGTAAAGTGCATTTTATCTGGAGTCGGACAACTCAGGTTTTAATGTCATCTATAATATATTTTTTTCTTTTTGGAAGGCAATTGGTGTTAAGCGACTTACTCAAAGTCACATGGCTTGTAAGTGTGTCAAGTGTCTGAGGTCGGATTTGAACTCAGGTCCTCCTTACTTGAGGGCTGGTGCTCTATTCACTGCAATACCTAGCCACCCCAATCTATAATATTTTCTACCTTCATGGCAAAGCACAAACCACTTTGGGCTCCCATTTAAAAAAAATCCCTAAAGCAAATTAATATGGATCTCTACAAACCCTTGCAGGTCTTAAATCTGATTTTGTGATTCCACAAGCTTACTCTGATGGTCCTAGATAATTAAGTTATATTCAAAAATATTTTTCTTGGAATCCTGTGATTAAAACAATGTTAGAATAATCATGATAGCTAAAATTGAACCCTGCAAATTACAGCCAGAAGTGGATTAGTCTAAGATTAAAAAATGAGGTTATAGTTGAATAAAAATGTAAACATTCTGAAAATATTATTTCTAGTATACCTTTCTTCTTTAGGCTACAGGTGTTCTCTATTCTCAGAGTGGTAAATGTGAGAAGGGATGTATGGGTCATTATCATTTTGTGCAATGAGTTATTTCCAATGGCTCCAATTTCTGGTCTTTTTTTAATGGGGAAAGTGGAAAACCACTTCTGTTTTTTGCCCAAAAGAATTCTTTACAACAAGACATGGTGTATAAAGAGCTGACCTCAGAATCAGGAAGACAAGAGGTCACGTCCCACCCCTGACGAAGAGTAGATCTGTGATCACCAGCAACTGAATGAGACTAATGTACAGACAAGCTACTAACCTGAATTGGTAGAGGGAGTTTCCTCCCTGAGAATTTCCTATGCCAATGAAATCATACATAAGACCCAAATTAAACAAACAAAAATGTGAATTGCTTAACTTTTATATTTTGTTGTAAGGGTTCCTTTCTTACAAAATTGGATGCCAGCTCTGCATAATTGCAATTTCTCATAGACCTGTATTTCCCAAGTGAATGAATAGTTTGATATACTCTTACTGTCTAACTTTAGATGGGTTAATCACTGTAAGACTTTTTTCTTTCCACTTATAAAACTTCATGACACTATTTAACTTCTTAGTCTCACACAAAGGTTAAATGTTATCATTAAATGAAATGATGAAATCATACTTAAATATTTCTGTACATTTCCAAAAGAGAAACACTGTCAGTTTAAGAAAATGTTACCACCTTATATGACAGGTTTTTAAAGGTAGAATTGAAAAAGAAGGATTTTCTAGTTGAAGTATCATAAAGAGCTTGAATTCCCATCAGCTGTCAGCAATTGGTTCACAAACATGTTAGCTGTGCTTTTATAGAAGCCTACAGGGCCTGAATAAGTTAAGAATTACAACAGGGTGGATGTATAAGAATATTTGCCATGGGCCCTTTTAAGTATAATAGGTACTTACGTTTTAACATTTTGCACGTTGCTCAGCTGTTGTGCTGTCACTTTTGTCATTTGGGGATATATGCATTTATTTATTGACAATACTAACTGCAATGTTATCCTGTACTTAATCCTTCCCAAAGTATATTACCTTAAAGATGTGCTTTTGTTGAGTTTATTGTAAACTTCTTGAAAGGAATAGCTTTTGGTAGTGTTTGACTCCATTTAAAGGCTGATTTTCATCATGTTATCCTGAAATAGTTTCTTTAGGATGAGTAGAATTATATGAGAGAAGAATCTGGTTAGTTTTCATTATTTGTTTATTTCCGTATTTGGAATTAAATGTTTTAGCTTTCCTGTAGTATAGGATACCACAGTGATGTATTATAAAAGGAATACTTTTGAGGCACATATTCCTCCTCCTTCTCCTCTTCCTTTTCTTCATACTCCTCTTGCCCCTCTTCCTCCTGTTTCTCTTTTTCCTACTCCTCTTTTTCATCTTCCTCCTCTTCTTTCTCTTCTCACTCAGAATAAAAGTGCATGGACTACTCATATGCCAGTGCTGATCAGCCCAGGGGAAGGGTTTTCCTACCTAGTTTGGTTTATACCAATTTAGGCAGTCTTGTAAGACTCTTACTCAAAGAGAATCATCATATTGATGTGACTTAGTGTGGATTCCCCAAAAGTTTTTGTTCTACTGCAATTCAAAACTCCTGAATGCAAGAGATCTGCCAGATCATTTTTTTATCTCAGCCTCCTCCATAACTGAGATCATAGTTGCATGGCTCCTTGCCTGTCCTGAAGCTTCTATAAAATGCATTTTTTCCTCTAGGCTAGGTTTTGAGGATATCGTTAGCATATGAGACTAGTAGGGCAAGGAATGACTTTGTTGATTTTGTTCAGACTTAAAAAAATGCAAACCCTAATTGAGATAGGATAAGAAATTATTCAATGTTAAGGGTCATTGTTAGATAGTTCTATAATATTTAGTAGTGATTCATCTTATTTTGATACTTCTGTTACCATTGAAGAAGAAGTAAAACATATTTTGAAACTCCATCATTTTTTTTCACATTTGTAGGCTCATGTTTATGACATCAGTAGTGTTTCATCTGTCAGATACAAAGTTGTTTTTTTTTTTTACCAAGTCAATAAATAGATTTAAAAAGTGCCCCCATTCTAACCCCAAAGACTCCAACTTCTGAGATAAGAACTCACTATTTGACGCAAACTGCTTGGAAAACTGGAAAATAGTATGGCAGAAAATGGGCATAGAACAATATGTTACACAATATACCAAAATAAAGTCCAAATGGGTACATAATTTAGATATAAAGGCTGATGCTATGAGCAAACTGGGAGAGCAAGCAATAGTTTTCCAGTGAGATTTAAAGAAAATGGAAGAATTTATTACCAAATAAGAGAAAGAGAACACTATGAAATACAAAATGGATAATTTTGATTATGTTAAATTGAAAAGTTTTTGTACAAAGCCAATGCAGCCAAGATTAGGAGGGAAGCAGAAAACTGGGAAAGAATTTTTCCAACCAGTGTCTCTGATAAAGGACTTATTTTTAAAATATACAGACAACTTAGTCAAATTTATAAGAATAGAAGTCATTCCCCAATTGATAAATGATCAAAGGATATGAAAAGGCAGTTTTCAGAGAGAAAAATTTGAAGACATCTATACTAATGTGAAAAAATGCTCTAAGTCATTATTGATTAGAGAAATGCAAATCAAAACAACTCTTAGGTACCACATCACACCTGTAAGATTGATTAAAGTGATAAAACAGGAAAATTACAAATACTGGATAAATGTGGGAAAATTGGAAGACTAATGCATTGTTGGTGGAATTGTGAGCTGATCCAACCACTCTGGAGAGTAATTTAGAAGTATGCCCAAAGGGCTATAGAAATGTGGATACCCTTTCACCCAGAAATACTACTTCTAGGGCTATATCCCAATGAGATCATAAAAATGGGAAAAGGACCCACATGTACAAAAACATTTATAGCAGCTCTTTTATAATGGCCAAGAATTGAAAATTTAGGGGATGTCCATCAACTGGGGACTGGTTAAGGAAATTGTGGCATATGAATATAATGGATACTTTTGTTCTATAAGAAATGATGAGCAGGCAGACTTCAGAAAAACCTGGAAAGACTTATATGAATTGATTACAAGTGAGGGGAGCAGAACCAGGAGAATATTGTACACAATTACAGACACACTGTGCAATGACTAACTTTGATAGACTTGATTCTTCTCAGCAGTGATAGGTTATAATACAGCTCCAAAAGGTTCATGATGGAAAATGCTATCTAAATCCAAAGACAGAATTATGGAGTCTGAATTCAGATCCAAACATACTATTTGTTCTCTCTCTTTTTTGTTTTGTTTCTTCTTTCTTGTGGTTCCATTGGTTATAATTCTTTTTTACAACATGACTAATGTAAAAATATATCTAATATGAATGTATATATATAGAGGCTATATCAGATTGTACCCTATCTTGGGGAGGAGATTGGGGAAGTGGGGAGTGTAGCAGCAAGCACGCCAATATCCCCAGGGTGGCTGCTAACTCAGGTTCTTAGACCCGCTTTTGTAAAGGAATGCAACTTGGTTAACAAGCTCACTTTAATCAGTCAAACATATATTGCCCAGTTCAGGGGGAAAATGTCAGCACCTCGAACTTCAGAGTATACAGACAGATCAAACAGACAGGCTTCCAAACTGTCCAACCATTATCAATATCAAAATCACAGTTACCAGAGAGGGAAGCATCAACATCTGTGTTTTCAAAGCTGGGGGCTCTCAACGGCTGCCCAGAATTTCATCTGGTCAAGTCACACAATATTTCTCAAACTGAGCCCCAAAGCAAAGCCTCCCATCAGGATTTACATAGCCTTCTCCTGGCTCAGAGAATGTAACAAACTTCTTGACCCCACTGCCCAATCACAAAATATCAAGGAGTGGGCTTTCCTGAAAAACAAGCCTCCCACCACAGGCTCCAGGTGCACTTAACCTAGGGGCAGGCAAGATCTTTAAATTTGAATTTCCGTTACAGGGGGAGAAAACTTAAAACTCAAAAGCTTGTGGAACTGAATGAAATTTAGAAAATAATTAATTAGCTTGTTAAAAATAAAGCCAATAAAAATAGTTACTCTTAAAAAAAAAGTGCACCATTCTCTGAGGCAAGAACTGATGCCACTGGAAAGTAAATGAATAAGGGTGTGGAGCCAAGATGGCAGCATAGAAGCAGGAAAACTTTGTATGCCCTCTCCATAGCCACTTTAAATACCTATAAAAATGATTCTAAACAAACTTTAGTACTACAGAACCCACAAAGTGACAGAAAAACAAACCTCCCACTTAAGACAGAGAGGCAGAACAGAAAGGAAGGGTCCATTGCAACCTGCTAGGAGCAGAGCCCAGCCCTGCCTGAGTCTGCAATTTTAGCCTCAGGGTGGCCACACACAGCCTCATGTAGAGGGCCTTCTGGAGAGTGGATCACCAGCAGCTGTGGTTGTTTCCAGAATTATCAACCCATAAATGCCAAAGACAAGGTGAGAGTTCAGTGTGGACTTTGTGGGAGCAGAAGGTCCAGGAGTACAGTCCAGCCTCTATCCCTGGAGGGAGAAGAGGCTGAGGAGCAGTGGCCACCACACGGCTGCTTCAGAGCTCCTGGCCTGAAGATTGTAGGGGGACCAATCAATCAGTCTGAAGGGTAATCACTCTTGCTTGAACCTGCTTGGATCTACATTACTGTCTAGGGTGGAGGTCCTGGGGTGCATGACCAGTGTGCCAGAGCCAGTGGAGGCTTCTGAGAGGGCAGCCAACTAATAGCTCAGGCACTGCAAAAAACCCAGCAATTTGGGACCAAGCTCTCCTCTCTGGAAGCAGAGTTCTACTGTGGCAAAAAGCTCAAAAGTCAAATAATTGAATTGCAGCATGAGCAAGCAAAGGAAGTAAAGCAAGCACAGCAATCCAACTTTAGATTCCTTTTTTGGGGACAAAAAGGATCAAGTCATGGAACAGGAGGAAAACAACAAAGTCAGAACTCCTGCACCAAAAGCTTCCAAAAAAAATATGAACTGGTTATAGGCCATAGAGGTGCTTAAGAAGGATTTTGAAAACCAAATAAGATAAGTGGAGGAAAAATAGGGAAGAGAAATGAGAATGATGCAAGAAAAGCATGAAAAGAGTCAGCACCCTGACTGAAGAAAATAACACCTTAAAAAATAGATTAACTCAAACGTCAAAAGAGGCTCAAAAAGGCAAGGAGGAGAAGAATGTTGTAAAAAGCCAAATCTGTCAAACGGAAAAAGAATCTCAAAAGCTCACTGAAGAGAATAATTCCTTCAGAATTAGATTGGAGCAAATGGAAGCTAGTGACTTTATGAGAAATCAAGATACTATTAAATGGATAGAAACAAATGAAAAAATAGAAGGCAATGTGAAATATCTCACTGGAAAAACCACTGATCTGGAAAAGAGATCCAGGAGAGATAATTTAAAAATTATTGGACTACCTGAAAGCCATGATCAAAAAGAGAACCTAGAAATCATCCTTCAAGAAATTCTCAAGGAAAATTTCCCTTATATTTTAGAACCAGAGGGCAAAATTAGAGGTTGAAAGAATCTACCAAGCACCTCTTGAAAAAGATCCTAAAAAGAAAAGTCCTAGAAAAATTATAACCAGGTTCCATAATTCCATGATCAAGGAGAAAATATTACAAGCAGCCAAGAAGAAACAATTTGAATATTGTGGAAACTTCTACACTGAGTGATCAAGGGGCTTGGAATATGATATTCTGGAGGTAAAAAGAGCTGGGATTAAAACCAAGAATCACCTCCCCAGCAAAACTGAATATCATGTTTCAGGGGAAAATATCGTCATTCACTGGAATAGAGGACTTTCAAGCATTCTTGAAGAAAAAACCAGCGTTGAGTAGAAAATTTGACATTCAGATATAAGAAGCAAGAGAAATATCAGAAGCTAAACAGGGGAAAAAATCATAAGTAACTTATCAAAGTTGAACTATTTACATTCCTACATGGAAAAATGACAATTGTAACTTATGAAACATTTCTCAGTATGAGAATAGTTGAAAGGAATGGAAATGTGTGTGTGTGTGTGTGTGTGTGTGTGTACACACACATACATACACACATCCATACATACATATATATGCCTATATAGGAGGGTGTATGTGTGTATGAATACATATATGAGTATGTGAATATGTGTGTACAGGTATACATGGACAGAGGGCACATGACCAATTGAATTGGAAGGGATAATACTTAAAAGATGAAATTGAGAGGTAAGAGAGGAATATAATGAGAGGAGATGGGGAGAGATAGAATGGAGTAAATTATCTCATATAAAAGAGACAAGGGAAAACTGTTACAATGGACATGAAGAATAGGAAGGCAAAAGGGAATGAGTCAACCTTACTATCATTGAATTGGGCTTAGGGAGGGAATGACATACACACTAAATAGGGTATCTCACCCTCCAGAAGAGTAGGGGGGCAAGAAGATAAGAGGGGGGATGATGGAGGGTAGGGCAGGTTGAAGGGGAGGGGAGTTGGAAGCACATACTTTTGAAAAGGGACAGGGTCAAAGGACAGAATAGAACAAGTAGGGGTTAGGATAGGACAGAGGGAAATATAATCAGTCTTTCACAAGCTACATCTATATTGATCCCCTTATCTTCACAGTAAGGGTGGGTGATTAGGGAGGAAGGGAAAGAATATGGAATTCAAAGTTTTAAAATCAAATGTTTAAAAACATTATTTTTTTTAAGTGCAACTGGGAGATAAGATATACAGGTACTGGGGTATACAGAGACATCTTGTCCTACTGGAAAGTCAGAAGGGAGATGGAGGAGGATATAGGAGAAAGCAGATTGGGGGAGAGGGTATACAGTGAGATCATTGTTTTGTGGTGATGGGTAGGGGAAGGATGGGGAGAAAATTTGTAACTTAAAATCTTGCGGAAATGAATGATTTAAACTAAAACATAAAATTTAATTTAAAAAATAAAAGCTAGCTGTAATTGTCAAAAAAAGAAAAAGAAAAGAAAGTAAATGAACAGGATTGGATTTTTCTTTGAGTTTTTAAAAGGCCAGCAACTTACAATAGTAACTGGCACATAGTAGACTTCTAATAAATGTTTATTGATTGACGGATTGTCGAGTTCCCTTTTTTCTTATACATTTTCTTAAGTGTTCCCAGGAATGGGCCATATTATGGCCTTCCCTCTCTCCTGTTCTTACTTGTGCTTGCCTGCTACTCCTCTTTCCTTCTACCAATGAAATTCCTGAAGATTAATTTCTTCAAACTTTCAAAAATCAGGATCTGTATACATACTCATCATGCTTAACTCAGTAAGGGATGAAAAAGGATCCCATGGATTTCCTTTTGATTGTTTTTTGAATTGTAATTTTTAAGTAGAACTCTTATTCTTTATATTTAGCATTATTATTTGTGACACAATTAATGTGATGTGATATTTTCTTGGTATATGTATTTTAAATGATTGATTCCCAAAATTTTTGCTTTGAATATTTTGCATTTCAATTTCTATTAGTGCCTTTATTTTGATCCCTACATATCCTTTTGCAGATGCAGCATAAAAATTGTGTGTTTGCTTTTCAGTAATGGATATTCTGTTTTCTTTTTTTTATTTATACGCTTTTATTAAACAAATGCTTTATTAACTTCTGGTTTACATTATTCATTTCCGCCAGATTTTGAACTATAATTTTTCCCCCATTTTTCCCCTACCCACCATCCCAGAATAGCAGTCCCACAAGATATCCCTTCCTCCAATCTGCTCTCTCCCTTATCTTTTCCCATACCCCCTTTGACTTTTCCATTAGAGCAAGGTGAATCTCTGTGCCCCAATGCCTGTACATCTTATCTCCCAATTACATGCAAAAGAGTATTAATAATAGTATATATATATATATATATATATATATATATATTTGAAACATTTAATTATAAGACCTCAAATTTCAGATCTATTCCCTTCCTCCCTTGTCACCTATTCCCTCTGGGAAGATAAGTAATTCAGTATATGTTGTACATGTCTAGCTATGCAAAACATTACCATAGCAGATATATTGTACAAGGCTGCTTATAATTCCCTCCCACCCATCGCACCCCCCACCTGGTCCATTCCCTACTTGATCCTGTCCCTCTTCTATCCTGTCCCTCCCCTCCCCTGCCTCTAAGAATGCCCTCCCATCTGTCATCACCCCCCCCCATCCCCCTTCCCCCTATTCTGCTGCAGGTTGAGATATCCCATTTAGTATGTATGTCATTCTCTCCCTGAACCAAATTCAATGAGAATGTGGTTTTGCCTTTTTGCCTTCCTATTCTTCCCCTCCCCTGCAGCCACTTTCCCTTGCTTCTTCTGCATGAGATAGTTTACCCTACCCTGTCTCTCCCCATCTCCTCTTGCCACTTTCCTCTCTCGCCTCATAATTTCACCCCTTAAGTATCATCCCTTCCCAACAAATTCAACATATGCCCTCTATCCATGTGTAACTGTAGACATATATACACACATTCACATATGTATTCATATGACCATACACCCTTCTTCCATTATTTTCATACTGAGAAAGGTTTCATCAGTCATTGTTATTGTTTTTCCTGTAGGAATGTAAATAGGTCAACTTTGATAAGTTCCTTTTGGTTTCTTTTCCCTGATTACCTTCTCAGGCATCTCTTGCTTCTTATGTCTAGATGTCAAATTTTCAATTCAGCTCTGGTTTTTTCCCCAAGAATGCTTAAAAGTCCTCTATTCTACTGAATGACCATATTTTCCCCTGAAACAAAATACTCAGTTTTGCTGGGTAGGTGACCCTTGGGTTCAGTCCCAGCTCATTTGCCCTCTGGAATATCATATTCCATGCCCTTCGATCCCTCAGTGTAGAAGCTGCCAGGTCCTGGGCTATTCTGATTGTGTTTCCACAATATTGAAATTGTTTCTTCCTGGCTGCTTATAGTATTTTCTCCTTGATCTGGGAATTCTGGAACCTGGCTATAATATTCCTGGGAGTTTTGTTTTTGGGATCTTTTTCAGGAGGTGATCGGTGGATTCTTTCAACCTCTATTTTGCCCTCTGGATCTAAAACATCAGGGCAATTTTCCTTGAGAATTTCTTGAAGGGTGATTTCTAGGTTCCTTCTTTGATCATGGCTTTCAGGTATTCCAATAATTTTTAAATTATCTCTACTGGATCTATTTTCTAGGTCAGTGGTTTTTCCAATGAGATATTTCACATTGCCTTCTATTCTTTCATTTGTTTGGATCTGCTTAACAGTATCTTGATTTCTCATAAAGTCATTAGCTTCCATTTGCTCCAGTCTAACTCTGAAGGAATGAATCTCCTCAGTGAACTTTTGAGATTCTTTTTCCATCTGGCAAATTCGACTTTTTAAGGCATTCTTCTCCTCATTGCCCTTTGGGCCTCCTTTGCCATTTGAGTTAGTCTATTTTTTAAGGTGTTGTTTTCCTCAGTCAGGCTGTTGACCCTCATTTCATACTTTTCCTGCATCCTTCTCATTTCTCTTACCAATTTTCCTCCACTTCTCTTATTTGGTTTTTAAAGTCCTTCTTAAGGTCCTCTAAGGCCTCTAATCCGCTCATATTTTCCTTTGGGGCTTTTGGAGCAGGATTTCTAACCTCACAGTCCTCTTCCTGTTCCATGCTTCGATCCTCTTTGCCCTCCAAATAGGAGTCTGATGTTTCATTTTTCTGTTTATTTTGTTTCCTTTGCCTTGGCATGTTGCCACTTAATTACTTGACTTTTGGGCTTGTTGCCACAATAGATCTCTGCCACCAGACAGGGGAGCTTCCATCCAAAGTTGGGGTCTTCACAACTTCTGTTTCTGGCAAGCTGGATACCCACCCCATGACCTCCACCCCAGACCACAATCCAGATCCAGGGAGGTTAAAGCAAGAGCGATTACCCCCCAAGACTGACTGTTGGATTTCCCTATAGTTCACAGGCCAGGAGCTGGAGCTGCCACTGAAAACTGCAAAATGGCATGTCTCCTCAGTGGCTTCTAACCCCTAGATGAGGAAGCTGACACATTCACCAAATACTGGTTCCAAAGTCCATAGGACACTGACCTCTCCCTTTGTCCTAGGCATGTCTGTGTTGATAATTCTGGAATCGCCACAGCTGCTGGTGTTCTGGGGTTCCTCCAGCCGGCTGTTGCCCCGGCTGCCCTGGGGCTAAAACCGAGGCTCATGTGTCAGCTCCCAGAGTGCTGTGCTGGCCCTTCCTGCAGGGCTGCTGGGCTGTCCTCAGTGGGAGGTTAGCTTCTCTGTGCAGTTCTGTGAGTTCTGGGGCTCCAGAAGTTGTTCAGATTCCCCTTTTACATAGTTTGGAGGTGATCTGGGGGGAGAGTGCCTTGGATGTGCTGTTTCTACTCCACCATCTTGGCTCCCCCTCTGGATATTCTGTTTTCTACAAAAAAAAAAAAACAACAAAAAACTATTTAGAGAATGGAATGTCCTTTCTCTTGGTTATATTTTAGGACAAGGACAGAAATATTTAGATTTCATATTCTAAGTTATGACCCTCCCATTTCATCACTAACAACAGAGGAATATTTTGATATGAATTTCAAAGTCTACCCTGTCTGAATTTGAATTCCCAATACCCTTCCTCTTTACTTAGTCTTTGATATATATGCTTGCATCTTTGTTACTTATGATATAAAAAAATCTTTTCCATTATCCACCACTGGTGTCTCCATTGTTGCTACTTGTTCAAATAAGTAAATTTTCAAGAAATGGACTGCCTGTTCTAGTGAAACTGAGTATCTATCTATCTGTCTATCTATCTATCTATCTATCTATCTATCTATCTATCTATCTCTATCTATCTATCTATAGTGTAGCTTCTAGTCTATGTATTATTTAATAAGTTATGTGTAAGTTAGAGAGTTTCCAGAGAAGGGCAATCAGTATGGTTGAGTCTTGTATTCATGATATATGAGAATCAATTGAAGAAACTGAGTATGTTTAACCAGATGAAGAGAAGACTAGGGCAAAAGTTGGCATAGAAATGATAATGGTATTCAAGTATTTGAAGGGTTTTCACATAGAAGAAAAATTAGTTTTGTTATGCTGAGCCCTTAATAAATTTTTGTTAACTGACTCACAAACTCATTCTAAAAGACACAACCAGAAGCAGGGGAGGTATGGAAGAAATGCTGGATGTCAGAAAAATAAATAAAACAAAACTTTCTAACTATTAGAGATATCTCAAAGCTTATTGGGTTACCTTTGGTATTGATATGTTCCCCCTTCTTGGAGATCTTCCAGCAAAGGCTGGACAAGAATGTCTCATATATTCTAGAGGGGATTTTTGTATTATTATGTTCACATAATATGTGTATACATATGTAAATGCCTTATTTATATATATGATGCATGTGTATGTACATATGTGTGTAGGTTGGACTAGATGATATCAAAGATCCCTTCCAAATATCAATTTAGTGATTCTGAATGATGATGATAGTTTTGTGTTTGCCATACCTAGCTTGTAATCAATATTCAGTCTTTTCTAAGCAGAAATTAAAATAGATCTATTCAGCTTTCCACCTATATTTTCTACTTCTCTAAGGGATGGGAAAACCTTGATCTGATAATTTATTATTTTATAAGTATTTTATTATTATTTTGTATTTCATTTAACTGATAAACATTATGCACAGTTGTTTTAAATATGTACATTTATCCCTTGAAAATTTCTTTAAATGTAAGAAAGTTATATTGCTATTTTGAAAATCTCAAAGAAACTTTGGACTGGTTAAAAAAGCAAAAATGGAAACATGATCAATATAAGAATGAAAGTAGGGATATTTTGACTTGTTATATTTATTGAGAAACATTAATGAAATTAAATAACAAACATGAAAATCATAATTTTGCTACTATTATCTATATTGTTTTTTAACTGCTGGTTGAAACAAGGCATTCAGAGAAGTCCCTCTAAAAATGGATGTTTAACTGTTTTAATACTTTTTTCCCTGGAGATTATCACTTTTATCATTCTTTAAGGATTTAAAGAATTTTTCACATTCATAGATCAATTTTGCTTTCTATAGTATATGTATAAAAGCAACTCAACAATTAACATTCTCTTACTTCTGCAAGTTATGATGGGAGAAATATTAACTATACCCATTTTCATATGGGAAAATACAAATATAACTGTGCCATTAAAATTATCAAGATCACCTTGACCTGATGGTTTTGTATGAATTCTATGTTTCCACAACTCAGGTAGCACAAGTCACTAATTCAGCTAATTATGGAGAAATAATCTTTATTTCCTCTAAATACCTGAATATCAAATGAGAGATGAAAAAAAATAGTTATTTAGTTACTTCAGTTATCTGCATGGATTTGCTCTGAAGAATTAGCCAAACATTGTTCTGTCTCATTTTTTTGTTCTTGTGTCCCGCAGACACAACGTGGGCTCTAGGTTGACTTATATTGCCCTGATCTAGGCCTTTACCTCATTTCTAGGTCATTTCTGGAGAATACCATCTCCAGGCTGGCCTTCATCTATTTGATTCCCACTGGGAAAATGGGCTCAGCCTTTGAAACTACTTTGGAATATAACAGGTATGTTTTTACTTCATCTTATCCAGAATCAGTCTTTGTGTACACTAGTTCAACTGAGTCTCATTATACTTAATTAAGGTAGGTACTTTACTATCCCTATTTTACAGTCTAGGAAACTGAGGCTCTGAGCGGTTAATTATTTGACTTGTCTGTAATCACATAGCCCTAGGCTCCAGAAGCAGAATTCAAACCCAGTGCTTCCTTTAAAACAGGTGTATTCCTTACCCTGTTATTCTATATTGCCTCTGGAACTAGTCTTCAATTCAAACAAGGAAATAAATATTTATTAAATGCTCATTATGTTTCAGGCACTGTGCTAGGTGTTTGTATGACATAGTCAAAAATAAAAGAACCCCTGCCCTCCAGGAGTTTACATTCTAAATAGGGAATAGCAGGCATACATACAAAAATACATATACATAATAAATAGAATAAATACAATTTTTTTGTCCTTTTGATTTCTCATTCTCTTGCTTGATTGATCCCTTTCTTTAAGGTCTTGTTCTTGGATTAAGCCAGACCAGTCCTATTGGAAAAGGATAGTAGATCACACTCTGGGTTTCTACTGAACAGATGTATACCTTGTTCTTCCTTCACCCCAAGTAGAATGTAAGACCATTGAAAGCAAGAATATTTTATTTTTCTTTGTATCCCTACCATCTAGAACAGTAACTGACACACAGTGGGTGCCTAAAATTTACTTGTTGAAATGAATTGAATGTTATTCAAATTCTCTTTGAGGCATAGACTCTGTAATTTTTGATATTCATCTCTAGGCAAGACATAAGCATATACAAATGCAGCACTTCTGAAATGGCCCATTTTCCAGGGAATCTGCCCAGGAATGACAAACTCAATATAGATAGAGCAACGACACTCAGGAACCAAATTTGAAATTCTCCAGTGCTACAATCTAATAGTTGTTGAACACATACATAAAAAAAAAAATCAACTCCCATATTATGTAAAAAAAAAGTCTAAAAATAAATAGCATTCTGTAGCTAAAAAATAGTGTGTATAAAAATGAAATTGTCACCTCCCCTTCTACAACAAAGCTATTTCTAAATAAACACAAAGCTGCCAAAGTAGCAGCCAGCATTACCCTTTCATTTGCAGTCTTTTTTTAAACCATATTTAGGATTTGATTGACTTGTTAAATTGGGAGGAAAGGGAGAGTTGTTTCATAATTAAATTTATGTTGCCAGTTTTTTTATTATCTGTGTTTACATTTTAAAATTATAGAAAAAACATGACTATCATGTCAGTACTAACCAAAATAATTATATGTATATGTATATACCCATACACATACATACATATTATATATGTGTGTATTCCTGATTATCAAAACTAGGAAGAGAGGGAATGGGTTATTTTTTTCTTCCTTTCCACACTGAGAAGGCATTCTGTGGGAGTGAGCTACAGGAAAAAAATTGATGAAATACAGAATATTTTGGGGGGATTATTTGCATAAAAAACCTACTAACCATTTAAGTAGAATGAAATAAATTTTAGCAAGGAATCTATTATTTTTGAATTAGTAAAGGTTAGACAATTCAGAATTCCCTCATTGATGACCAGAGAAGCTGACTGAGCAAACGACCAAGGGAACATCTTGAATTCTTTTTCTCCTCTCTCCTATTGCGTCAGGTGGTCTTAATCTGACCTTGCTTAATAGAAGAGGGTCTACTCTAGGATGGATGTGGGAATATATTCTCATCTGAGGCAGCCTCAGGAGATCTATCTAAATTTTATATCATCATATTTCTAAGTAGCTCTTGGGAAATAAAAGGTAATTGGGAGTGGGGATAGAGAACAGGGCATCAAGCCCTCTCCAAGTAGACTAAGACTATACAAAGTATAAAATGAACTGAATCAGACTCTTTAAACCTTTAAGGGAAACCCAGAATTACCTTAAACTCTAAAGTACTCTAGACTAGGTCTATATCTTTTTTCCTGAGGCCAGACTCTCATTTTATTGGAAAGTCTAGGAACCAGGACAGACTTAGATTTGAATACAGTCTTTGACACTTTCAAGTTTTATGACCACTGGCAAGTTATTTAATATTTATGAGCCCCTAGTTTTTTCATCTGCAAAAAATATGTATGAAGTAGTGGTATCAATTTATCATGCTTCCTTCACAGGGGTGTTGTAAGGATTAAACATTATAGTACTATATAAAATGCATATTATTGTTGTTATTTTGAAAGTAACCAAATGTCATCTGCCTTAGCAGTTGCCTGATGTGTGGATGCACTGTTGGACACAGGAAGTTTTTTAGGAATGGACTTTCCTATACCAAGGATAGAATTAATGAGACTTTTGCTGGAGTTTCTAAGTATGGGTCATTTTATTGCCTCTTGACATCAAATAGACCTTTGGCTCACCTTGCACAGAAGGCTCCAGGCCTATTCAGAATGGCTGATGGCATACTGAGTCCGTTTTGAGTCTTTTCTTGCATTCAGCAGAGCTCTGGAGCGATCCCCTGCCAGGGATGTTGTAATCTCCCACTGGATGTTTTTCCTTTTCTGTCTTTTTTTCTTTGCTTTTGAAAGGATAGACAAGAAAGGTATCCATGCTGAAAGCTGAGTAAACCTGGAGTGCAACTGCCGAAAATTCATGAGATCAGAGTCAATTTTGCTCAAGCTAACCAGCAGGGTAAACAGTTTGCTATGACTTTAATAAATGAGGCTAATAGAAATGGTATCAGAACTGTTAATCTGCACATTTTTCATTTTCATACTCAGCTGGTCGTTAAGGATCTCTCTTTATCACACGATTATTTCTTTCTTTTCAAATACCCTTTGCTTTTGTGATCACTTAACTTATGTTCATCCTCTCAGCCCTCAAGGAGCCAAGGTAGCCTTCAGCAGAAAAAAATGTGATTACCGTGAACACTTTGTTGATAAAAGATGCTCTCAGAACAGAAGGAAATTAAGTTGTTACTAACATTTCTCCATGGAAAGCAGGGTTCTCTGAAGCAGAAGGACCACACAGTGGAATATTCATTTAGTGAACTCCCTGAGACTGTGAGAACTTTGTTGTAATCTCAGAAATGAGAAGCTTAGAACCAAAAGTTTAAATGAATAAAGGGTAGTGTTGAATACTCTGTAGTTCAGAAGCCTGGCTTTCCAGAGAGTGTCCAGTGTCCTACATAATAAATCACAAGAAAGGATTAAAAGTAAATAAGTTGATGGCTTTGCTTTTATTTCATTCTCTTGGTGTTAGTCTAAGAAATGTCCAGAAAGACAGTTCTTCCTTACCTGATACTTTTCACTCAAAGATCTGTAAGATGTCTGAACAACATATTATGTGCATGAGTCGGGTTCTCAAGTACCATATGTTTTAATTTATAAGCAATTGAATTCGACTCAAGGCCAGGATATTGTTACAATCCAAGATTGTATCAGCAGGGAGGCGCCCCACATTATTCTGTATCTGTTTCTTACCCACAATGGTGATCTTAGGTTTGGTGGAGGCTGCCAAATATGTGAGGGGGGAAATCTTTACCTTAAATTAGGCAAAGGCAGCTTTTCCCCAAAGTATCTCATTCACAGAATATAGCAAAGTAATCTAATCTGATCGTTAGATATTCTTATGCCTAGATTTCTTTTTCAGGTTGCCAGGAATAGGACTGTGCTTTTCATCAATGCCGTGGGAAGGTGAAGTTTCTGACTACTTCATTAATAGAGTTTTTATGGCTATAATGATTCTGAAAAAAAAACACCACCCATAATTTCTCTTTTAAGAACATGGTGAGACTCATGTTAGAATTGCGTCTAGAAATGGTTAATGTCCATCAATGATCAGAAAATTAGCAGACTATGTCTGTGTTGACACTGCTGTTCTCAGCCTAATGGTTTATTTGTACAATTGCTGACCAGCCTCCTCACTAGGGATCTTTAGCATATCAAGTTTATTCTTAGAACAACAGAAGGGTATTAAACATTAGACATGGGAGTACTAGCAGAATTAACCCAAGCACAATTTATCACTTTCACCTGGAACCACTCACGCTTACAAATGGGCGGGTGGTTTTTCCTTAAAATTATAAGATCTTTCATGTCTGACTACTTCCAATAACCTAGATATATAATGTCATGTCCCCTTATGATTGGGAAAGGAGGGCCCAGGGACATTCTGTAACTGCTGTTGTGATTGATTATAGTGCCAAGGAAGTTAATTTACTAAAGATAAGGTTTCAGTTGTGTATTGATGATTCAGACTAGTTGACCTCTGATATCCCTTCAAGCTCTGAATATGTGATCCTATGATCCCATTGCCATAGCAAAATAGGAATCATTTTTTTTTTTGGAGGGGGGAAGGAGGGGCAATTGGAATTAAGTGACTTGCCCAATGTCATTTGGCTAGTAAGTGTTCCGTGTCTGAGGTTGGATTTGAACTCAGGTCTTCCTGACTTCAGGGCTAGTGCTCTATTCACTGCACCACCTAGTCACCCCACAAAATAGGAATCTTCATCTAATGATGGCATCTTGTGAGAATTTTTTCTGGCCTGACAATTGTATTTTACTTAATTAATGTATATTGAGCATCTGCTCCATATTTTTCTGTAGAATGTCTCTCTAATATGAACTTCCTCTTTCATTTTCCCCCTTTATATTTTTAGTGCCTTGCATAGTATCTTTCACATAGTAAAGGCTAAATAAATTTTTGTCATATTGAAACGAGTTGAACCCATAAATATGAAAGATTTCAATGTACTTACAATTGGCTCTGGAATTGACATGGCAACCTCAGATGAATTTGGTAGAGTAGTTCTCTATGGGAGCTACTAGCAAGAAAGACAAAAACGAAGGTTCTCATGGCCAATGAATTTGGAGCACAGGGTGCATTTCGATGTGACTTTTATTCAATATGAAGTACTTGTGGTTTTGTTCTGGCTAAATAAGTGTTATCAACATTGAAAGTGCAGTCAATCATTAAACATTTTCTATGTACCAGGCACTGTGACAAGTGCTTTCTCCACGTTGAAGAGAAGATGCAGAGGACAAAGGGATTTCCCTCTGCTCTTTAAGGAGAATGTTGAGATCCTTAAAACAAAAACTAAAAAGAGAAGAAGGGTTTCAATATGAAAACAGAGGGAAAAAGAGATTTGAAGAATTGAAAAGGAATATTGATCTGTGTCAGGAAGTGCAAGCACAGGAGGATAGAAACGACAATGAACAGTTGGAATAGAGAAATAGATATGAAGCTCTTTCCAAAAAGAATAGACCTGGACACCAAAGAGGAAACAGCTATTTGTTCTCTAGGGAATTATGTTGTGGATCTGCAGGTGATATCAGATGAGAGATAATCTAGTCAGTAGAAGAAGAAGAGATGAATCGTAATAGTTGGTAACTCTCTCCTGAGAGATACTGGGTCCACAATTTGTCTACCTGATAAAATAAGGAAATTTGAAATCTTTCTGTGGCATGTATTTATGATATGACTGATGTAATCT
This sequence comes from Gymnobelideus leadbeateri, assembly GCA_011680675.1. Classification (NCBI taxonomy): domain Eukaryota; kingdom Metazoa; phylum Chordata; class Mammalia; order Diprotodontia; family Petauridae; genus Gymnobelideus; species Gymnobelideus leadbeateri. The sequence goes on along the minus strand of WOXC01007389.1, from coordinate 416,904 downwards.
CCTAAGACTTATCGAATTGAGCAATTGTTATCCACTTCTGGTGAAGCATGAGCTCACAAATCTATCACTGGAAGTCATGTAAAATATATGCTAGAGTTTATGAACTCATGGGCAAGAAAGTAGAAAGATACAAGTGGTGTTTTTATTGCCGCTGTTCATTAATGCCTAAGGATTCAGAAAATAAAGGCAGATTTGGGAAGGTAATAGCTGGCTGAGTAGAAGAAGTCTGAGACTGGGTTTTGTGTTTTTGGACTACAACTTGAGAATAGAGGAGTGATAGACTCCTGCTAAGGGAGCACCTAACAGGGGCTAATTAGGATTTTTATTTTCTTAGAGTCCTACAAATCTGATCCAAAGGGATTTGGACTTAAAAAGAAGGAGGGTGGAGAAAATTCCCTATGTATCCATCAAAGTAGAAACCATAGAGACTGTTTACAATGTGGGAAAAAGAATATCTATTTTCATTTGATCCAATGTACATTGTAATTGTGTAGGACTTCTTGTAGTCCTAAAAAACAGACATTTCCTACATTGTTTTTCTTCTCTTTCATTTATTGATTTATTTTCTGATTTATTTTCTTCTCAAGTCTCTGTAGTAAAGTCTTAAATTAATGTTACATCTGTCATGGGGGTATTCCGTTATAGCATTACCTTTCCTCCTTTGGTTCTTAGCATGGCAATAGTATGCATACAGTGCTGTATGTTTGTTCTCAGGTTTAATTAATTTCTTTTTTACATTTTCTGTCAAAAAACTGGAGATTTATTAATTTAAACACTTGCAGCAGATATCAGATTTTGAAAAATTGGTCTTTTGGTATAATTGGTCTACTGGTTAGATTTATAGCAAAAACTTTAAAAAGAACTTTTCAGAATTCCATTCTAAGTATGCACATCCCCTTTTCATTTTATTTTGAAATGTTGGCTCTGTTCTTGTCACCTGTTTTATTGTTAGTTATGATTTTTGGAATTTGTGTTAAGTAAATTTTTGTGGCTTTAAATTCTTCAACTTTGCTCTTGATTTTTATGCTTTTCTTTTTTCTAGTCTAAGTTTAGAGATGAAGATATGGCTTACAATTGTCCTTCATTAGTTGGTAATTGTTTTGTGACTTTGGGCTAAGGATACTAAATACAGTATGAAGCCACTGCTTATGAACAATGAAATGTGTTTGCAATCTTGTTATTATATACTACTGACACATAAAGAAGATATTCATATCTTCAGTCCATTTCATTGTGCACTTGTGTTTTATCTGCCTTAGTGGTTTATGCCATTTGTGCTGAAGCATTCTAACAGGAGTATCAATAGTTATAAGGCCCTCCCATTCCTATTTCTGACTTCTGAACTTCAAAAACATGCTCCTGCACTGGATATCTTCATCTTCCTCACCCCCTTACTTTTTAGCTTCCTTATGCATATTTTCTCTCCTCCATTGGAATATAAGCTTTCTTATGGACTTCTTTATGGACTTAATTTTTTTTAATATTTATAGTGCTATGCTTAGCACAAGGTAAGCATTAATAAAGGCTTCTTTCCTTTCTTCCTCCCTCCCTCCCTTCCTCCCTTCCTTGCTTCCATCCATCCATCCATCCATCCATCCATCCATCCATCCATCTTCACTATCTTCTGTGTAAAGTTAATCATCATGATGTTCTTGGATGTAATGTCTCTATTTCTTTCGCTATTAGAAGCAGTTGCCTCTGGGGTAGCTGGGTGGCACAGTGAATAGAGCACCAGTCCTGGAGTCAGGAGGACCTGAGTTCAAATCCAGCCTCAGACACTTAACACTTACTAGCTGTGTGATCTTGGAAAAGTCATTTAACCCCAATTGCCCTGCCTTCCCCCTCCAAAAAGAAAAAAAAATAAAAGAAGCAGTTGCATCATGGTTACTGAGGTGCTTATCCAATCAGTAGCATTACCAGAGTCTAATTTGTCATTGTTTCAGGCTCTTTTAGGCCTTCTGAGGGAGAATACTTTAAATTACTGTAATGTATCACTTTTTTCCTGGCAAATCTATAGTTTTTAATCCACACACCCATTATATGCATGATGGGCTAGACTTTGAGGAGGTTATTCTTATTATTATGGTTATATTATCATTGAAGAGGAAGCATGGAATTGTGACTAGGGCATTGGATTTGTGGTTAGAAACACTTGACTTCAAACCCTGCATCTGACACTTATTAGTTGTGTGACCTTAGATAAGTCACTTAACCTCCAGGTGCCAACTTACTTTGTTGTTCAGTCATTCAGCTGTGTCCAACTCTTCATTACCCCATATGGGATTTGGTTGGTAAAGGAACTACGGTGGTTTACCATTTCTTTCTTCCATGGATTAAGGCAGAGGGCAAGTGGCTTCCACAGGGTCACACAATTTGTGAATTTCTGAAACTGAATTTAAACTCACGTCTTCTTGATTACAGGCTTAGGATTTTATCCACTGACCCACCTAGCTGCCAGGACTTAGCTACTAAATCATAGATGATGATGATGAAGAAAAAAAAAGGAAGTAGGAAAAAGGAAGGAGGAGGAGGAAGGGGAGGAGGAGGAGGAGGAGGAGGAAGAATCAATAACCAATTATTTCTTGTTAGTGATAATTTTATGTTTCAAATCTAAATGTGTCCAAAATGGAACTCATTATCTTCTTGCTTAAACTGTTCAGAACTTCTATGTTTTGTCCATAGGTTCATAGGCCCAGAATGATTCGTAACTCTTCTCTCTCTTTCACCCTTTATATCTAATCAGTTACCAGTTCTTGTGGTTTTATCATGTGAAGCACTTCACAATCTTTCCCAAATCTATCTTTCTAGACTGATTTCACATGACTCCCTCATATGCACTCTGTAATATATGTAAACTATTTCCTGTCCTCTATCCATGAAGTTCTGTCTCTTGACTTTCTGCCTTTGGGTGGGCGGTCCTCAATATCTGGAATACTCTCTACCCTTATCTATACATCTTTGAATCCAAAGTTATATTGAAAGTACAGTTCAAAGTCAACTGTAACATAGCACATTTAAAATAATAACTGAATGAATAAGTGAATAAATGGATAAATGAGTAGAAAAATATTTATTAGGTACTTAGTATGTACCAAACACTATGCTAAGTCTTGGGTTACAAATAGAATAGTAATATCTACCTTAGTCAAATACCTCACATTGTAATGTGGAAACAACACATACAAAAGGTTTCAGCTGCAAGTCACATGGAAAGGTCACATGACTTTTAAAGTATAGTAGCAAAGCCAATCCTTCTAATTGTTTGTTCACCCCCCCACCAAGAAACCACCCCAAAACAAAAACCTTCAACTATATTGTATTCACTTCGTGTGTATTTTCTTGTCCTCCCTACCATAGAGAATGTTGTTCCTTGAGAGTAAAATATTTTTTTTATTTTCATTTTTTTGCATTTTGGAGGTGGGGAAGGCAGGGAAGTTGGGATTAAGTGACTTGCACAAGGTTACATGGCTAGTAAGTGTTAAGTGTCTGAGGTCAGATTTGAACTCAGGCCCTCCTGACTCCAGGGCCATTGCTCTAATTCACCACAGCTTCTCCGAGGGCAAAATCTTTTCATTTTGGCATTTATATGCCCAACATCTGACACATAGTCTAATTCTCTTTCCTTATGGTAGATCTGAAGCTTGTTGGAAAGGAGGTGGTTGAGGAGGTAGTTGAAAGAAGAGTGAGATTGAAAAAAAAATGTGATCAGAAGAAGAAAGCAAAATCCAACAATGAAAAATGAATACAAAAAAAAAATAAAGTACTGTAATAAGAGTATCCTCACTGCTAAAGCTAAGGAGGGACTAAGACTGGGTAGAAAACCTGAGGATGATGTTTTAAAAAGACATTAAAATATATTTAAATGTTTATTTTAACTATATGCGGAAAAGGAGAGCATCAAAGATGGGACAAGACCACTCTTTGGGGTAGTTGGGATTGTGACAGCAGAGATCAGAGGGAAAGCAGAGTCTTTTTTTTTTATTTTTTAGTTTATATCATTCATTTCCACAAGATTTTCAGTTACAAATTTTCTCCCATTTTCCCCCTACCCACCACCCCAAAACAGAGATCCCACTGAATATCCACTCCCCCAATCTGGAAAGCAGTCTTTTAACTGTTCTTTTGTTTTGCTTTTATCTGACCAGGATAATGATTTTTGGACTGGAAAGGAGAGAATAAAAATATGGCTAATAGGTTGATAAAGAAGGAGATAAGATGGTACCTCTTGTCTTTGATGAGTTTGTCACCTTTCCCAAGTGAATTAAATCCTCAGGTACTTAATAATCATTCCTGCCAGTTCTTTGGGATATTGTAAACGATCTTTGAAAACTAATGAACTAGATTGGAAAAGAACAGATGTTCTTATTTTCCAAAAATAAAAAAGGGGGAAAAAGGGATTTTGCAGATTTTAGGCCAATGGGCTTTGCTGATTTTTGGCAAAATTCTATAATATATTTTTTAAGGGTACTAAACATCTCCCAAAGGAAGCAGTGATAACCAAGAGCCAGAATGGCTTCATTAGCAAGAGGACATATCAGGTTCACCTTTTTTTCCTTTTCTGACAGGGTTAATAGACTGATCTGACACTGTTGTGAAAGGAACAAAATCTGGGAGGTATAAGTAGCACTGGATAATCCACAGCAGCAAATACAACAAGTAACAAATATGACAATAAATGAGAGGAGATTTAGTGATAACATGATCATTGTCCTCAAGTATTTGAAGGGCTATTGAGTGAAGGAGAGAACAGATTTGTTCTGTTTGGAACCAGATTCAGAGGGTTCCCCCAAAAGAAAGACATTTAGGCTTGATATTAGAAAAAAATTAAAAAGTAGAACTATCCAAAAGTGGAATTTTGGCGGGGAGGAGGAACTCAGTTTCGTTTACCAGAGTTCATCATGTGTGGTCTAGATGACAATATGATGGATATGTGGTAGAGGAGATCCTTGTTCAGGAATGGACTGAGTGTCATTCTGAGATTCTTTGGTTCTATATTCAAAATTTTTCTGCCTAGGGAAAGATTTAAATAAGGCAACACTAGATTTCATTCCCTATAAGATTATTTAAAAACCAGCCCTATTACTATCTCCTGGTACTAACTGAAATGTGTTTTTAATGAACCTGTTGGATATGAAACAAACTGCAAATTTCAATCTTGTGAAGGCTAATGAATTGTCATTGTTAGAAACTAAATTTCTTTATCAGTAATGATAAATACACCTTCTGACCAAACAAAAAGCCTCAGCATAGCTTAGATGGTCATGTTTTCTAGCTAAACCCCATTTTCATCAATAATGTCAATAAGGTCAAAGCAGCATCAGCTTAGAGAACTGCATCTATTTGCCTCGTTTCTAAATGATGCTAAAGGGAAAGCAGATATTTAAGAACGAGAGATAAAAAGGACTTGAGCTTATAAGATCACACTTCAACTTTGAAGTTTGTGATAATGGTGCTATATTGCTTAGCATCATGCCTTAGACTTTCCATTGCCTTTTGTTTGCATTCTAACTCAACATTAAGAGTTTTCTAAGAAAAACCAAAGACAAAATTGGGCATTTCTGCTTTTAGTCCTTTAAACTTTTCAAAGTTTTAATTACTTAAATACTTATGGAGGCATGACAAAATTAAAAGATTTCCTTTAATTGTTTTGTATTTTATTGATCCTTGTAGAAGCTTAATTATCTTCATTTAGATGGTAGTCATTCAGTAAATATTAAGTGCTTACTCTGTTCCAGGTGCTATGCTAAGTACTGGAAATAGATATATAGATATAGATATGTACACATACACATATACACACATATGCCTACATACATAATATATATGTAATATATATTATATAAATATAGATAGATATAGATATAACCGTTGCCTCAAGAAACTCACAATCTAAGGTAAGAGGGGAGAAAAACAATCCAGTGGATAGATGAAGTGATGTTGTTGCTTTCTATGACATTTTCTGGTCTCAAAAGAGGATACATACTTTGTTATTTATTTATATATGTTATAATGGCTACTTGCATGAGAAATATACTTTCATAGCATTGCTCTTGATTAAGCAGAGCTACTCTTCATACTCTCAGGGAAATAGGTAAATGCTGTCTTTTTATTCTTATAAAGGATAGGAGCCACTGGCTCTGAGGCAGGAGGGCCCTCTTGAGACAATGGTGTCTGAAAAAAAATTATTACACTTTTTTCTAAGATTACTGCCCAGTAAAATAACTAATATTACATAGCACAATTTTCCCTCCAAGGAATGCAAGAGGATTGTTAGGTTGGGGTATCATTTCAAAAGGTTATTCCTCTTTAATTGTGATAAATATTGCACGTTTGGAAGTTCCCTCTAGGAAATGACCTTCTACAGTCAATCAGTAGTCAGTTAGCTTTTATTAAGCACCTCCTATGTGTCAGACATTGTATAAAGTATTTGGGGATATAGAGAAAAGTAAAAGGTGATCTTTACCCTCAAGACACTCACAGTCTAATGAAGAAAGTCAGAGTTCTGAGTGGGCCATGAAAGTTGAGTAAGGTTAAATATATTACTAAAACACTTTAAATTATTTTATTTATTTATTTTATTTTATTTTACAAGTTGAGCGCAAAAAATCAACATATTTCACAAGATCCTTTACTGGCTGAAAATAGTTCTATGATGAAAACCAAACAGGACTCAAATATACACAATAGACATGCAAAAATAGACAGTTGCATGGTTAATTATAATAATTATTCAGGCCATTGACAACTCTCAGAAATGCTCATTTTAAATATTTATGCTACTATTAGCAAGGGGAAATCTGAAGAAGTTTTGCCCTTCACTTATATCAGAAATGATTCAGTTTATTTCTTCCTTTTCATACCAGGGGATAACTACCTGAAATTCCCATCTGGGCATGGATCAGAAAAAGACTTTCAACTTTTCTCCTCTCCTCATTCTCTCTTCAGAGCAAAACTTAGTCCTGATTTTAGGCAGTCTCTCTGGAGCCCTTCACAAAGACATCCTGCTATGTTTCTAACTAAACTCAATATTTTCTACTAAAAACAGCATCTTTTCAAACTTTCCATCTTCATCGACAGCACCATTAGAAACTGGTTTTTATTTTAATTCCTTCCTCTATTTTAATCCTTCATATCCAATTAACGAATAAAACACATTGATTTTTCAAATTATCCTTCAAATTTTCCTTTTCCTCTACCTTCTAACCCAAGTCCTCATTTCCTATCTAGCCTCTTCAACTGTTCTCTTGATTCTAGTATCCACTTCAGTTTGTCCTGCTGATAATCTTTTTTTTTGGAGGGCATTTGGGGTTAAGTAACTTGCCCAAGGTCACACGGCTAGGATTTTTGTTTGTGTGTGTGTTAAGTGTCTGCGGCCGGATCCGAACTCAGGTCCTTCTGACTCCAGGACCGACGCTCTACTCACTTCGCCACCTAGCATCCCCTGATAATCTTATTAAGATATCTTTCTTGCATGACTCCTTTCCTCAAGAATCTAGAATGGCTTCTTATTGATCCAACAACTATTTATTAACTACACTTACTATGTTCCACCATGTTAAGCACTAAGAAAACATAGAAATGCAAAAAACAATCTCAGCCATCAAGGAGTTTACATTTTAATGGAGAAGACAACATATAAATACCTCAATGCATACAAGATATTTACTGAGTGACTGGAAAGTGACTTTAGAGGGGAGGGCTATCAATATTTCATATTATTTATTTGTTAAACTATAAGTTCATTGTTCTTGCATTCAAGGCTCTACATATTACTTATTTTTTCTTTGAAATAAATTTTAAAAAAAGTTTTGTTTTTGTTATTGAGATATCTCATTTAGGCTGGAAGTACAGTTAATGCCTCATTTGCCCACCCATTGCTAACTTGCAGAACAACTTTGACTTGCTGTTTTTTCCTATCTTATCCAAGATAAAAAATGGAAAAAAAATGAAGGAAGGCAGCCTAGCGGTTACAGATTTCAAACTGCATTACAAAGAAGTAAGTACCAAAACAGTTTGATACTGGCTAAGAAATAAATCGATGGCTCAGTAGAAAGGAAAAGTTTATGACAAACAAGAGATAGAGAATATTATAGGAAATAAAGTAAATGATTTTGATTACATGAGATTAAAAAAGCTTTTGCACAAACTAAACTAATGCAGCTAAAATTAGAAGGAAAGTAGGAAACTGGGGGATTTTTTTTTAACAGAAGATTGTACACAGTAACAGCAATATTGTAAGGATAATTAACTGTGAAAGGTGTAGCTAGTTTGATCAAGACAATGATCCAAGAAAATTCCAAAGGAATTGAAAATGTTATCTACCTAGAGAGAGAGAGAGCTAATGAACTCTGAATACAGATTGAGGCATATCTTTTTAAACTTTATTTTTCTTGTTGGCTTTTTCCTATGTTTTCTTTTGCTACATGGCTAATATGGAAATATGTTTTGCATGACTTCACATCAATAAACGGTACCAAATTATTTGCCTTCTCAAGGATAGGAGAGGGGCAGGATTAAGAAAGAAAGTTTGGAAATCAGATTTAAAAAAAATATTGTTATAAAATTTCTTTACATATAATTGAGGAATATTTAAGAAAATAAATAAAAACATTTTAAAAAGAAAGGAAGGTTAAGATTTTTAGGTAAAAAAATCATGGACCAGTTCACATTTATTTTGTGCCTTTAGGTTTGTAAACTGTTTTCCCCACAGTACCTAACTGGTAAGCACAATAGCCCTTGGAGGTAGGTGCTAATATTACCCCACTTACCAGCTGTGGATCAGAAGAAATTATGAATGTAAAATCACACTCCTAGTAAGTATTTGAATAGGAATTTGAATAGCGCCTCATCCTTCTGCTATCACACTACCTTCCTAGAAAAGATATACTAATCAGAGAACATTTCTTTCAACCAAGTATGGTCATAAGAGATCCTTGATCTTGAGCTCGAAGGAACCTCAGAGGCTCTCTAGTCCAACCCCTTCATTGTAGAGATGAAGATTCTGTGGTTCAGGGAGATAATAGCTTGTCTACAATTGAACAGTTAATGTCAGATGTAGGATTTTAATCTATGTTCTCTCATTCCAGAACTAGGGCTCTTTCCATTGTACCATAATTAGTAGGTTTTACAAGTTTTACTGAATTTATTTATTAGGAAAATTGTTTTTCTCTTCTGGTGCAAAATTAATTTTCTTTGCTTAAAAAATTCAAGCCCCAGGGCATGAAATATTTTGAGTTATTTAACCTTTACAAAAGTATGTAATTTACTCTCTAGTCATTAGTAATAGCTCTAAATCAAATAATTTTATTGGGCATTGAGAATGTAGGAATTTTGAGATGCTAGCACTTGGGCATTAGATTGAGAAGGAGGGAACACTAAAAACTTAGTGATAAAAACTTTCAAAGACTTATCCAAACACATTCGCATGACTAAACTATTTCTGCAGCAATCCCTCAGTGGCACAGAATATATCACTGAGACCAAGCAGGTTGCAACAGCCACATTTCCGATCACATACCCCTCAGGCTAATGTTGAAAACTTTTTTTTTTCAACATTTCAACATTCTTTTTCAAAATCCTTCTGTCCAGTGCTTCCTTTAAAGTTGATTTTAATCTAAATTCTCTTTTGTCAAAATGGTTGATACTAAAATGAACAAACAAAACCAGCAACCTGTATCTACCATGGGTTGTCTACTGTAACTATTGATTCAACCCTAAAATGTCCCATCCTGATTTCTCACACACAATACAGCATTTTGGAAGAGTACTCTTAAGAGTATCAGGTCTCATTCTCATGCTGTCATTGAAGTATATCTCAGTTGGCACCATCACTTTCCTGCTGAGAATTATCAACGGAGTACCTTAACTACTAGACCACAATAGTGTCCTGACTTAATAGTCCCTTCAATTAGTGCATCACTGCCTCATTTTTCGTAGAGGGCCTTAATATCCCTTTGACCACACCTTCAGTGTGTTCAGCTTCTAGGAGATAAGAAAGGACTTTGTCTTTTTCTTAGCTGATAAGGAACACAAATCTTTCTATGTATTTTTTTTTTACCTTTTCAAAAAATTACCTGAAAATTATATTCTACTCTTACCCAAACCATTTGTAGTTTTGTAAATACTGTAATGGTATAAAATTTATAATTTGGGTTTGCATTTGAATGTAAACTAAACAATAATAACACACCTTTTGTTAGAAATAAGTTTGAAATTGAGTCTAAAAATAAAACAAAATCCTTATCTAAAATGAAAAGTTTATTTCTCTGGTTGTTTTTGAGCTCAAAATATTCAAATATACCTATGGTCTTCTCTGTTTGGATCTGGTGCCCTCAAATTATTAATATCCATGGCTTTTTGAACTAGAGATATAGCAATCTGCTTTAATGGTTGCTTTTTTAGAGGGACTCAAATGTTATGATATTCTTGTGTATTTCTGTGGGTGTATCTCTATGCACCTGTATGTGTGTGTGTGTGCTTAACAATTCCCAAAGGGTAACTAAAAGTTGCTGTGACTTTGCAATTACTTAACTATGTGATTTCTGGCATGTCACTCAGCTATAAAATGAGGAGTGGGCTAGATGATCTCTATAGTAATATTTCTAGCCATAAAGAGCTAGGATTCAAAAAACATTTTTCACACTGTTGTCAAATTATCTGTAAAACTATAAAATTTTGATATCAAGGGTCCCTGAAGTTATTACAAATGATTATATACTGTTTTAACTAATTACCTATGTGCTATAATTATATATTAATCATATAATATACCATATATGTATATATAACACAAATAACATTATATTCTTAATGTTATATACTTTTATGCATTATATATTGCATGGATAGTATTTCCATGATATCCATATGAGAAAGGGAAAAGCTATATGATTTCATAGTCTATTTCAGAGAGAAGTGAAGTGACCCATTGAAATCACAGGAAGGATATATATCATGAGACACTACAGGTACCAGGATGAAAAGAAAATAAACACACAAAGCAAATTTGGTTCCTACTCTGGCTACTGAAATGACCTTGGACTACGTCAATTTTTTGAAATATGATTTCATGAATTGAAAATTTAAGCTTTGTGTACAATGTGTACAGTGGAAGGTGGGAGAGAAATAGTAGAAGACAAAGGTAGAGGAGGGGAGGAAGGACAGAGAAGAGATGATATGAGCAGGAAAATGAGGTGATAGGGGTATAGATATAATTTTGGCAAACTTTCCTTCTTAAAAACCACCTTGCTTATTAACCCTTGTTTTTATCCTTGGTTTTGTTCACATTGGCAATGTCCCCTGTTGCCAACTTGGAGAGAAACAAAGAAAAGTAGAAAAGCAGGGGAAAACCAAAACCAACCGAACAATGAAATATTATATTCATAAGATGCCTTTGATTTGTAAAAAGTGGAAGGTGTATTTGAATACCATGCTACCTCATCCGACAGTGCTTATGCCCAGGAATAAAAAGGTAAGGATGGAAATAAGAAATGTAGTCTTATTAGATAAGTCAGATAATTGAATATGGTTCTGTTTTACTTTGCTAATTAAGTATAGTATAAAAAGCACTATTCTCTTCTTCCCCCTTTTCATCTATTCTTTCCTTCTGACTTTGAAAATGGTAAATTTGTATCCTGAAAAGATGGTGGTGTGGGGGGATCCATTGTATTCCTCTTCCTCTCTTTAACTGAGGATATCATTGGGTTAGATTACAGAAATGATTGCCTTAAATCAGTAAGTTACAAATACAACATCTGGGGTTGTCTCCTTGAAAAAAAACTACCAGAGGTATTTATTATCCAGGAACTTGGGAAAACACTTTATGTAGCACCTACTATGCTATACTAAGCCTTTAAAAATGTATTTCTCAGGGGCGGCTAGATGGTGCAGTAAATAGAGCACCGACCCTGGAGTCAGGAGGACCTGAGTTCAAATGGTTAGTATATTAACCATTATTCAAATGGTTATTCAGACACTTAACACTTATTAGCCATGTGACCTTGGGCAAGTCACTTAACCCCAAAATGCCTTCCCCCCTCAAAAAAAAACATCAAAAAATGCTTTTACCACCCCTCCCCCCCTCTCCTTTCTCTTATTATGACAGCTGTTATAGATACACCAACACTTTGAGGGATCTGTGATCTGTTCAATGTGGGTACTCTCTCTGGTAAGACAGAAGTAACCTGTCAACGCCTGGTTGCCCTATACAACACTTGTGTATGAAGCACGATATTTATGGCACAGAGGATTCACTCCATTTGATGAGGGTCTGGTTCTGGATCTCTAAATGTATTGTGCATACTAATGGGCACACAGGTGATTCATTGCCTATCTCTCTCTTTTCCTTTTTGACCAGATCATCATGATATTGTGGGGCATTACCTCCCCAGTGATAGCCCTTAATAACCATAGCCACTAGCATCTTTCTAAAATATGAACAAAAAAGACTATTCCAATGACTCTTTATGGTTCTTAGCTATAAAATACCCTCTACCCCTGGGTCTCCTTCCTCCCTCTAATTGGAGGGGGAAGAAAACTCTTTTCCTAAGAACCCCCTTTTAAAGGGAAGCACAGGTAGCCATTTCTTAATTTTCTGCACAGCTATGCTCCTCTGGCTTTCTCTATCATGACCTTGTGTTGGACACCTTTCCCCTCCCACTTTCTGCTTTTCAGCAGAAAACAATGGTCCTAGAGTAAGGAAGACAAGAGTTGAAATCCACCCTCAGACACTTACTAATTGCATGACTCTTTACAAGTCACTTAACCTATATTTGTCTTGGGTTCCTCACTGTAAAATGAAGGCAGTCACAGTACCTACCTCACATGTGTTTTTGTGAATATCAAATGAGATCATATTTGTAAAGTGAAGTGCTTAGTACAGTACTTGACAGGTGGTATGAAGTGTATAAATGCATATTCCCTACCCATCCTTTTTGTAGGTTATTTTCCCCAATTAATAGTGAACTTGAAGGAACTGTCTTTTGTTTTCTTTGTATCCCCAACACAGCACAGTATCTGACATATACTAAGTGCTCAATAAATGTGTACTGACTGGCCACAGACTCTGAAGAATTAAAGTTGAGGGTCACTTAAAGGCAGGAGTGTTCTAGTAAATGTTTAACTTTACAACTGCTTCTCTGGAAAAAAAATCATATATATGTTTGTAAGTACATGTGTATATACACACAAGATGCACTTATAATTAATTTGCATAATTAAAATTTTCCATAATTTTCTAAAGGCTAGACATTTTCCTAAAATGGAAAGTTCCATGATAGGTGTGAGTAGGATGCAACATATTATAAATGAAATTATTATAGATGAAAAGTCAGATATGTAAAATCACTAAAACCAGAAACTTTGGTACCATTCAGACATATGGTCCAAATGGATAGTAGTGATTAAACATGTCCTAATGTCTTTGAACCAAAACAAAACCAAGTTGTTGAAGACTATATTTGAGCAAGAATATTTTCAAATATCTCGAACAACATAAGTTGATCAATATCTACTAATTGTGTATTTAAATGATGTACACAGAAAGGTTATATTCAGGGGACAGTTAAGTAAGGGCTATATGCTGTTGGAAATGGGGATTGTGAAAAGAATAAGTATTTATATAGTGACTACTATATTTTAGACCCTGGGGCAAGCACTTTACAAATATTGTCTTTTTCATAATATTCACATGCAGTTTAAGATAATACTATGAAAATGTGTTATGGATTTATAGGAAAGACTTCTATTCAGTTGTTTCTAACTTTTTACGACCACATTTGTTGTTGTTTAGTTGTTTGGTTTTTTTTTTGGTAAAGATATTGGACTGGTTTGTCATTTCCTTCTCCAGCTCATTATACAAATAAGGAAACTAAGGCAAACAGAGTTAAATGACTTGCCCACGGTCACACAATTGCTAAGTGTCTGAGGAGAGATTTAAACCCAGGTCTTCCTGACTCTAGGTCTGGCAATCTATCCATTGTACCACCTAGCTGCCCCATAATAGCTGTCATTTATGTTGGTTTCAAAGCTTACAAGATACTTAATATGCGCCATCTTATAGGATTGGAGATAACTGTGAATATGGAAAAAAATCAGGTAACTGGGAAAGAAGAGGTCTGATTTCTAGTACCAGTTCCACTACGTAGTGTTGCTGTTTGTCCTTTGTGCTCAAAAAGGACCAAAATGACATCTTAGTATCAGCATCAATGTAGAGGCAATACATTTGTCTTTAGGAAACCACTCTTGGTCTCATTTTTTTTAAATCTATAAAGTAGGGATATCATTACTTGACCTGACTTTCTCACAGGGTTGCTATGAGAACAAAATGCTATTGAAGAAGTGGAATCACTTTTAAAACTTCAAGCAAACATATTTAAGTGTTGAATCTTTTAGTAGAATGTAAACTCTTTGAAAACAGAAGCTATTTTTGGTTTTTCATTTGTATCTCTAATGCACAGCCCAGTGCTTAGTTGAATTTAGAGGGAAATAACATAACCAGGCAAGTAAATATGATTCAGTCCACCTTTAAAAGCCTGGAGTTCCTGTTCTGTGGAATTCTAGCCTTTTCTCTCTCAGCTTTTGAAAATGCTTCTCTCTCTTTTGATGTCTTTTCCTCCTTGTTTAGAACCCCTGTCTTAGATTTCAGAAAGGTACAAGGCAGTTTCACCCTCTGACTTCACAGTGAACAAAAAAGGCCACAGCACGAGTTCCATGGTAGATCTGTCATAGACAAATCAATAGAAAAGCCATGTTAATGCCCGAGCACTGCTCTTCTAAGCACTGGGGACGAGAATGAGTCAGTGTGTCCTGTCTAGTTGACATTAGCAAACTGTTTATGCACAGTACACATTCCTTTGCTCTGTATTTACATAGCTTAATGGGGTTTTGAAAGGTCAAAATCAGAGCTGTAGACATCTTGGAACTGTGAATTACATACAGTGGCATTGTTGAATTCTTAATTATATTATTAAAGGGCTTATACAAGGTTAGCTTTCCACCAAAGACTAGATTGTGCATGGTGCACATTTATTTAAAACTTTTAATGTGGCTTTTATCTTTCAAGCCAATAGACCACTGATGGGGCTTAAGTAGTGCCAAGTCCATTCCAAATTAGAGATTGTTCCTCCTGCAACACTGTCTTCCTTTTTAATGGCCTGTTGAAGCTTTTATTTTGTTTGTTAGTCTAATTGTGGCTTATAAGGAATTATCATTGGCAGAAGAAAGATGTGTCGGTGTGCATACATTAGGCTAAGATGTTGATATTGCAGAATCGCTTAAATAAATATGATTACATTAAAGTAATGATTGAGATTGTTTTTCTTTTATGAATAGTACAATAAAGTGATAATAAAACCTTAAAAAAATTGGTGACCCAAATAACTCAAGGAAATTGAGTGTACCGATGAGATTATACATTTTGTTTTAAAAACACTTTGCTTCTCCATTTTTTGCTTTCATTTTGGTTTGGTTCTCTTCTGAATCTGTTTTTAGGGGAAAGCTTGTTACAAAGCTTGTGTTTTCTTAGGCTAGTGATACGGAGAACAGAAGAAGTAATAAGGGAATTGAATCATTAGTAGATGTTAGCAGCGATATGGCATGTTTAGTGCGATAAGTAGAATGTTTGTATGTCAAATGAGTTTTTGAAACTATTTCAAGTTTCAATAAGTTTTCCTTACTGTCATCTCATAGATGAAAAATAATATGATTGGGAGGTCATAGGTCAGGAATTGGAAAGAAGGGCAAGCATTTGTAACATTTAAGTGACCTTCTATTATATAAAACATTTCCCCAGTATTGCTGACCAAATATTATTTGATGATAATAAATAGTAAATTACATATAATTTTTCTGAAGGGAGAAAGTGAATATTTTGATAACTAGAGCCTCATACTTGAAGAGTAATATGTATTATGTCTGCACCATGCCATATATTTTAAAATTAGAGATCCATTAGGTTTATGTTTTATATTATGTCATATTGTAAAGCATCACTAAAGATATATCACAAATTAATATTAAAAATTCATATATAAAATGAAGGGATTGGGCTATATGACTTATATTAATCAGTCAATCCACAAGTATTTTTTAAATTGCTTACTATATGCCAGACACTGTTCAAGGTGCTGGAGTTTTAAAGATGAAAGTGAAAGAGTCCCTGACCTTAAGGAGACTTCTTTCTAAAGGGGAAGACAGCTTGCACCTGTCAGTTATAAATCTATGATTTTTTTTGCAAGTAAGAAAAGATTTTATCCTGGGGTGATGTAAAAAGATGGATGGGGCAGAGAGCTTATTTGCTGGATGCTTTCTAGAATTCTTCACTTTCACCTTCACCCTCTATAGAGTCTGTGCCTACATCCCTCTCTAGGGCAGCCAAATCTTCCCAAGGCTCTGAGAATTCTCCTTCTTCCATGCTTTCACCCACATACCAGTGCACAAATGCCTACCTGGCATACATAAGGTCAAACTTATGATCCAGATGGGCCCATGCTTCAACAATGGCTGTAGTGTTACTCAGCATGCATACTGCCTGCTGTACGTTAGACAGGTCTCCCCCTGGGGTACCACAGTTGGGGACTGGTAATAGATAACAACCTTGAAGCCAGTGCGACACCAGTCTACAAACTGAATGGTTCTCTTGGTCTTGATGGTGGCAATGGCGGCATTGACGTCCTCGGGTACCACATCACCTTGATACAGCATGCGACAGGCCATGTACTTGCCATGACGTGGGTCACACTTTACCATCTGGTTGAAGGGGTCAAAGCAGGCATTGGAGATCTCTGCTACAGAGAGCTATTCGTGATAGGCCTTTTCAGCAGAGACAATGGGTGATTAGGTGATAGGGGGGAAGTGGACTGGAGGATAAGGTACCAGGTTGGTCTGGAACTCCATAAGGTCCACATTGAGAGTGCCATCAAAGCGCAGGGAGACAATGATGGAGAAAACAATCTGGCCAATGACCTGGTTGAGGTTGGTGTATGTTGGGCGCTCAGTGTATGGGTTCTGGCGGCATATGTCGTAGATTGCTTCATTGTCCATCATGAAGGCACAGTTTGAGTGCTCCAGTGTGGTGTGAGTGGTGAGGATGGAGTTATAGGGCTCTACTACAGCTGTGGATACCTGCCGGTCTGGGTAGATGGCAAACTCCAGCTTGGACTTCTTGCCATAGTCAACAGACAGCCTCTCCACGAGCAGAGAGGTGAAGCCGGAATCTGTGCCACCCCTGTAGTGGCCCCAGGTATAATTATTAGCGGCATCTTCTTTGCTGGAGATCAGCTGCTCAGGATGGAATAGCTGTTTATAGATGCTAGTCCAAACCTCATCTATTACTGAAGGCTCCAAGTCTACAAAGACTGCTCTGGGGACATGCTTGCCAGCTCCAGTCTCACTGGAGAAGGTATTAAAAGAGTCATCACCAGCCCCCAAGGTCCTGTCACTGCACATGGTACCATTGGGTTGGATACCATGCCCTAAGCAATATAATTCCCAGCAGGCATTGCCCATCTGCACTCCAGCCTGGCCGACATGGATGGAGATACACTCACACATGGTGGCTCCAATGCCTGAAGACGGGAGGGCACTGTTGACTGCAGACAGGCCACGAGTCCCTGCTAGCACAAAAAATTCCTAAATATGATTTTTATAATTCTACTATCAGCCAAAATATAAGGTCATTTAAATAATAAATGTTCTTATACCTATATACATATTATACATGGTGCCATCCCCCTATTTTAGGCTCCATGGGCATAAGATATCAATGATCTTACTTGGAAGAAGTCTAATATGTCATTTACTAACTTTTGAAAATAAATGTGAAATTGCTCTAAGTTACTAGTAATAAGAGAAACGCTAATTAAAATAATTCTAAGGTGTTGCTTTCTGCCCAGAAAATTGTCAAATATCATAAAAGTTAACAACCCTTAATGTCAAAGAGGCTGTGGAAAGACAGGTACACAAATACACTGTTGTTGGAACTTTTCATTGGTTATACCCTTCTAGAAAGAAATTTAGAATTACACTAAGAAGTAACTGAAATTACTAACACTTTAGTTTAGAAATCTTGTATCAAGTTATATACTCCTTGGAGGATAAAGTCATAATGAAGAATTCTTTATGTACCAAAATATCCATTGCATTACTATTTGAAATACCAAAGAACAAGAAATAGAATAGTGAGCAACAACTAGAGAATTGATTTTTAAGATGTGATGTATTAATATAATGACAAAAAGCAATGACTATGAAGAATTCAGAGACTATGAGAAGATTTATATGAACTGATGCAGAGTGAAATAGCATAGCCAGAAAACCATATATACAGTGACTTCAACAACTTAAATTGAGAGAACAATACAACAAAACACAATTCTGTGTAATTATAATGAGCAAGTTATTGCTTATTATAATTAGAGAAAACTAGAGAAAATTTGAGAAAATATATCTCTCTCCCTTCATAGCAAAGGTGGGGAAATATGGGAGTGGAATATTGCATTTTCTCTCAGATATTATCAATATGATGTTTGGTTTTACTAGCCTATTGTTTTTCAGTTTTTTTAAATCTTTCTTACAGAAGAAGTCTAACTGGGTAGTGTCTGGTGGAAGTATATATTTGGAAAAAAACATGATATAAAAGAAAAATGCATTATTCAATAAATGTAAAGTAAATATCCATCAATAAAAAATAAAAGTAATCTTGAAGGAAGCTAAATTACATCTAAGCTGAGTACAGGTTCAGCAAAGTCTGAGTAATTTTATATTTGTACAACACAAATCAAAAATGTGTCTGCTTAAACACAATCAGATTTCCTATGAACAATTTTACTTTCCTTCCAGCTGTCACTTAGTGGTCAATGGTAGGATTTGCCATTCAATTAAACAGAATGATCAAGTGGTCTACTCCAATTACTGACCTTTCTTAGACCAAGAAGAACATAATTGAGTAGATGTGGCTGCTTTTTAATTTACTTGTTGTCTTGAGATTAGTTTTTCTCCTTAATGTGATAAGGACAAAATTGGTGGCTTGACAGCACACACAGTCCAGCCAAGAAAAAAGTAAATGAAAGAACTCTTTCGAAGGAGCATTAAGCAACCTCCTTTTGATGGAGATGCCAATAAAGCTCTACTCCAATGGTGGTGGCATGAGTACCATGGTGTGACATAGGCCTTATCCATGAATTCAGTATCCCTGATCATCAGTCAAACAGCATTGTTCTTTTATGAAGAATGTCTAATGGTAAGGTTATGATATCACAAGTTTTCCTAAGGGGCACAGTCTAGTATAGTAGAATATGACCTAGAGTCATAAGGAAAGCTGGAAATCCAGTCCTTTCGTCAATACTCACTAGTTGTGTGATCCTGGACAAGTCACTAAGCTGGGAGCCTCAATGCCACAATCAATAAAATGTAGTTAATGATACTTCTATTTAAACAGGTGTTCTTAAGATTTGTCTGTCATAGACTCCTTTGTAAGTCTAGTTAAGCTTATGGTTCTTCTCAGAATAATATTTTAAATGCATAAAATAGGTACAAAGGAAACCAATTATACTAAAATCCAATTAATAAAATATTAAAAAATAACCAAGTTCATAGACTTCTGGGTAAGAACCTCTATCACATAGAGTTGCTCAATAAAACAAGTTGCTAATTACTTCTTAAAATTTAAAGCACAGTTATTGTTATTATTATTACTATTATTAATGACTTGAATTATTTCAACAAGAGGATTTTTGCATCAAAGATGCTGTATGATAGAATGCTATGGTAATCCAGAATCTTGGTTTATGATGTACTTCCCATTCATTCACATTTCAATATGCATTTATCTTATGTTTATTTCTCAAACATATATTGGCACTTGTGACAAGCTTTCTATGTCTGTAGCACCCCCAACTTCTCTATATTTTGATTTTTTAAAAATATGAAAGTTAGGCGCTCCCTCAGTACCTCCACCGCTGCCTCCTCCTCCTCTTCTTCTTCCTCCTCCTCCTCCTCTTCCTCCTCCTCCTCCTCGTCCTCCTCCTTCTCCTCCTCCTCCACCTCCTCCTCCTCCTCCTTCTTCTCCTCCTCTTCCCCACCATCACCACCATCATCTTCCTCCTCCTCCTCCTCCTGCTCCTGCTCCTGCCGCTGCTGCTTCTCCCTCCGTTCCCGTGGAGCGGACCATCCTGGTGCCTCTTTTGTGAAGCGGCGGCTGAGGAGACCCCCGGACTCGCCATGGCCGACGAAA
This sequence comes from Gymnobelideus leadbeateri, assembly GCA_011680675.1. NCBI lineage: Eukaryota > Metazoa > Chordata > Mammalia > Diprotodontia > Petauridae > Gymnobelideus > Gymnobelideus leadbeateri. The sequence goes on along the minus strand of WOXC01007389.1, from coordinate 396,674 downwards.
AGCCGAAGGAAGGAGTCAAGACTGAAAACAACGACCACATTAATTTGAAGGTGGCAGGGCAAGATGGTTCGGTGGTGCAGTTTAAGATTAAGAGGCACACACCACTTAGTAAACTAATGAAAGCCTATTGTGAACGACAGGGCTTGTCAATGAGGCAGATCAGATTCCGATTTGATGGGCAACCAATCAATGAAACAGACACACCTGCACAGTTGGAAATGGAGGATGAAGATACAATTGATGTATTCCAGCAGCAGACAGGAGGCCCTTACTAAAAAGAGAATCTACAACTCTGCTCCAGAACTGTGCTCCCAAGGAAAACAAGACATTCACAATTAGAAAACCAAAGATTGGGTTCATCCACATCCTGACTACTGCAGTATAGTTTTCTCTCTTTGATTCCCTTCCCCATTCCTTTATTGTACATAAAGTAACTGGTGTATGTGCACAGGCATAATGCGTATTTTTTTTTTTTTAACTAAATGGCCGATGGTATGTTTTGATCAACATCAAACGGAGATGGGGAGGGGAAAAAACAAACTGGTTCTGTGAAAAATATCCCTTTTCTCCATTAGTGGCATGCTCATTCAACTTTTATCTTTATATTCCAGTAAGTTATTTTGCTCTCACTGTTTAACAACAACAAAAAAAAAAAAACCCACAAAAAAAAAATCCTTGCATACCTTGTTTGATTGGATAATTTCAGTGTTTTTCTTTTATCATTGTAAAACCGAGGACGATTTTATAACTTTTTTGTACGTAGCTGTTACATGTAGGGCAATCTCTGTCTCTCAGTAGGGATAAATTACTATAAAGAAATTGATCCTAGATAGTTTTCCCTTCAAGTCAAACATCTTGTTGTTTAAATAAACTTCTTGTTTAAAATAAAAAAAAATATGAAAGTTATTATCTCTTATAATCTTATCCCAATATAAAAAATAGAAACAGAGATATTCTTAATAACAAATATGCATAGTCAAACAACATAAATTCTTTTCATTGACTATAAATGAAAGATCTCATTTTGCTCCCCAAGTCTATCACCTCTCTGTCAAGAAGTAGGTAGCTTGTTATGTTATTGGTTTTCTGGAATCATGAATGGTCATTATATTTATTCATTATGGTTCTTACAGTTTTCAGTTGTCTTTACTCATCATTATTATGTGAATTGTTTTCTAGGTTCTGTTCATTTTCATTTTTATGAAATTTTATCAATGTCCCACTTTTTAAAAATAATATTAATGTTACATTATAGGTTATTTTTAGTTCTGCTTGCTTAATTCTGCATCAGTTCCTGTATCTTTCCATGTTACTTTGAAGTCATCTCTTTCCTCATTTCTTACAGCACAATACTACTCCATCACATGCATCTACCATAACTTACTTATCCATTCCTCAATTTATTGGCATCCCTTTGGAATAAATTTGCTTTAAATTATTACACAAAGAGCTGCTCTAAACATTTTTATACACATAAGTCCTTTGGATATAGGTCTAACAGTTGTACAGCTGCATCAAAGGACATCAAATAATATTCCACAAACTTATGATATAATTTTCTTGAAACCAAAGATTGCTTTTTCTCCTGGACCTTATATCCTCAGTACCTAACAGTGCCTGGAACATAGTTAAATAAATTCTTGTTGTTTGAGTGATATATCACTTTTGTTTTTTTCTTGCTATCCCCAATTAGTGAACATTTACTTTTTTCCTAGGTCTTGTTTTGTTTTTGCTACCACAAAAGATGCTTCTATAAAAATTTTCATATATACTACTTCTTTCTGTCTTTTATCTGCTCTGAATGTGTACTCACACTAGTTCTGGGTTAAAAGAAGTATGAAAAAATTAGTTGCTTTCCCAGAATAATTTCTGTTGTTTTCTAAAACGGTAGATCAATTCATACCTCTAGCAACAGTGAATCCAAATGCCTGTCTTCTGTTCCTTCAGCATTGACTATTTCTGTCTTTCATTAACTTTGCCAATTTTCTGGGTATGAGATGAACTGTCATATTTGTTTTAATTTACATTTTTCAGTGATTTGTAGCATTGTGTATAGTTATTGATAATTTACAAATCTTAATTTGAAAACTGTTCATTTCCTTTGACCACATGTATTATAAGGAATGGCTTCTACATAGTTATGCTAATTATTTGAAAAAGCTTATCTATCAGACTTTTATCAGAGATATTTGATACCATTCTCCCCCATTTGGTAGTTTCCATTCTTATCCTATATGCATTGATTTTGTTCCTGTGAAAGCTTTTCACCATTGATTCCTTAATTGTTAGATCCAATGGCTTTTTCTCAGTTCTCATCTTTCTTGCCCTGCCTGAATTATTTGACATTATTAACCACCCCCTATTCTCTCTAACATATGTGACATCATCTTCTTTGTATTTTTTTTTTTTGCTAGACTTTCATCTTTGTCCTATGTTTTAACCCTGAGTGTGCCCCAAGGGGTTACACTCTGTAAGGGCTTCTTTTCTTTTATTTCTCCATACTTTATTTTATGGTGATCTCAACAGCTCCCATGAGATTCTTCATTTTTCTTAGTATGTCTAAGCATGTGACTCCACCATATATCTATTCACCACTCATCTTTTTCATAAACTCCAGTCCTGAATCACTAATTACTTTCTGGATTTTGGACACTGCTGCCTTCCCCCATTAGACTATAAGCTTCTTGAAGACAGGGGGCTTTATTTTACATCTTTTTCCCCTTAATTTATCCCTAGTGCTTAGCATAGTGCCTATCACATAGTAGAGGCGTAATAACAGGATGTCCTATAGGCATCTCAAACATATTGTATTCAAAACAGAATTTATCATTTCCCCCTCAGATCCATTGACCTTCCAAACTTCCCTATTTCTGTTGAGGACACTAAAATCCTTCTGATCACCCAAATTTAGATTCTCAAGGTCAGCTCTGGTTCTTTCCTTTCCTAACCCTACAGCCCTAGCCTTCCTGTCTAGTCTCCTTTCAATCAGTTGTTAGGGTTTGTTGATTTAATCTTGACATCTTTCAAATCTGTCCCGTCTCTCCTTACAGCCTATTGAACAGCCTGCTAAGTTACTGAGTTACTGAGCTCCCAGATTCTCCCCTCTCCAGACTTTCATCCACGTGGCTGCCAAAACAACATTATGAAAGCTCAAACTGGAGCATGCTGCTCTGCTATTCAAGAACCTTTAAAGGCCCCCTATTGCTTCCAGGAGAAGATACAAATTTCCTAGCTTTTCATTTAAAAGTCTTTACAATCTCATTTCAGTCTCTCTTTGTACTCCATCACCTAGTATGGGGCCTTGCATTCAGTCTGTGCTTAATGAATGCTTTTTTGAATTGGATTGACTTTCTCAGAATCTCACTTTCATTATCTGTAAAATGAGCGAAATCTTATTTGCACGATCTATCTCACAGAATTCTTAAAGAAGCTCTTTTTAAGGTTTAAGCACTATATGGAACTGAGAAGTAATATTATAATGAAATGATCTAATATTTAAGGCATTTGAAATCCAAAAAAACCACATTTCTTCTAAATATTTTATTCTTAAATGAATAAGTATTGAAATACTTGTGTATATTTCTAACCTAGTGATTAACCAATGAAGGTTCAAATAACTTTAGTTTTGGTGTTGGCGTTATTTTTTTTTCATTTTCATAGCTAGAAATTTAGGGTGTCCTCTAGAAGAGACATGCCAAATTCTGGATCCTTCCTAATTTCAAGACTCCTAAGTTTTCCCAGCACCAGATTAAAATGTTATAGGGAAATATTTAATATTATATTATAATTATAAATACATTAGAATGTTTACATTATATATTTTGCTATACATTATATATTATAGTATTATACTTTTACTACATATCATATATACCACTATGTTACATATATATTATATAATTTGTTATACCATATTATTATATACTATATGTACTATAATATATTAAATTATAATATATTACAATAAATAAAAATATAATAAAACATAGACAATATAATTTTTGGTTTTCTAAATCAATGTGCTAGCTGAAGGGATCATTTTCTATTTGAATTTGACAGCAGTGCTCTAGATTTCTGTTATTAATTCATTATCTCACTCTCTACATTGGTTCTGCCAAACCTTTCCATGCCTCATCAAACCTCACTGCCATTCTCTCAGATGACATCCTTGTCTCACATTTTCTAGAAAAAAATGAGGCCATTCTCCATAAATTCTCTCTTCTCCCGTGTTCTTTATCTCTTCCCACTCAAGTTCTTTCTGCCTTCACCTGTCTCACATGATGAAGTGTTCTTTCTCCTTATAAAGTCTAATGCCTCTACTTCTCATTCCATTCCAACAGATTGCCTCTCTTGGTATCCAGCTCTTTAATTTCTTTTCATTCACAAATGTTTGTGTCTCTTCCATGCTGGGGATGGGATTTCTCCCTCCTTCCTACCTTCCCTATTACTATAGAGAACAACACCTTCCTCCTAGTCCCTTAGCTTTGCTATCTTGGAGTCATCTTGGATACCCTCACTATCTTTGACCTTACTCACCCCTCTTTATATCTAATCTGTTTCCAAGGCCCATTGATTTGACATTTACAGAGTTTCTCAAATATGCCCCCTTCTCTCCTCTGACTCTGCTTCCACTAGACTCCAATCCATTCTCCATCTATTAAAAATGATTTTCCTAATGTGCAGGTCTGATCATATCACCCTCTTACTCAATAAACTCCAGTAGCTTCCATTTGCTTCTAGGATCAAATGCAGAATGCTCTATTTGGCATGCAAAGCTCTTCATAACTTCTCACCTGTCCAGACTTCTTGCACCTCACTCCTAGACAGGTATGCTAGTTATATTGGCCTTCTGGCTGTTCTCCAAACAAAACACTCCATTTCTTTACTGTTGCAGGCATCCTTTTGTGATCCCATTCCCCATGCCTGGAACACTCTCTCTCCTCCACTTTGACTACTACTGATCTCTCTTGCTGCTTTTAAAATCCCACCTTTTACTGGAATCTTTCCCTAACTCCTTAGAATTCCAGTGCCTTCCCTCCATTAATGACCTCCTATTTATTCCATCTGTAGGTTTTTTTTTTGTATGTATTTATTTGTATGTTTTAGATTGTAAACTCCTTGATGGCAGGGTTTGTCCTTTGCCTCTTTTTTGTAACACCACTGCTTAGTACAGTGCCTGGAACATAGTAGGTGCTTTAAAATGTTGTTGGTTAATTGATTGATATAATAGTGGTATAAAAATCAAACAGAAACAGAATCACTCAATCATAAATAAGGACCTCTGTTGTGACACACTGACTTTAAAAAACACATAATAAAAATAAATATGAAAACACATAATAAGATTATCTATGTTCCATTATATATTTTTAAATTTGGTTAAATGTTTTCCAATTACATTTTAATCTGCTTCCCAAGGAATTTTTCAGGCTGTGTGTTTGATACTTTTCATCTAGAATAATATGCTACTTATACAAGCCACTTTTACATATTCTTTTCAATTAGAGCCTTTCAAGTATGCCTTTTGGACCCCCATTAAGGAAATAGGCACTTCAGGGTGTCATCATGTTTGGATTAGTTCAACACGTCCAATAGATTTTCGCTCCTGGAATGTCATGATTTTCTCTTTAAGAAAAGGGGATTTGTTGTATCTCTACCATCGTGACACAATAAATGTCAAAGTCTTCTCCCAATATAACATTAGGTTTGTGAAAGAACATCTTGTGTTGAGCCAAAGCCATTTTTATATTTCTTAGCTATTGGATTGACTATACCTTATTTTTAGATATAATCTCACACACTATTTAAAATATGACTTTATTCCCTAATTAAAATTTTAAAAATTCCAAATTTTGTGCCAACTGTTCTCTTTCCTTTATGTTTTTTCCCAACTAACAGAAGCATATGTCAAGTTATTATAGCTTATTTACAGTATCTTTGCAATGAGTTATTGAAAATGCATTACTGTAAAAAAAACCCTTTTTAAAAAATAATTTAATGCTATTCCTATCTACTGTATGTTGTGGGGAAAATGTCTGTATTGCTGAGAAAATGGAACCTATGAAATATTTTTAATTGCCATCAAGTATTTAAAGATGGAATTAATTGTAATATTTCAATGACCCAGAGAACAAACACTCACAATCAGCCTGTAATTTGGGTTAAAATGAAATATTTTTTTCATTCTTTTACATTATTATTATAACACCAATTTACAGAAACAAATGCAACATTTGCAAATTAAGAACAAATCACCTTCAAAATCTGAAGAATGTAGCTGTTAGAAAAAATGAAACAGCAATATTAAATGGATTCATTCCTCATTCTATATGAACAATTTCAAATTGGGAAGGAGGAGCTCACCACCTTTCCTTTTCATTTTAATTAATGTTACTTATGTTGCATTTATCTCTACAGAGATACTGAAACACATTAACACATTAATTACGATAACACTTTAGAGATTTGGGGGTAGCAAGGGTCAGTGGACTCTGATACATATATTTTTTTCCTATTGGTGTATTTGTGTCCATGACTTTTGATTTGCATTTCTCACAGAATACTCCAGAAAATATGTTCAGGTGAAATATTTGCAGCCTGCAATTTTAAATATGCAGCATTCTCTGATGAAATCCAGTTAGAGTCAAACCCTGTTACAGTATTTTCCAAAGGGATAGGAAGAAAATGTGGCAGCAGGAAAACATATAAGTAGAAATCATTACTAATATTCATCAGAGCAGATGTGGAAATGATGTATATTGTATCTGATGGTAGTTGTGCTAAATATTAAGTGATATAATGGAGTTTTTTTTAAATGCTTAAAATCTTTAGTCTCAACTAATAATTTCTTATATAATGACTTACAAATCAGGCTTATTTGGGATAATCCACAGTGTCACATATGCTCTTTGCAAGAAAAAATAAATAAAATGAGGAGTAGCATTTTTTTCTTTAAGATTATATCAATTAACTCAATTTGTTAAGGCTCCCTTTCCTTCCTGATTGGTGTGCTTTCGTGAGTAGGTCTTGATTTTTTTAACTACATTATCATAAAACATAGCATATGAACAAAGATCTCATGCTTTCATCTTCTTTGATCTCACATGGAAAGCCTGCATGTTTCTGAGTGGGAGATAGTCAGTACTCATGGTAGTGTTGAAAGGTTCTATTGCATACAGGCATCTGCATTACTGATGTCATTGCCAGCTGGAAAAGTCTCAAGATTTTGATGAGGGAAAAAAGAACTCTGTTTAAGAATGAAAGAAATGCATAAGGAAGAACTGTAAAGCCCTGGTCATATTTGTATATAATAGGGCAAACTACATTGAATTTTGAATTTGGAATCAGGAGATCTGGGTTTCAGTCCTTGTTCTGATATTTACTCCATGTGTACCTTTGGGTAAATCTCTTAACCACTTCTAGTAAGATGTTATTGTGAGCAAAATGCTTTATAGATTTTGTGTTGTATTTGCCAAGTAAGTATTTTTAAAATGCCTAAATATATGTTGCTCATTTGTTTCTCAGTTATGTTCAACTCTTTGTGACCCAATATGGGGTTTTCTTGGCAAAGATCCTAGAAAGGTTTGTCATTTTCTTCACTAACTTATTTTAAAGAGGAGGAAACTGAGGCAAACAGGTTTAAATGACCTTACCAGGGTCATACAACTAGTGTCTAAGGCTGGATGTGAATGTGGGAAGATATTTTCTTGACTCCAGGCCCACCAATTTAGACATTGTGCCACAAGCTGCCTCCTGGCAGCTGACTGCCTCCAAAATATATATTTACTTCTGTTTCACTTCAATTCAGTGAAGATCTACTACATGCAATGATTTTTGAGGTAATTTGGGGTTAAGTGACTTGCCCAGGGTCACACAACTATTAAATGTCAAGTGTCTGAGGCCATATTTGAATTCATGTCCCCCTGACTTGAGGCTGGTGCTCTATCTACTGTACCACCTAGCTACCCCTCAATAAATTGTTAATATGAAATTTAATTAGTTTTATGCACGAGAGAAGACCATAAGAATGATAAATTTAGAAATAGATAATACCTTAGAAATTATCTAGTCTAATGCTTTATTTTATGGATGAGGAATTTGAGGTGCAGAAAATTAAGTGACTTTACATGGCAGAGTCAATTTTTGAATCTATCCCTTGATTCCAGATGTAGCACTATTTCCTCTCTATCACATTATAGTTTTGTGGTCTTTCTTTCTTCATCCAGATGACAAGCAGACTGATTGAGTAGTGCTGCTTTTAAAAATGGGGTGACATGACAGTCTTTGAACCATAGAATCTATTCAAAATCAATTAAAATTTCTCAGCTGGAAATTAATTTAATAAGTAGCAACATTTTCCAGTTAAGGACTAACTTATCTTGTCTGTCACTTCTGTCTTCTAAGCCATCTGAAGTGAAAATCTTTACTAATTGAATCTCTGCTAAACAAAGTTAGTTCATCTTGTTGAGTTAGGTACTCAAGTACATAGAGTTCCAGTACTAATCTAATGAAGATAAAATCATATTTTTGTCCTGCATGTCAGCCAAAACATTGCCCTAGTATCTTCAATGACTCAAAGCACTCCCCATTTTCTAACCTAAGTCAGTGTTTCCATTACCATGTTTATATCACCAGTACATGCTTGACACTAAGCAAGGGCTCAATAAATGCTTACTGATTGAATGTGAGAGTACAGTGCATACAAGTGGTTGCTTAAAATGCCAATATAATCTTAGGCTATGTTGAGGTAAGCATAATGGTTATTATAAGAGTGATAATAATTCCACTGTTGTCTATACAGACAATATCTAGCCAAGATATAGGTATAGATATATAGATATAAATAGATAAAGATAGTTGGGCATATCTATATGTGTCTATATTATGTACATACATACTCCATAAACTCTATGGAATATATACCATATAATATACACAATCATATTACCCACATACACACTCGCATAATACAAATACATATATTGCCATTTAGGACTATAAGATTAAAGATTTAAAGTTAGAAGAGACTTTAAAGGCTACTTAGTTAAGTGCTTATTATGTGCCAGGTTTTGTGCTGATCTAGTCCAGCTTTCTCATTTTCCAGATGAGAAAACTGAGGTCCAATGAAGCTGTGACTTATTTAAAATCACACATGGAGTTAAGTGACTTGAACTGAGACTTGAAGCAGGCCTCCTGACTTCAAATTCTGGTCTCTTTCTGCTCTCTTCCTTTCCCAAAGATGGACAAAGCCAGAGAAAGTCACAGTGTGCATATGAAAACCTATAATTTTTGAAGGACATCTGAAGGAATTCAGGATGCTTGGAGAAGATGTGGTGGAGCCTGGGATAACTAGCTCCAAACACAGAAGAAAACTCCCTTATTCTGTGTGGCTATGGTGGAACAGAGTCAGACACAGCAAGTACAAGTCACAGGAAATGAAAAACTACCAATTAAAAGAATTTAAATCCCAACAACCTAGATTAGAAGAAATGGCACATAGAGTAAAAAGTGCATTGATAACAAAGTTATTCAAGTTTTAGCTCTGACACTTGCTCCACATGTAGCCTTAGTCAAATTGCTTGGCCCCTCTAGGACTCATTTTCCAAATTTATAAAATGATCCGGTCATAGCCAAAGGTGTGCAAGGGCTATTCTGCTACTAGATCTATGATCCCATGATTCTAAATTGAGGCTTAATATATACTGGTTTTAATCAAGAGACTTAGTTTTTGATAATAAATAATTGTGTTTAAAAGTGAAGCAAAATGAAAGGAGGAGCCAATCTACTCAGATGGTAGAATAGAGGCAACAGTCCAAACAAACTCTTTCAATATTTCTCTCCAAACAACTTTAAGATAATTCCTCAAATCAAACTTGAGTGACAGAACCAACCAAAGGGTGGTCTGAGAGATTTCCAGCCTATGACCACTTAGGAGGACAGCAGGAGAGGTTTGTGACACCAGTGTGGGGGCCAACCTGGAGCACAGCCCCAGTGGTGAGCCTTGGAGGGAGCTGTAAAAGCAGCAGTTGTACCTTCAGGAGTACTCAGACCAGATACTGTTAGGTAGTTGGACAACTGGTAAAAAAAAAATATATATATATATAGAACCCTTTGCTGGTACTGGGTCTGTGGCCTGGTAGACTTTGGCAACTCTATTGCCCATATGCAGTTCTGAGTCTCACTTTCAGGGTGGGGAGGAGGGTATAGTTAGTCACAATGAAACAGGGGTCCTTATTATAGTTCCAAAGCATAAAGGTGTGCTAGCACTTGTGACTTCAGGAGAGCAGGGAACCTGGTCACTGTCCCAGAGCCAAGAAGAGTGCCAACATTTGTAACTGCACAGGAACAGTGAACATTCTTGCATAAAGACAAAAATCTAGACCAGGAGAGCAGTACCCACACCTCTCTTCACAGCATACCATGTTAGAAGCACCTAAAACTTACACACCCCTAGAAGTAGTTCTGAAAGTAGCAGCTCAAAAAAGTCTGATAATTGGGATACTTCCTCCATATACCCAGAAGAACAGAACCCAATTAACAAATGTTCAAAGTCAAGAAATAGGCAGGAAAATACTAACAAAAAAAGAAGTTGGTCTTAAAAATCAACTAAGGTGGCAAGAAGATCAAGACACAAACTCAGAAGAAGACAATGTAAAAACAACTACAACCAAAACCTCAAAGTAAAATACTAATTGGATACAAATCAAATAGGATTTCCCAGAAGAGTTAAAGAAAGAGAAAAAAGTGGTAGAGGAAAAGCTGGGAAAATAAATGAGAATGATGCAAGAAAATTATGAAGAGAGAATTAATAGCCTAGTAAAAAGAGAGAAGGATAAATAGAATAAAATATGATGGAGGGAAATACACAATTAGTAAAAATCATTACTGTGATTGTGAATGAGATGAACTCACCCCAAAAGCAGAAGCAGATAGCAGAATTGATTAGAAACCAAAATGTAACAATATATTGTTTATAAGATATACACTTGAAACACAAACAGACACAGTTAAAATAAGGTGCTAGAGTAGAATCTATTATACTTCAGTTGAAACAGAAAGGTCAATCATGATTTCAGACAAGGCAAAAGCAAAAATCGATCTAATTAAAAGAAGTAATCGTGAAAACTACATGTTGATAAAAGGTTACCACAGGCTATGAATATGAAAACAATACAGAAAGTTTCTCTGACAAAGGCCTCATTTCTCAAGTATGTAGGGAACTTAAATTTCTCAAGTATGTGGGGAAATTTGTATAAAAAAAGAGTCATTCCCCAATTGGTAAATGAACAAGGTATATGAAAGACAGTGTTCAAAAGAAGAAATCAAAGCTGTCTATGGTCATATGAAAAAATGCTTTAAATCAATATTTAGTAGACAGATGCAAATTAAAATAACTGAGATATCACTTCACACCTATCAGAAATGGCAAATGCTGAAGGGGATGAATGAAAATAGGCACACTCATGAATTATTGGTGGAGTTGTGAACTGGTCCAACAGTTCTGGCAAACAGTTTGGAACTCTGCCCAAAGGGTTATAAAATTGTGTCTTTGAATGGGCCTTTGACCCAATAATACTAATACTAGGTCTGTGTCTCAAAGCAATCAAAGAAGGAAAAGTACCTATATATACACAAAATATTTATAACAGCTCTTTTTGTGATGACAAAGATTTAGAAATTGAGAGGTTACTCATCAATTGGGGAATGACTGAATGAGTTGTATATAATTGTGATGGAACACTATTGTATTATAAGAGATTATGAGGGGGGTGGCTTCAGGAAAAAAAATAACCTGGGAAGATCTATATGAACTGATGTAAAGTGGAGGGAACAGAACCAGGTGATCATTGTATAAAGTAACAATAATATCATTCACAATCAACTGTGAAAGACAGCTACTTTGATTAATACAATAATCCAAGATAATTCAGAAGAACTCATAACAGAAGTTGCTATCCACCTCCAAAGAAGTGAAGAATTCTAAGTGAAATTGTAGTATAATTTTCTCACTCTACTTTTTTTTTTTGCTTTTTTTTCCCCACAAGACTAATAGGGAGATGTATTTTGCATGATTTCCCATGTATAATGGGAATCATATTGCTTCCTTTCTCAGTGGGTTGGGAAGAGACTGGAGGGAAGGAGATAATTTGGAACTCAATTTTTTTAATGTAAAAAACTATATATTTTAAACTGAAGCAAATTTTGGAGGAAAACCCTGTTTTGTGAGAGCTGCTATTTTTCTGCTTTCTAACATCTTTATTCCAGAACATATTTTGTGCCACCACCTGTACCAGTTTGTAAATAATCAGTCTAAGATCCTATATTTCTTTGCCAGATACTGGGTAATAGCCTGCACCTGGACTCAAAACCCCAACAACCTTTCTGAAGTCTTAAGTTAGAAAATCGTCTTGTCTGCTCTTCCTGTGGTTAGGTCTAAGTCTCTTCTTGTCCCTTCTTGGGAAAGAAATGTAAGCTATTTTTTGGCACTTAGATCCAGAGGCTGAGAAAATTTCAGTTTTACCTTCATCAGAACACACACAAACATCACACAAGCAGGACTGTGTTATGTTCAATGCCTTGGCAACTGGGGAAAAAAAAACCTATAGCATAAGGGAACAAGACTTGTAATAAACTTCTTTTATTAAGGCTTATAAGTATGCATACTCAATAGCAAACCAAATCAGGACACTTAAAAAAGCAAAAAAAAAAAAGGCTCTGCATCACTGTGTTCTTTGAGGCCCATACTCGCCTCCCTCTTGAACTGGAATGGGTGTTTGACCCAGGCTACCTTGGTATGAAGAAAAAGATGGAAGGGAAAACAACCTCAGTGAGGTTTTCCCTTTCAAATTTCCAGTAGAAAGTAGGCTTCTCACAGCTCTGCCTGAAGTACAATAAACTGGCTAATAATTGTAGTTAGTTTTGAATAGCTCAAGTGGGAGCAGTTGCTGCTAGCGGATTCCCGAGTAAAATTTCAGTTATTGTGAGCTTTTACATTCTGGGTATATACGAGAAGTCCCAAGTACTGGAGTTTAGCAGAGAAATGATTATTTATATGGGAGGCCATGAGAGGGGTGAGGGAACTATTTCCTTTTTAATCTGCCTTTACCTCCTGACAACCATGTAATATGACTCTTAAAAAAAGTCCCAACCCACTTTTGTAACAATCAGAACGTGTGCAGTTGAGTTTGGTAACAGAAGATGAGGATGAAGGATTATATATATTATGTGTAATGGGTTGTGCTGACCATGTCTAGGCCAGAGGATGGAGCCTGGCAGGGAAGAGAGAGGAGTGAGAGAAGAAAGCAGAAGCAATGAATAAATGAATAAAATTTCTCATGCCTGGGATAAAAGATTTAAATAACATGGACAAAACATTAATTTACATTAATATTACTTGGGGAAAAAATAAGCCCCACTAACAAGTCCAAAGTAGTACTTTACATAATTCTGGCTTTACATTTCCATTGAAAACTAGCACTTTTAATGCCATTATTTTCTCCTGTCACTTTTATAACACTGGTAAATCACAACAGAACATGGAACAGCATTGATTAATGCATGCTTAAGGGCCCAATTGTGCCATCTATTCTCTGGGACCACATGGAGACTACAGATGGTAGAGAATGCAGCAGTCCTCAATTACTAGTTAGAGTTCTTGCCTAGGATCACATCAGCTGAATCCTCTTACTTATTCTTACACTGCTTATTCAGGACTGCATCTGGCTTGGACCAGGACCTTCACTGATGAGATGCTGTGAATGATGGGACCTGTTTAACTGTAAGGTTTTCTCTGTCACTGTTCAGAAATGGCCTGGGACTATACATCCTGGTGTGGTGCTGTGGTTCAGGGATTGACATTGTAGAACTATTTCATAAGGGGATTTCAGTCAAGTGCTCTGATTTAAAATTCTCTGCAGAATATGCTAAATTATCATTCTGCCTTGATGGAAGAAGGGAGACTTATGGAAGCTTGATCCTTATCCAGAAAGAAAAAATGGTCAGCATTCATCACATTTCAATAGGCACTATGAAATCCAACAAGAATTTATTAAATATCTGCTATGTGCCAAACACTGAGCTAGGTGCTACATGAGATTCAAAGTTCAGGAAAAATGAAAACAAAAACATTTCTTATAGTCTAAGAAAACGATATGACATATATCACATAATAACATGCCAATAATACATATTATGTATAATACATTGTCATACTATAAAATGCTGCTTAAATGTATAAGCAAATGTAATAATGTAATATATTATTATAATTATTGATATTGATATTTATATAATATAAAAATATATGTCTGAGAAGGAATAAAGATATGTTTCATACCATATGTACATATATACAGGTTTATATATGTGTGTATATACATAGTATATATATATGCACATACATTATAATATGCACAAGTGTGTGAGATATTTGGTGTATATATACACACATGCACATACCACCTACACATGATACCTAGATGCTATAGTGGGTAGGACGCTTAGGAAGAACTGAGTCAGAATATGGCCTCACATACTTATTGTATGGACCTCATCAATTCACTTAAGATCTATCAGCCTCAATTTGCTCATCTATAAAGTAGAGATAATAATAGTAACTACCTCTCATGATTGTAATGAAGACAGAGTGAGACAACATTTACGAAACAAACACAACCATGGACAACATTCCCCATGAATGAGTGCCATTGTGAGAAGAAGAGCTAGAAAAGGAATAAGTTATAGAGGCAGGAAGATAACTTGAAGAATGAAATACTGCTCTGAGGATGGGGAGGAGAGAAGTGAGGGTGGGGATGGGCAGTGATTGGTGATTTATATAGCAGAGAAGTCAAGGAGAAGGGAGACTAAAAAAATGTCATTATATTTGAGGAGGTGACTTTTGAGAGAACAGTTTCTGTCAGTCAATTGGAAAATAGAGAGTCAGATTTCAAGATTGCTTGGGGTAGAAAGGATGGTGTAGACCTTCACTCTTCTATCTCCAGCTCCCTATTGGACATTGCCAACCAAATGTCCCATAGACATCTTAAATGCAACATGTCCAGCGCTAAACTAATTTTCTTTCTTTCCAAATCCCCCCATCTGCTGAACTTATTTATTGCTCTCAAAGGTATCTCTATACTACAGTCACCAGGAATGGAACTTAGGTGTCTTCCTCAATTTCCTATACTCTCTCATCCCTCACATCCATTCTGTGGCTGTGTCCTATAGATTATATCTTTGTAATTTATCTTGTATACATTCCCTTCTCTTTTCCAACACAGCAACTACTCTGGTATAGGCCCTCATTACATCATTCCTGGACTGTTTCAAGAGTTGGCTGGCTAATCTCCCTCTCCAAGTCTCTCTACACTCCAGACCTCCTTTGCTTAACAGCCAAGGTGATCTTCCTGGAGTTCAAGTCTGACCTCTTTGCTTCCCCCTCCTTCGTCATTCAACTCTATTGGCTTCCTATTACCTCCATAACCAAAGAAGAATATTTTATTTGGTTTTTCAAATCCTTCACAATCCGATCCCTTCCTACCTCTTATGATATCTTAAATTTTACCCTCTTCCATGTTCTCTGTGATCCAATGGTACTGGCAGCTTTGCTTTATCTTACACACAATACTCCATCATCCAACTTAAATTCTTTTCATTGGCTGTCTCCTATTTCTGGAAATCTCTTTCCTTTCAACTTTGTCTTTTGGCTTCAGCTCAAATCTGACCTTTTTCTTTTTTTTTCTTTTTCTTTTTTTTTTTTTTTTGGAGGGCAATTGGAGTTAAGTAACTTGCCCAAGGTCACACGACTAGGTCTTTTGTTTGTGCGTTAAATGTCTGAGGTCGGATCCGAACTCAGGTCCATCTGACTTCAGGGACAACACTCTACTCACTGCGCCACCTAAACACCCAAATCTGAACTTTTTCAAGAGACCTTTCTCTCCCTTAATGCTAGTACATACCCTCTGCAATTATTTCCACTTTACATATACTTATATATTCACGGAGAAATAAAAATATGCCCACATGTATATATATATATATGTATGTATATGTATACATATATATATGTATATGCCTATGTACATATGTGTATGCATAGATACTTGTATATAATTATCTGTTTATTTGTTTCATTCATTTTTTCAGTTATTTACTTATCTTCCTTCTTTCTGCGGTTATCCTACTAGAATACGGTCTGCCAGAAAAGACAGCTCTTACAAAACTGAATTTTATGAATTTATAAATAATTATCAATTTTAGTGGATGAATTTTGTTGACTAATGATTTGTAGCCAGTTCTGCTTCAACATAGTAAAGAGAAAAAGTGAAAATATGGCAAAGTTAATAGGAACACAAATATGAAAACTATAAATTAATTAATCGCAACTAGTACTTTGCCATTTAACAGGATTTTGTAAGTGTGAAGTAAACATAAATGTACCAAAAACAAAAAAAAAACCATGGTAATAATTGCCCAGTAAACATTTTGTTTATACATACTTGGATTCTACTGGCTATATAACATTGTGGCATCTGCTTTAATTCATTTGATCCTAAGAGAAGCTTTAGATGATACAAAATATTGGTTGCTTTTTAGCTCGGAAATTACCACCATTTGAATCCACCATATGTCCTAACGGAGACTTCTAGGACAAAACTCAAATTGAAAACCAAATGGTTCCTGCCAAGCCACTGATAACCAATAAAATATTCAGAGAGAACTTTTCCCAGTGTTTTAATTATTCCCAATGGATTGTGAAAAGCAACATGGCCACTTTCAGATAGAGCTGACATAACCAGTCCTATACATCAGGACAGTGTTACACAACTAGAAGCTTTCCTACTTTTGAAATGAATCCCTTAGAATATCAGACTGTGTTGCTACTTTCTTATTGCAAGTTGTCTTTGATTCCTTTTCAGTAATAGCCACTGAGAATGGATCAGCTAAATATCTGAAGTTGTATATAAAACAAATTTGAGATTATCAAATCAAAGACTGATCAACAACTGCCTAGTAATACAAAAATGTGAAATAGAATTAATTTTGGATTTCATATTTCTTGCCCTCTCACACAATCTTCACTGTCCTAGAAATAAAGGCAACTCATATTGGGAAGACCAGTGCGAGAACTTCCTCCATGTACTTTGGATGAATAAATCAGTCTTTTAATACTTGAAATATTGAATTATCAAAAGGGTAACTTGAATTAATATTCTTACTACATTTGTTGACCAATCTTAGAGTTCAATCTTGTAAAATTTAGAACTAGACTTGAAAGTTCAAGAGAGTTCATTGCTAATTTTCCTATATCAAGTCCATTACTTATACTTCAACCTTTAGTTATGACTATCAAACTGATTTTACAGTTGAAAAAAAGATAACTCCTAAATATGTTTTTTTGATTAAATGGTCTAAATTGAAATGACAGCCTCTTCTTGTTAAAAGAAAATCTCAGTTATATTAATTCAGTGTCACAATTGGATATGCCTACTATGTGGATAATGTTTTGTATACATGAATTCATATTTTGTAACAAGAATAGACAAGAAAAATGAATACACAAATTATATTTGCCATCACAAAATATATACATATTTATCTTATGCTACACTCTGAACCTGTCACTCTTCTGTAAGGCAGTTGGCAATCTGCTTCATCTCTTCTCCTCTGGAGTTATGATTGACCATTACATGAATCCTACTTCTTCAGTATTTCAAAGCTATATCCCTTACCATCTTATTGTTACCATAAAAAGTTTTTCTATTGTGTCATCACTTTGCATCAATTTCTACAAGTCTTCCCAGGTTTGTGTGAAACTTTCCTTTTCATCTTTTTATGGTTCAATAAGATTACATTACAATATGTTCAGCTATTCCCCAATAGATCAGTATTTTCATTGCTTTCAGTTCTTTGCTACATCAGAATGAACTATTAATACATATTTTTGTGTTTTTTTCATGATTGATTTTTGCTTTCTTTAATCACTTTGGGGTGTGAGTTAGTAGCAGACCTCAACTGATGCAGATTGGTAACTCATATGCCAAATATAATCTTAGATGGTTGCCTGTGGGGGTATTGAGAGATTGTCATTTATATGTGATGACATAGCTAGGTTGCTTCAGAAGTAGAATTTGAACCCAGTATTCCTGACTTGACAGCTTCCCCGTCATTTATCCACCCTATTATTGCTGTTCTGCTATATTATTAATATATGCTTTGCATGGATGATCTCAATTTATCTTCATAATGTTAAACTCATAAAATTTAGAAACAATTTGTCAGAGATAGTAAGTTACTTGACTGAGTTGATGGATAATAGTGATGGAACCAGATCTTAAGACCAGCCCTTCTAACCTCCAGTCTTTTCATTTTAATATTCCATACCTCCTTACTTTTAACAGTTTGTATTCAATGCTTACAAATACAATGGAGTTGTATTTGGATAGACAATTGCACAAGTAACCAGTTTTATATTACGTAAAAATAATTTCTTTTCCCAATTTTCCCCCCACTTCTTACTTAAAAATAATTGATAATAGATTTAGTAGGTATCATTTTAATTTTTCCTCCTGTAGATAATTTTTCCTAAATATAGTTTTGTTTAAAAATAATTGACATTATTTTACATTCCAATCAATTTGATAACAGAAAGAAAAAATAGTGGAGATGTGTATTGTATACAAAGACAATATGGTATAAAACATTTTCCATAGATGACAACAATGGATCATTAAGAATTAATGCTTGTTTCTTATTCTTTGTATTATTGAAATGTTTATTGATTGCTAAATTCACAACCAAAAGGTAATAAGAACAATATAATAAGTTTTTATTAAGCACTTACTATGATTCCAGGTAGTGTTCACAAGTTGAAGATAAAAAACACAAAATAGAATAGTTTGTGTGCTCAAGGAATTTATATTCTTTTGCAGAGATATGACATACACATAAATAAGTATATTCAAAACGTAGACAAAGTGATTTTTTGAGGGGTGAGGGAGGAGGTAGCTATCAGTGCATTATTAACTATGGGGAAATTGAGAATTCTTTATTTAGGAGGGGGATGATCTGAGCCTAAAAGGGGACCAAGAGCTCCTTTTAAATATGTTAGCTTCTTTTGAGCACAAATGACACATTCAGATTGTAATCTGTTATTCTTTGCTTTTGGTATATGACTAGTCCCCATCCTTCTAGATCATTAATTTCTTATATGACACTTAAAACTGTTCCACTTAATAACTGCCCCGCTATTGTTGGTAATGTGCGGCAGTATATGTACACATAATTTTGATTCTTTCAAAGTTGCAGCATACCATGATTTATAGCTCTGTGACATCATCAGAATGAAATTGTTTGTTTATTTTTATTTCAAAGAGCAGCTTGTGTTGCATGATTTCACAAATATGGCCTATCCCACTTGCTTAAATATTTCTGTTCCTTGCTATGATTCATTATGAAGCATAGCTGATCTTGGGGTGGTGAGGCCTGTGATAGTAGAGAATAAGCTCCACCAAGTACTACCAAGCTACAAAGGTTTGATTCTAACTACAGGAAAGGACTAGCCTAGCTTATTTCAGACAGGCTTGTCTTCAGTGGGTGAGATGATTTCTTTTTCTTTTTTTTTTTTTTGCTTTTTAGAGGGCAATTGGGGTTAAGTAACTTGCCCAAGGCCACACGGCTAGGTTTTTGTTTGTGTGTGTTAAGTGTCTGAGGTCAGATCCGAACTCAGGACCTCCTGACTCCAGGGCCGATGCTCTACTTACTGCGCCACCTAGCCGCCCCTGTGAGATGATTTCTACTAATTTTTTACCATGGCATGTGCTATGAAAAGAACTTAGGGATAGAAATAGGGACTGGCACTATGATTTCATTGATTTGGAGCACTCCCAAAGGTATAGAGTCCTTGACTGATGCTGCTTGGCAGATTCTATGTAACTTGTGGCCATAGCAGGAAGCCTAGAATGTTCAAAAGTAAAATGACTTAAAAAACTGAACACTTCTATTCAAGGAGTGAAGAAGGAAAGAACATGTCCTACAGAGAATACTTTCTACATTAAGAAGTGATATCTGAACAGGACTTTTAATAATATGTAGAATTTTAAGAGGAAAGTATGGGGAGTGAGTATTCAAGATATATGGAAGAGAGAAGAGGGCAACAGGCATTTATTAAGCACCTACTATGTGCCAAATATTTTACTAAATTCTTTACAAACATTAGTACTGGGAGGTAAGTGTTGTTATTATGCCCATTTTATAGTTGAAGAAACCAAGGCAGAGAGATGTTAAGTGACTTATCAGTGTTAGTGTCTGAGGCTGTATTTGAACTCAGTTCTATATGATTCTAGGAAGAGTGATCTATCTATTGAGCCACCTAACTACCTCTAGAATAGGTACAGCAGTAGGAAAGCACTGATTGTATCATTAGTATGTGATATATTTGTAAAATTTCTGTGTATTTCTGCCTCATAATAACAGGCATTCAAATGAAGATTTGCTATTTCCCTCACTAATATTTTGTTCTGGATTGAAAATAAACTTGGGAGTATATTCTAGTTCAACTATGGCAACACTTTTCTTACCATAAAAGGGAATAGATTATTGTATTCTTTCTTTTTTCAGTATTGGCACAATGGGTAGAACATAATCTTTTACACACTCTGTTGCCATCTGTTCTATGGCATTAAGATCAACTGCCCCCTTTTTTCTCCTGTTCAGGGTCCTTTTTGAGACTTCTCTTTGGCAACCAGGTCATACCATCTGATGACAACGGCTCCATGCCTGTGGGTGGACATCTGGAGTGGTTGGCTGAAATAGGTTTCTGCTTCCTTCTGGTTCTGGTAGAGACAAGCTGCTCATTGGTGATTTATCTGAGCTTATTAGTTGGGCTGAAACTGTTTTAATCCCAGTGTAAAAGATCATCCCTCTAAAGCACTTGTTTTTAAAGGCCTCGCATTTCTCTTCAGACTTGCCTTTCCTTCTCATTCTTGCATTTGTAGTTCATATTCATGTTGAAGATTCTAAGTTTGTTATTTGTGCTACTTGTTTTGAAATTCTGCAACTTTCATATTTTATAGATATTCTATAAATAAATTTATGAACGTTGTAATAGGCTTCATGATGTTAATGGAAAACACACGAACCTCAGAGTCAGGCAAAGTACATTCCAATTCTGATTCTGCTAATTATTAGCAGTGTGAATTTAAGTTAATCTCTTC
Source organism: Gymnobelideus leadbeateri (assembly GCA_011680675.1). Classification (NCBI taxonomy): domain Eukaryota; kingdom Metazoa; phylum Chordata; class Mammalia; order Diprotodontia; family Petauridae; genus Gymnobelideus; species Gymnobelideus leadbeateri. The sequence continues at coordinate 375,462 of WOXC01007389.1, read as the reverse complement.
AACTTTCTGAGTTGCAGTTTCATTTTCTGTGTCTTGAAATAGAAGACTATTGTATTAATGAAAAGAAATAAAGGAGAGAAAGTGTTTTATACCCATTTACTTTACTTGGAGCGTTCTAAAGGAGTGCCCAAGTTCTGGCTTCGGCTTTTTATTGTGTTTAACTTTATCAAGGTGGAATGGAAGTAGTCATAGAGTGTGCTTATCAAATATTCAGATAGCACAGAACTCTCCTTATTGAATGATGCTCCTTGAGAGTAGAGATTGTTTCATTGTTTGTATTTATATCACTAGTGCCCAGGGCATAGGTACACAGTAGGCACTTCCTGACCATGTCTATAGGATGCCATTTGTATTTTAGCCATCATCATCTTACTCTTACTAGAAACTGGACTCTGCCCCTGGGATTCTGATCTCTAATAATTGAGATTTCATTTTCCTGTCCAGAACTAGTAATCCATACACTTGCCCTTCTAGCTCAACTTTATCTTCTCTATAAAATGTAATCTCCTTGAGGGCAAGGAATTCATTGCTTGCTTTGATTTACTTCTCTATCACTTAGCATAATGCTTTGCACATAGTAAACATACTTTTTCATTCATTCATTCATAAATGCATATTGGTTGTTGATTAGAGGACTAGCTAATACACTGGATGAGAGTGTGAAGATAGAAAAAAGATCTTGACAGGATAGAGGGCCAAATCTAAGATATACATATATACATATATATATATAATGTGTGTGTATAAATTTAATGGCAATAAACATAAAGTCCAATTCTGGAATTCAATTATACAAGTATAAGATAATAGAGATATTGATAGACTTTTTTCCATTTTAATTAATACCCTTTTTAACATTATCATTATTTCTCAATATACTCCCCCAATCACTGATCCCTCTCTTGAAAACAACAATAAAACCTCAATGATTAAGTAAATTGACCAGCAACCATATTTGCTGTTCACAGGTGTAAGCAGTCCCCCCAAATTCCAGAATGCTGGTAGGAACCATATTAAAATGTAATTGGAAAAAATCTAATTGTGAAATGTTGAACAAAATAGATAAAATCAAAGTAGAACATAATTAATGTTAATTTGTAGTGTCATAAATTAATATGCTTCCTGAAACCCACACCACTGTATTCAAGCATATGTTGTATTTAAGATTCTATCTAGGGGCAGCTAGGTGGCGAAGTGAATAGAGCGCCGGCCCTGGAGCCAGAAGGACCTGAGTTCGGAGCTGGCCTCAGACACTTAATCCACACAAACAAAAACCTAGCCGTGTAACCTTGGGCAAGTTACTTAACTCCAATTGCCCTAAAGGGGCGGCTAGGTGGCGCAGTGGCACAGTGAGTAAGAGCGCCGGCCTCGGAGTTGGGATGACCCGAGATCAGATCCGGCCTCAGAAAATGAGCACCCACGCATAAATAATGACTAGCCATGTAACCTGGAGCAAGTTACTTAACCCCAATTGCTTTAAAAAAAAAAATTAGAAAATAAAGATTCTATCTAGTTTGACTAGGTGAGAAAAATTGTGGAGGTACCCTTATGCCTTTGCCTGACCCTCATGTTACCCAAACTGTAACCCATCTGGGGTATGTTGATGGGAAAAAATGGCATGGCTATTCACACTGATTGAATTATTTGGGAGCAACAAATTATAATTCTTCCAGTGAAATTGAATGATCGGAGGGTATAGCACTAAACTCTTCCCAAACTCTGCTTTACAGAGGTCAAAAATTTGACTTCCAGATCGCTCTACTTCCCATTTGCAGCTTTGCTTGGTTTGAACTTTACAGAAAAAGATGACACTCTCCCCATGAATAGTTAGCCCCTGGTGGCCAAACTTTCCCTGTTTCCTTCATTAATGCAGTGATTCTCTTTCTTTTTCTTATTTGTATACTCAGGGCTTAGCACAGTGCATGGTACATAGTAAGTGCCTAATAATTGTTTATTCAGTTAAATTGAATTGAGATTCAGAATTACCAGACCTTATGGTCTATGCTGCCATTGCATCTAAATGTCTTACCTTGTTCCCTAGATCTGTGTCCTCTGATTTGCTGATGCATCCTAAGGCCCCCTGGGGTTTTCCATTAACTCCATTGTTGTACTTCTGGAATATCTGACCAACAGCTCAACTTTCTTATATAGCTTATCTTCCAAATTTGGAGCTTATTGTGGCATGTAGTTTAAGGAAGTCAGTTAAATCCACCCTTTGCTGAAGTGCAATTTAGTTTTCCCAGTTGTCTAAACAGCCTTTATTTCCTATGAAAAATACTTCTTTTTTAGTAGATTTCAAGGTCAATGTGAGTCAGCAGTGTGACATGGCAGTGAAAAGACTCAATATAATTTTAGGATGAATTGACAGAGATCCCAAATAAGATATAATATGGTCCCCCCAGTTCTCAGCCTTATTTATTTTATAATTAGCTTGATATATCACATTAAGATAAAAAGATATTGATCAGCTAGAATATATCCAGAGGAGATTTACTGGGATAGTGAAGAAATCTGAAATTCAAGGATCTATTGAAAGAATGGCAGGTGTTTAGCCTTTAGAAGAAGCAAAGACTTAATGAACATATGATAACTTTATTAATTCCTTGAATGACTGTCATATAGAAGAATAATTAGCTTTGATTTAACTCTCCCTATAAGACAATGGTACAAGAAAAAAGAGTGCTGGACTTGGAGTCTATGGGTCTTGGTTCAAATCTTTCCTCTACTTCCTACTACCTATTAGACCATAGGTAAGTTACATAATGTTTTCAAGCTTCATTATCCTTATCTATGAAATGGGATGCTAACGTCTGATCTATCCTTATCACAGGATTCCTATCAGAATCAAAGGAGATATATATGTGTATATGTGTATACATATACACATATACATATATGTATGTGTATACACCTGTGCTTATGTACACATGTGTATTGTAAATGTGTGTGTATACACACACACACACACACACACACACACACACATATATGTAGTTGTTGATAAAATGAGATTTGAATGAATTTAAAAGTATCACCTGGCTTTCAATCCTATCATTATAAGTTGCAAATAGGGAGTTTTTTTTCTATTTTTATCTTTTTTTATTTTTAATTTATGGAATAAAACAAACACGTCTATAACACAACATAATAAAAAAAATACAAATAAAGCCACAGATCTATTATGTACAACTCTCTGTTCCTTTTAAACATAAAGTTATCATGTACATTTCTTTTTTCTTTTTTTCTTCCCTCCCCCCACCCTAGGATGACCATTAGACACAAATATGTGTGTATACATACATACATACATACATATGTATATATATACATATGTATGTATGTAAAATATTTCTATGCACACTATTATTTATCAGTTCTTTCTCTGGATGCAGATAATGTCATCTTTCATATAAACCTTCCTTCCAAGAGAGGGAGGTTTCTTATTAATAAAAGCAAACATTTTCTAAGAGTGATAGCTGACCAAAAGCTCAGTGAGCTGCTGATAGGGATAGAGAACCACTTACTATGGAAGATCTTCATACACCAGCTATATGATTACATTTCAGGGCTTTTGCAAAGAAAATTCTTTCTTAATTATGCATTGAACCAGATGACTTTTGAAGTTCTTTCTAACTCTGAGACTGTATGGTTTTGTTCTTAATAGTCATTAAGTGCCATATAAATAGAAGCTGTTATTGAATCATAAGGTAGAAAGAACACAGGACTAAAATTCAAGGGATTTGGATTTTTATTTTGCACTCTAAGCAAATAGGTATGTGAGTTTGGACAAAGTATTTAATTTCATTGCATCTTAGTTTCTTTATATGTAAAATGAAGTGGTTAGAAAAAATGATTTATGAGGTGTCTTCTATATATAAAATCCTATGATTCTATGAGTGTAGTGTTTTCCTCAGACCATGTATTATCTGCTATATAACATTGCATATTAATTAATATGGAGGAATCTAGGTCCAAAGATACTTTGTTTAATTAACTACAATCCTCAATTTTGGGAACAAAATTAGAATAGTTGACTCTGTGTTACAAATTATACTCTACTCAGCTCTTTCGGAATTTGGCTTTATCTTCCCTCACTATACTGAAACTGTTTTCTAAAAGGTCAACAGTGATCACCTAATCATCAAATTCTCTTGGCTTTTTCCCCCATACTTCACTGTCCTTTAAATCTCAGCAGCATTGGGCACTGGTTATGACTTTAGGAGACAAGAGAAGTTTTGAAGTATTTGAAGGGCTGTCATGCAGAAACTTTTGTTTGGTTCACAAAAGCAGAGCTTAGATTAGAGCAGAGTCAAATTTCAGTCAGTATAACTAAAATCTTTCTGATGATTAGAGGTGTTCAAAACGGAAAGGGTAACATGGGTTGAAGTGGAGTCTCCACCATTATAAGTCTCTGTTGGGAACCTGAATGATAATTTGTTAAAAATGTCATGGTTTGGATTCTTGCCTAGATATGTACCCTCATGCCCTTCCTTGGGTATGTTCCACATACTCCTTTCAGCTTCCTTTTTAGGTTACTTTCTTCTGTTAGATTATAAGCTTCTTGAGGGTATGGACTGTCTTCTTTCATTTCTATAACCCCAGTGCTTAGCACAGTGTCTGGCACACAGGAGGTACCCAATAAATGTTTATTGACTGGCTAACTAACAGTGTCTTCTGAGTTCCTTTCCATATGCAACATTTTTTTCTGTAAATCAAAGCAGACCAACAATGAGGGTAAGCTGATCAAGTTATAGATCAAAGATTTCTTCTATCTTTTCAGATGAGGTGCTAGATTAGGTGGTGTGTATGAGATGTTGAAAGAAGACTAGCGTCTTTGGTGTGAGTGTTTGCTGAGCCCTTTTCAGGATTGCTTATCCATTTTTGGTGTCTATCTGGCACTCAATTCTCATGGCTCCAAGAAACTATAGCAGATGCAGTTAGCCACTCCCTGATAAAACCTTTCAGTAGACAGGCTAAACCAGGTTGAGGTAACTAACAGGCCTCTAAGTCATCAGTGAGTTAGAGTGATGTCTTCCCCCAGCATGTGAAGACATGACCCCTGCAGAATGGAGGGATGAATGAGATTAATCTATTCCAAAAACCATGAGCTTGGTCAGACATTGAGGACTCCAAGGTCATCCACTGCATCCTGGACCATTACCAGTCATCCTAACCTTTGTCTCACCACTGGACTTCATTGACTCTAGAAGAAAAAGTGAGGCAGACAAACCTGTTTAACTCTGCATCAGTTAACTGCGATTCACATGCAGACATCACCCTGGGTTGTCATCAGTCCTCTTTGAGAATGAAGGGCAAATAACTGGATTAGGTACTCGACTAGGTACAGAATGTGAACTTAGGACCAGTTTTCTGGTAGGAGCTAAGTGAGGTCAGATGTTAGACTTTAGAGGACTGTGGAAGCAGTGGAGAGAGATCTGGGTGCTGGACTTGGGTTCAGGAAGACTCAGTAGCAAATCTTTTCTCAGATACTAGTTGTGATAGCCTGAGAAAATTAGTCAAGCTTTAATAAGTCACTTAGCTTTTCTCAGCCGCAGTTTCCTCATCTGTAAAATAGAGAATCATAGTACCTATATAGTGAGGTTGTAATAAGAATCAAATTGATTAACATCTCTAATATGCCTAGGAAACTTTTGAGTGGAACACCTCTTTGAGCCTCAATTCTGTCAACTTTCAAATGAGATTGTTAGGCTAGAATCTATGATTTCTCTATCTAAATCCTATAATACTATCTATTTGTGCTGAATTTTGGGGAGAAAATACAACTATTATGCCAGGTAGAACTATAGTTTACCCAATCTACTTATTTCATAATTTTTGTTAGACAATCTTCTGGTAGAAACCAGAGTCCTATAACTGAGAAGATAATTTTACTTGATGTAATATTCAGAAAATCTTTGAGGTATGTGGCGTAAGAAATGATACTCAGTAGATCTGAATATATCTGGAATAAAAATGGAAATACTTAGCCAAGAGCAGTGCCTGAATCCATTCTGGGAATTGATCAATTGCTCTGTGCTGATCAGCCAGAGGCAAAGCTGATCTTGCACACATAGTACAGCTATTCTACTGTTGATATGGTAAGTTAACACTACTGCAAACCTTCCTGATTTGCACCCATTATCTTCTATAGCACTCAGACTATACAAGTCACTTATTTTAGGCTTGGAGTATAAACCTGGTTCAGCTCTAGCCACCTTCACATGTTTGCTCTCTTCATGTAGATGTTCAGTCTTCTGGAGTGACAGCATTTTCTTCCTGTCTATAAACTTTTATTTTGGCAAATCAAATAAGTCATATCTGTGTCAATGGCAAATTTTCTATGATAAGTCCCTTATAGGCCTATGGAATACTCTCCCACCCCCATCCTTGAATCCAGCAAAAAGCCCATAATGACCAAATTTACTCCTTAAGAATTGTTTCTTATTCAGTCAATAACATGCTCTATACAACTTCTGAGTAATTTTTCAGGATTTTGCATATCTGAAAAAATGAGAATTAAACATTTGTAGAGCCTAGTTTCATTCCTTCAGCTATAAAGAGGAGAAAAATACCATATTATCTCATTAGGCTTCCATTTTTCTTTGTAATTTTTTTTTTTTTTGCTTTTTGTAGGGGTGAAGGCAGGGCAATTGGGGTCAAGTGACTTGCCCAAGGTCACATGGCTAGTAAGTGTTAAGTTTCTGAGGCTGGATTTGAACTCAGGTTCTCTTGACTCCAGTGCTGGTTCTTTATTCACTGTGCCACCTAGCCACGGCAATGTTTGTAATTTTCTGATTCTAGTATCTAATGAATGGGAAGTTCTAATATCCATCATGGAGATAAATGGTCAAAGAAAAAGCAGAGGGTTCTTTTTTTATATGTCAGTGGAGATTTTAAATATTTTTCAATTCTAACCTGTTTTTATTTGACCCTACCAAGGAAAAAGAGTAAAGACCTCAGATACTTCTAAGACCTATATATGCAAATGATTTGGTAGCAACATTTTGGATTGCTTGGGAACAGGATGAGGATTCAAAATATACTAAAACAGAGATTAACTAATTTTACTAATCCTCAGGTACTCTTCAAGGGAGTTACAAAAATTCTAAAAAGAAATTTGTTAAAACAAATTCCTATAATCTTATTAGCTCTGTCACCACCAGTAAGTCATCTGACCTCTCATCCTAAGTTTCTTCATTTGTAAAAGGAACACCATGTGTACTAGCCCTTTTACAAGATAGTTATGAGAACTGTTTTGTAAACCTATTATAAATACAAAGCCTATATAAATTCAAGCTATTATTATCTCATTATCATCTTTTTGATGGCTGTTCACATAGAAACAGATGGAGGACAAGTGAAATCCTGCTTTATTCTTGTATTACAATTTTTTGTTTCATAATTACATGTTTCAATGAGGTTCAAAAAGAAGCAGTCCTGGACCATGTTGCTATTTTGCTGCAATTCCTTTTCAAGTTAAAGTTCTATAGACTATGGAACAGGCAAATAAAATACCTACTTTTTATAGCTCAGTAAAAGAATTAGAAGGTTAGCTTATTCTCCATAGGCTGACTAAAAGCTTCCATGGAATAACTAATTGCATTAGCAGAAAGACAACAGCATCTTATTCTATTCCCACTTGATTTTGATTCTTCTTGGCCAAATCTATATAGTTTGAAAGCTTTTTGTTTCATGTAACTTGGAGATTATGAATATTGAGTTTTGGGATGGTAACATCTATTAAAAATGCAATTCCTAAGTATGTATGCACCAAAGTTTGTTTATCTTTTTTCCCCTGGGAAGGAGTCACATTACCCTTTTGTACAACAGTTTGTCTTCTAGTAGTGGTCTTCGGCCACTAAAATTTATTGGTTGACCTCCATGGGATAGTTTGAGGACTGTGTTTGTAGCATGAGGGTTTGTTATCTGGTATTCCATGAAGGATGGTGATCTTTTGATGTCTAATTCCAGTTACCAACTCATATTTTGATAGGATTTTGTTAGCAGGTAAATTCTTACATTCTACATTGATATGTGTTTACATAGTCTCCACCAGTTTCCTGAATATTAAGTGCAAACTCGTTAAGGTCAATCCTTCTGGGGTTTCTGGTGGCAATAATTTGATCCTAAAATGTTATCACAAACTCCCTAGCTAGCTGCCCTAAGATTCATATTGCATGGGTATTAACTGTTTTAAATATATTATTCCCATTCAGCTTTGATTTCAGCATGTCACAAATATCACAATATGGTAAGCCACATACTCCTCTTTCTTATTGATAATTCTTATTGTGCTTTGCCTGGAGGAAACAAAGGTATTTTAGGTACCTCCTACAACTATTGATTCAAAGTGATTTCTTGGTTGTTTTTTGTTGAAAACTGTATGCTTTAAAGAATGCTAAAAGAAGATTCTTTGAAATAACTAAAAGAAATTCTATACCATTAGCCAATCCATTTAAATAGAAGAGGAAGGAAAATCCAATAACAAAATAAAGTAAAAAAAACACCTGTCAATTGAAATCACAGTAAAGCTAGAAGAAATAAAAAGATCAGACTGAGTAGACTCTGCAGCCTGTTTCAGCAAGTTACCTTATCACCATGGTCCTGGCGTCTATCCCTACACAAACTGGCTTTTGCCTCTTGTTACGCCTCAGCAGTATCAGGCAATTCCCTTGCCCCACCCCCTCAGCCCCAAAGTACCCAGGGTTCAGTTCAAAAAGTTAGGGGAGGGGATAAAGTCATATGATACATTGTTAGGCTAAAGTTTTCACATTTGTAGGATATAACTGAAGTTATCTGGAAAAATCAACACAGATGAATAAAGTATTATTCAATACTGCATATAAATCTTGCATGCTGGGGAAGGGTTTGGGGTGGTCATGGTAGAAGAGGCTAGTTAACACAAAAGGGATTAAAGGAAAAGGAAGTGTACTATAACAAACATTTGGTGGAAAAAAAGTAAGCGAACTTTTTTTTTTTTAATACAAATGGATGTCTGGCTCTCCCTGTGTAAGGGTGGTAATGCATTCTCACCCTAGGATATTTGTGGCCAAGTTAGAAAAATGGAGGCATAATAAAAACAGAAAATAACTCACTTTTGTGCAGCTTTTAGAGATTTTCTGGTTTTCTGTGATTGAGGAATAATATTGGCTGAGCATTTGCGAAGCTTTTATTGAACATTAGGGGATTTCACCATCAATTGATATCATTTATTCTCTTCAGCAAGGGATATATAGAATTTCCAGTAAAGAGAGTTGAAAGGAATGTATAATAGACTGTGTTTTAGTTAACTAAGCATTTTCTTCCTCTCCTGATCTTCCTCCTCCACTTCTTATTACACAACTCCATCCTCATACCTATTTTTAATCCCTGGGGTTTCCTATGGAATGCTATGGAAAGTACACGAGCCCTGGAATCTGAATTACTGAATTCCACTGTCAAGAGATAGTATCATACAGGGGAATCATCACTGACTGGAATTGGAGGGTCTGGGTTTAAACCTTTCACCTGCACAAGCCTCAGTTTCCTCCTTGGTAAAATGAAGTGGTCAGATTATATGGCCTCTCTGGTCCCTTCTAATTTAAGTTGATGATCTGGTAACTAAATCTTATTTGTGACACTTGTGAATTCTGCAGCTCTAAAGTCTCTGAGCCCTGATTTCCTCCTATGAATGAATGAAGATCATAATACTTGTTTCTCAGACTGTTTTGAGCAAACTGATTTATTACCCTTAATGTATGGTATGAATGTTTACTGTAATACTCTTCTGATGTGTCCTCCACTAAAATCCTATCCTGATGTGTTATTGTGTCTCAAAGGCAAATCTGGGTCTTGAAAGTATGACCTAAGTATAGACATCCCATGCCAAAGTTTGGGATGGCTTTGGCAGGTCATCTCAAGTTAGAAAGGATCATAGAGTTGGGAAAGCCTGTACTGATCATCTGTCTTTGTTTCTGTATTTTACAGATAAGGATAGTGAGCTAACAGAAAAAAACAAGAAAATAATAAAAATGAGAAGTCACCCCCCCACCCCTCCACCACCAGGATATGACTCTGCACTATGGGCAGTTCTTGAAATCAGAAGGCTTAAATGCAGAGGATCTCATATACTTCCTTTAATGTTGATTTGGGTGACTACAGTCTGCATTCATTGGTTTTCTCCAAAATTCATTTAGTCAGATCTACCAAGTGTAACAAGTAGGGGTCTACCTCTACTCTCTCAGAAAATTTTTCTTTACCCTTAACTTGAGGTCCCACTGACTATGTTTCCTACCTTTTCTAGGGGCTAGTAACCACTTAATGTTAATTGACTTTTACAATGAAATATTACTTCACAGATATGGCAAAAAAACCAATACTATAATTTTTCCTAATACCTGGGGGTGGGGAGGTAAGTAATCTCCCCTATACCACCTCATATGAGGTAGGACTAGGTTCACCATTTAGCTTAGTTCCTATGTAGCATTCATCTCACCAAGTTAATGTCTAAAGTCATTCTGAACTGGAGATTTGGACTCTGATTCTTAGGACATCAGTGCTGGACTGACTGTAATATTGGGCCTGGATTCTTGGTCTTCTTGATCCTTATGGGTTACCTTCTTCACCTAGACTGGAAACGTGATTCTTTGTATCTAAAATAGCAAAGAATGAATGAAAAGTCCAAAGATTCAGCAACATTTCTAGAGAGCCCATATTGCCTCAAGGGAGGTGGGGAGGTTCCCAGGTGTCCTTCCTTTTGCAATATGTTAATATAGAAATCAGCTTGCTCCTAAATGTAGCAAAACCACATACAGAAAATGCCTACAGTTCGAGCTATCCAGCTGGAAATAAGCTCTCCCAACAAAATGTTAGGCCAACAGTTGTATGCAAGAGGTAAGTATATCTTGTAGAAACAATGCTCCTTAGCTATCTAGAAGCTTCAAGGGTAACTTTGGGGTCAAGAGGTCTTGACTCCATAGCCTGTCTTCCCTCTTTACATTTGTTGTTGCTGGTTCACATAAAATTTTTCTCCCAGTTTTCTGTCCTGGAAATTATGAAAGGTCTGGTTGAACAACTATCCTGCCTTTTGCCTTGGACTGTTTTCACTTTAAACTACACTATCAGTCCATGCATCATCTTTCCCTCTAGGAACCTAGGTCATGAACTTATATACTGTACCTATATTTCCTTGGAATCTTTTTCCCTTTGCACCTTACAATCTGTTTTCACATCAATTGATGTCATATATTTCCTACTCCCTTAGGTAATATTTCTCACTCACCTTCCAGGCCACAATTTCTAGGCAATGCTACCTTTTCTCTGGGCATTGTTCTCATCTTAAAGACATAGGAACCTTCTCAAATCACCTATGCTCTGGGACATGATCTTTTTTTTTTTGCCTAATATTTTCAGCAACCAGACCTTGATGACCCTTTTCAGCAAGAGTACCAAACAGCTTTCCTTTCTTTCCTTTGTGTGTTATCTTCTTCTATTAAAATATAAACTCCATGAGAATGGGGAATTTCTTACTTTTAAAAAAATATTTGTTTACCTTGCATAATTCCTCATGTAGAGTACTTAATAAATGTTTTATCATTAATCCACCTCCCAATATGAGCTTACTCTCTGATCTTCATATATATTCATCTCCTGTTTCCATGTCTTTGGGATGACTTTCCATCATACCTGAAATGCATTCCATCTTTTTTATTATTCACTAGAACCCTCTCTTTCTTTTTTTTTTTTTTTAGGGGAAGTAAAAAAAATCAAACTATTTATTTTTTCATCAAACCACTAGGAAAATATGACATAGCCTTGAAACACTGAACAGGAAGGCTATGTTAATTGCATTCAGTAAGAAGTTGGTATAAAGAGAACAAGATTGTTTCCAACACTAGGCCTGGTACTAACATGTTGCTCAAAGTTTTAACCAAGTGATAACTGGATAATTGGTGCACGCTGCCTCCTGTACTCCAGGGTAGACAAAAACTTTGCTTTGCAACCTGCTTAGAAATTTAAGTTGTCTTCCTACCCTTCCCTGTCCTAAGAGAGTCCTCTCAACAAGCTGTTTCTGTTGAAGAGGGCCAGGGTCAGGTATCACATCTTTTCTCCTTTGGGGAAAACTAACTTTCCCCCAAACCAGTCATCTACGATTCCATTAAGCAAGAGACTTAAGATTGTTCTGCAAGCAAAGAGAGGCTTTCTTTGGCCTTCACTCAAAACCGTTTCATGTTAGTCTCATAAAACACTCTAAATGAAGTGTTACCCCTGTAGTACCTTCCAGAAGGGCAAGAAAAAGTAACCTGAGCAGCAGTCCTGGAAAAGCCAGCGTGAAGGAACCAGAGCTTCCCATGCCTGGTGAGAGATCTCCCATTTATGCTCTTTCCTGGTGTCCCAGCTGAAAGCTCACGTGAGCACTGTCTTCACTAAAGGAAAGATCACCCAGCAGCTGCTCGGAGCTCTAACTGAAGTAACCCTCTTTCCCCAGACTCCTCTCTGAAGGCCAGGTTCTTGTACTGGGGAGAAAAGCACAGCTGTGCTTCTCTTTTCCCGTCAGTAGTGAACTCCGGGCTGCTGCTTTCTGGTCTATGGGAAATGGTTCAATCAGGTCGGTGTGAAGTTGGCACCAAACAAAAAGGGACGGCTACCTCGGGGATTCATACAAAATAGGAGGCAGGTGGGGAAGAGAACTGTTAATACCTATAAACCCAAAGGGTTATTCCAGCTTCTAGGAATGGATACCTCTGAACCAGCTGAAAGCCATTAAGGGCTCCAACAGACAGAACAGAGGGCATCTCCACTGAAGGGATGGACCTGGGTACTATCAGCCCCTCCATGCTGCCTCCAACCCAAATCTGAGAACCAGTTTCTTCCACGTCTTCACCTATGGGCTAAAACATATAATGGAACCAACAGAGTCCAGAGGCAGATGTGAAATTCCCATAAAGGTATTCTTCAACTTGCTACCAGCCTCAATTTCTTCATTCTTACAAATTTTCACTGAAAGGTAAAAATTTCCATACATTTTTACAAGTAGACCCACTCTCCCATCCCAGATGACTACTGACAATGACTATTTTGCAATAGATGCCAGGGAATCCTTCATCTTCTTGGTCATGGTAGGGATGCGGTGCATGTGGTCATCAACACATTTGGTCACACAGGACTCTAGCTGCCTCTTCACCTGCTGCTCCTTGCCCCCAGCATCCATCAAGTCTTTGGCTTTGTCATTGCAGTGCATGGTGCATCGAGCCAGGCGGTCCTGGAATTTCTCCAGTTCACTGGTCACAAGGGCCTGGGCCTGGGCCAAGGGAGCATGGCAGCGTTCAATGCACTGATGAACCTGTTGCATGGAGGCCTGGGTATCTTCACAGCAGCTGGCACTGCACCGGAACATGGTACTCTGCATCTTGCGGATATTCTCCCGCTCCAGCCCTTTCACCAGGGTGTCCACCTCCTCCTGCACCCACAGCTGCTGCGACTCCGCCATGGCGTACACCCCCACCCCCCGGGCCCGCGCCCCGTGCCACTCGGCAGAGCGTTCTAGCCCGACGTGCACATGGAGCTCCGAGAGCGGCCCTCTGTTTCTTTTAAAAAGTTTTTTTTTAATACAATGAAAGGCATTTCCTCTTGTCTCCAGATATTTGTACTTTCCCCCTTCAATATTACCTTTTGCAGGAGGCCTTTACTATCCCCAAACTTCAGTGCTTACTCTCTGAGATTATCTTTCATTTACACTGTATAAATCTTAATTATCCAATGTTTTTCAGTTTCTTTCCTCCTCTCCCAACTCTCTTCTTTAGAATGTGAGCTCCTTAATACTCTAGGAGCAGGGATGGAGCCAGGATGATAGAGTAAAAGCAAGAGCTTGCTGGAGCTCATTCTTTCAGTCACCTCTAGTACCTATAAAAATGACTCTAAACAAATTTTAGAGCTACAGAACACACAAAATGATGGAATGAAATACATCTACAGCTGAAGTCAGCCTTGAACGTCTAAAGTAAGGGTCTGTTGCACTGGCCTGGCAGTGGAGTGCAGACTCTTGACAAAAATTGGGCTGGAGAAGACCTCATTGGCAGCTATGGCAGTTTCCAGATTTCTCAAATCACAAATGCCAAAGAGAAAGTAAAAGTCAGTGGGGAAACCCTGTTGGATCAGGATGAGAGAAGAGGGCTTAAGGAGGGAATTACATACATACTCATTGGGTATCTTACTGTACAGGAAAGTAGAGGGGGAAGGGGATAAGAAGGTGGATGATAGAAGGGAGGGCTGATTGGGGGAGGGGGTAGTCAGAAGCAAACACTTATGAAAAAGGACAGAATCAAAGGAGAAAATAGAATAAATGGGGTGGGAGGGATAGGATGAAGGGAAATATAGTCTTCCACAATATGACTACTATGGACATGTTTTGCATAACTACACAAGTATAACCTATATTGAATTTCTTATCTTCTCAATGGCGATGGGTGAAGAGGGAAGAAGAGAGAGAAATCTGGAACTCAAAGTTTTAAAAACAAATGTTAAAAATTATTTTTACATGCAACTAGGAAATAAGATATACAGGGAATAGGGTATAGAAAGAAAGGGGGAAGGAGGTAAAGGTGTTGGGGGGATATAAGAGAAGGCAGACTGGGGAAAGGGGTAATCAGTATGTTTACTATCTTGGGGTGGGGGGTAGAGGAGAGATTGGGAGAAAATTTGTAACTCAAAATCTTGTGGAAATGAATGTTGAAAACTGGAAATAAAAATAAATAAATAAAAACAACTCTAGAAGCAGAGTATTTGCTTAACACAGTGCCTGGCATATTGTGAACACTTGTTTCCCTAATATTGTCTTTTGACAGCCTGACTGTTTTTGACTTATATATGTCTTGTATATACCTTAATGTGTATATGCCAGCTCTACAGTTAGACTCTGAACTCTCTGGAGGAAAAGACCAACCCCTGTCTGTCTGTCTTTGTAAACCAGCCCTTAGCACATAGTGCTTAATAAATGGCAAATGCTTAATGAAAGTTTATTGATTAATTGCCCCCTATCTCATTCCTTTCTCCACATTTAACCACTGAAAGAGTGATCATTGTAAGAAAGGGTTTTCTTTGAAAAGTTTCACAACCTCAGTGGATAAACCAGGACTCTCTGGGACTGGGAAGAGTGATCATTTGAGGAGCAGTCTAGAATTCTCCTTCTAAGTGTTGTTCAGAGTGTTTTGGTTTTCTATGCAGCAATGGGTTGATGTGTCTAATAAGATGTGGAGAGGTTGCAATCTGCATCAGTAAGGGAAATATCCACATGGTTGAAAGTGTGAATCATTTGAAGCATTTAATAAGCAATTAATTGAGTGATCTCCAGTAGTCACTTGATTTTATTAGACTTCAGTTTTCTTGTCTTCTTTTTAGACCTCAGTTTTCTTATTTGTAAGAGAAAAGGGCCAGACTAGATAAACTTTAAAGTTCTTTTAGCTTTGAAATTCTATAATTTATACTATATATTTTATAACGATTTCCACATTTTCAAAATCCTTTACATATATCATCTCATTTTTATACTTATAAGTGGTAAATATAGGAAATCCTTTCTCAATTTGTCAGATGAAGAAATGGAGTTATAGATAAGTGATTTACTGTATGTTCCATATCAAGTATCAGGACTTTAATTAGCTGTAACTATGCTTAGAGCAAATATACTTGAGGGGGAAAGAGGTAATAGGGAAGAGATATTCTTGTGTACATAATTCCTGAAAAAGGAATGTTGCCTTGGCTCCAGCTGGGGTTGAGAAGGAAAGAGAGCCCCAGAAGAGGGATACCATACCAATGTGACCCTGGCCCTGATAGTGAAGGCTAAGAGCATGGAGACTGCATTGACTTGGGAGAGAAAGTGCTTTCCTTCTAGGAATGAGCTTAAAACCTCCTCTAAGCCCCTGTACCCTGACATTTTGGGGTTCCCAGCAACTGTATCATTGGAGTTTCCAGAACCCCAAACTGTATCACTACCATATATTAGTGTCCTGCTAGTTATGATACTGTTGTGGTACCCAAAGCCAATGGTAGAAATGATGTCGAATGATTTGTAGTCCTACCATATTAAAGTTCTTAGTTCTTAGCACACATTTGCCCCCACCCTCCTCTCTATCTTTAGCATATGGACTGTTTCATACAATTACTGCCATGATTTTCTTTCAAAATTTCACTGAGGACCTATCATCTTGACCTCTGATTTCTCCATCTTTCTTCAGAAGATGGAGGAGCAGGAGTGAGGCTGTGGTGTCATAATTCTGATCTCCCTAGATTTGTCTTCTGTGTCTTTTGGCACTGACTTGCTTATCCTTACATCATAGGAAACGTAGGGTTATTCTCGGATGACCACTATTTCTCAAGGTCCTGGCTCATTGTGAAAACCACTCAAACTGTGCTAATTAAAAAGGGACAGATGGTTGGTGATGATGTGAGAATTAAAATTTCAGTCTCAGACATAAGTAGAGCTTACTTTGGAGATATAATAGCTTGCCTTTGTTATCAAATCTGTAAAATGGGGATAGTCCTTGGGACCAGTAAGAAATATCTTTAGGAATTTAATTTAGTGGTTATAAATGTAGAACTGAGTATAAGAAAAGGGAATTAGAAGTAGATTTCTTAACTATTCAAAGTAAGGAGGTGGAAAAAGACAGGAAGGGAAGGAGTGTCAAGTCACAAGGTATAACATGGTTCTATGACTATGCCCCCCTAATAAGGGATAGAAATTCATTCTTAGTGTCTCAGCTTTCTAATCAATTTAATAATTCTAGGATATGCTAAGAACAATAGCAGCATTGACCATAATTGATATGTAAATAAAGCCCCCAGAGATTTGGCCACTCTTTACTCCAGATCCCCTGGAGCCACCTAACAATTAAAGTCTGTTCCTTGGTCTGAGAGCCTGGGCATGGATTGATCAAATGAAAGCAAGTCCCTAAAGATGTAGTTATATTCCTGTTAAGGCACTCAACTCTGCAGGAAAGAATACAGTCAAATGAAAACTGTTCTTCCACAGAGCTATTTGGGTTGACAGCCAATTCCAAAGCTTTGCTTAGATTCTGTTTGAATTTCTTTATTTTCCTCTAGGTGACAAGTATTAAGTTTATTTTTTTTATTTTTTTTTCCTGGAACATAGAAGGAACCTGCCTTTGGAATTTTTCTAGGGTCGAGAAGACTGGACTAAGAGTCTTCATACTCAAATTCTAGTTCTGATTTTGGCATATAAGACCTTGGCAAACTCACATTCTCTTGTGTATTTTCCCATTTATAAAATAGAACTAATTTGTTTCACTTTAAAAAGACAGAGTAAGAATTAAATTAATGCTATATGTGAAAGTTCTTTAGATATTGAGTTTAATCACAGAATATTTGGAAGTGATCTCAGCGTTCATTCTAAAATCTTGTCCCATGTTCAAATCCCCTTTTAGACCAGGGATTGCACATCTGAGATAAAGCCTTTTAACTGTCTGTTTGCTTGTAAATTAAATAAATTACATAAAATTCATAGGATTGTAAAGGAAGCTAATTGTTTTGAAATTCAATTATTAAAATATGAAGGTCATAGACTCCAAGTAAAAAATTCCTACACAATCCCTGAAAGACAGTATTGGGTCCAGCCTTTGCATACTTACAGTGATGGAGAATTCACCACCACACAGGGAGTCCTTTTGGAGACAATTAATTTTTAGTTAGAAAGTTTTTACTTATATCAGGCAGTTTTCCTATTTCTGCCTTCTAGAACTATTCAGGATATTTCATTCTTTTTTTCATATGACAGGCCAGAAAATATTTGCTAACAAATTATGTCAATTTAACCATACATATTGTGTTCACTGTTTTTGTAACACTATACTAAGTTTTTGAGGGAGATGTAAAGTTAGATGAGAAATGATCTCTGCTTCATAGACCATGTAGAATATGACACATACAATTAAGTGCAATACAAAATTTTACAGAAATACAGCAGAGATGTGCATGAAATTCTGAGAGGACATTTGTTTTGTTTTTTTTTGGGGGGGGAAGAAATTGGGGTTAAGTGACTTGCCCAGGGTCACATACCTAGTATGTATCTGAAGATGTATTTGTACTCAGGTTCTTCTGACTCCAGGGTTGATGAGTTCTCCACTGTGCCACCTACTTGCTTTTTTTCTTTTTCTTTTTTCTTTTTTTTAACCAAGTTGATGAATCAGGGAAGACTTCCTAGATGATATGACATTTATACATGCATTCATACATTTATGTACACATATATGTATGTGAACTTTAAAACAGTCGCAAAATAAGTAAATAAAAAGGTAGAAGGAAGAAAAAAAGAAATCTTTGGCATAATGAACAGCATTTATGATAGTGTAAAGGTTCAGAGGTGAGAATGGGAGAAGACAATTAGTATAGTTATTTGTAGCATAATTTATAAACAGAAGAGCATTATTATACAAAGCTGGAAATGTAAAGAAGCATCAGATTTTAGAATACTTTGAGTGCTGGGTTGAACAGATATTTGAATTTAATTGTAGGAAATATGGTACCACTAAAAAATCCTGAACAGGATGCCATAATTAAGTCTGTCTATCTATCTATTTAGATCTTTTGACTTGTCTGTCTACCTGTTTTTTCTATCTATTGAAAATCTTAGTAATAGTGTCGTTAAAGAGGGAATTGAGAGAGAAGATACCTCAGCCTGTATATTCCCCACACCTACACAGTGCCTTGCATATGGTAGGTGCTTAAAATATTTGTCAAATCAAATATTTTGTCATGGTGGCAATTGTTTATCTACTGAATGGCCAGAATTACAGGGTCACTAGTTATGCTGATATCATGTCTCCTGTTATGGAAGTATGGTAACACAGAATCAGCTCCAGATGACTCATAAAAGGTAGTAGATTTAAAATAAACATTGACAGGGATTGTGATCCAGATGACATTCAAGAAAGCAAGAATAGAAAAATGTGTGTCTGACAAGTGATAGACAAGGAAAACCTAAGAAAAATGTGATGAATGCAATGGTATGTGAACTAGTTCATTATTGAAAAACTTAAGCCATATTTTAATGAAGGACTTTGATCCTGTGTCTTATGTCACAAGTTTGAGAAAAAAGAAAAAGAAGGCAGGGGATTTTGCTGAGAAATTGAATAAATATATCAATTACTATAGATCTGTGAAACAGTTAAAGAGATAGGCTTATAAAAAGAGGAGTCTAATATTTAATGAGGATTAAATGAAAAATATCATATAAGGGGCTGTTCTTATATTTGAAAACATTGCAGATTTTATAGCAAGGCCCACAGAAGCATTTTAGCTGCCATGGAAACTTGTCTTATGTGTGTGGAAGTTTTTCTACTTCAAAGACTATCAGAATGAGGCTCAAGAAGGGTTAGAGTTAGATCTGAAACTGGTAAGATTTTATGTTGCCTGACTGATGGTGAAAAAATGATAGACCTGGAAGGAGCCTTAGCAACCAGCTAATTCAATCCTTTTATTTACTGATGAGAAACCTCAGGCATGCAACATGTTTAAAGTCATGTAGCTAGTTAGTGACAGCTGAGCCTAGGAACACAATGAGTTACTACCATGTGGCAGCCGCTATCCTGGGATGCCCACTGGGGCATCCAGAAGGAGGTTAAAGATCATTCTTTTCCTCTAGGAGCTCACAACACACATCTTTGGGCTACCACGTTGGTGCTTTTTTTTGGGGGGGGGGAATAAGAGGAAGCAGTGTACAAATTACTGAAAACATCTTAGCATCAACAAATAATTAAGAATTTTCAAGTTACTACAAATTTAGGTTGCATTCACCAAAGAGAGTCACAGGAGAGTGACTTTGGGGCATCTCAAATGTCTGAATTCTTGATTAGACTAGAATCCAATGGACCTATTCCTGATCCCTGAAAAAAAAGAATCCTAGAATCTAAATGATGGAAGGGACCACCGAGGCCATCTGTTCTGATCTATACTGAACAAGAATCTGTCAAGTATACAAAAACTTCTCCCTATAACATCCCCAGCAACTAGGGGTCTAGACTCTGGTGGAAGATGCATGACAAAGGAGAATCATCTACTTCCTATTAAAGTCTTGTTTTTGGTCCTTTTTAATATTAGGAATTTTTTTGTATTATTGTTTTTTTTTCCTCCTCTGAATGATGCCCATATCTGTTTGTTTGTTTGTTTTTCATCTTCTCTTTCATATACCTAATTCTCTTCTCTGTGGCCAATTGGAACAAGTCTTAGAGATGTTTGGATGGCAGCCCTTCAGATACTTAAGTCAATACCTGTCCCCTAAGTTTTTTTTCCCTACAAAATACCCTCAATTCCTTCAAAAGATCCCTCTGATTTCTAGGCACCTCCTTATCTTAAGCACCCTGTTGTGCAGACATCCTGACTTTTCTATCTCTGTCCTTAAATATCATACCCAGAACTGTATATGGTGATCCTCATGTGATCTAAGCATAATTTGGGGACAGTTAGGGGGCAAAGGATTACTGTTGAAGGTTGATCTATCACAATTTAAAACAAAAGAGACAAAAAATAGTTTGGGTAGTAGTTTTCAAACTACTAACTACAAACAAGTTTCAAACTACTAACTTCAAACTACAAAAATGCCCCCACCCCCAATGATTCATTGGATGGATAAATACTTGGTAATGTTGTGTTACCTCTGGGCCAAATTGTGAATTTGGTTGTCTGTTTCAAAGCCAATTCTATTACCTTTTCTTTTTGACTTGCCTTTGGGAGAATCTTTCTCTATGTTAGCCTCCTAACTTCCTCCTTCTGAAACTTCCCACTTGGGCTGTCCAACCTCAATGATTTAGCTCTGAAAGTTCTAGTCCACTAACAACAGAACAAAAATTTTGTCAGTCTTGGAATCCATCAACTAAAAATTGTTTTAAGATATTGTCCACTTAATTTACCAAAAAATAATTTGAAGTCAAATGTCAGTTTTTGAAGATGACAAACATCCTCTCCAGTTGAAATTCACATTTTAAATATCTTAACCCAGAAAAGAGACTAACATGAGAATGCTTATCACTTATCACTTAGCCAGTGCCTGGCTCATGGTAGGTGCTTATTAAAGACTGACTATATAATTCATTTGTTTTTGTTTTTCTGGAGGGCAGAAGGCAGAGCAATTGAGGTTAAGTGACTTGCCCAAGGTCACACAGCTAGTAAGTATTAAGTGTCTGAGACCAGATTTGAACTCTGTTCCTCTTGACTCCAGGGCCATTGCTCTATTCATTGTGCCACCTAGCTGCCCCTATATAATTCATTTCTACAAATGTTTATCACACAAGGCACTAAGCCTGACTTTGAGGATGCAAACATTAAAAGTGACATAGTCCCTGGACTCAAGGAAGAAAGGGAGTACAGAGATGAGGAATGTACATAACTAAATATTATGCAAGTTAGAATCAGAAGAGGTCTTCTTGGATACATCAATCAAGAGAGGAAGTGAACTCATTTAGCTGAGGAGGAGCAAGGAAAATATCATGGCAATAGTGACATTGAGGCTGGCTATGGAAGGAAGGAGAAAATTTTAATAAACAGAGCCTTTTAGGTCAGGTCTTCTTAAACTTTTTCCACTTGTGACCTACAGCTTGAGAAGCACTGTTTAGAGAGATAAGGAACAGAGTAAGAAAAGAAAAAAGGCATGTGTAGACTATGTGATTGGAAGCAATATAAAATAAAATTGGCAAAAACTAAAGTCAGACAATTTTGGGTTTTGAATGCCAGAATAAGACATTTATATTTTATCCATCGGAATCAATGTAATAAATGACTAAGAAAGGGTCCTTTGTGAAAATGGAAACTGAATTCTATGGTGGGTACCATTAAGCAGGAAGATATTTCAGACTTGGCTTAAGATAGATCAAGTGGGCCAAACTAAGCTTAGATAACTGCAGATAGACAGAATAGCTGAGAAGGTTTAGAAATTCAAAATTTTAGATACTATTCAGTCTTAGCCTAGGTGGATTCATTGTGCAGATAGAGATCTAGATTTAGAGATGTTTGTTGCTGTTTGTTTGAAACTTGCCTTTCCTACTTACCCAGGGAAAGACACTTAACCTCTGAGCCTCTGTCTCCTTACTTGTAACTTGGAGATCTTTATAGCACCTATCTAATGGCATTACAAGGATCTAATGAGATAATGCATGTAAAGTACACTTTATATCTTAAAATGCTTTGTAATTCTTTGCTTTGTTAAACTTCTTTGTATACATACTTAATTACCCTAATCTGGTATTATGCAAGATGAAGTTAGTCAATTAGTCAATAAACTTTTATTAAGCACCCACTATGTGCCAGGCACCATATAAGGGCTGGGAATTCAAAGAAAGGCAGAAGTAAGGCAATAGTGCCTTCTATTAGATCATAATCTAATGAAGGAGACAATATGCAAACAACTATGTACAAACAAGACAGAGACAGGAGGAAGTAGAAATAATGGTTCTAGGGAAGGCACAAGACTTAAGGGAGATTGGGAAAGGTTTCCTGTAGAAGTTGATATTTTAGCTGGGACTTGAAAGAAAATAGGGAACCAAGAGATGAGGAAGAAGAACATTTACAGGTGTGAGAGATAGCCACTGAAAATGCCTACCATTGGGAGTTGGAGTGTTTTGTTTGAGGAAAAGCCAGGGACTGAAGGAAGTTATAATGGTGGGTGAGGAACAGTTGTGTAATGTTTAGGAAGATGTGAAAGGTAAGGGTTGGGGCATTCAAATTATGAACAGTTTTGATGCCAATATACTTATAGGGAACTAGTAGAGTTTATTGAGTAGGAAGATAATTGGGATACAGCTGTGCCTCAGCAAAATTGCTTTAGGGGCTAAATGGAGGAGGGATTGGAATTGGGAAGACTTGTGGCAGGAAGACCAACCAGTCAGCTATTGCAATATGCCAGGCATGAGGATATGAGAATGGGAAGTAGCAGAATCAGAGGAGACAAATGTTACAAAAGTAAAATTGAGAAGCCTTGACAGCAAATTGGATATGGAGAGGGGTTGATTTTGAGAGTGAGTGAGGAGTCAAAGATGACACTTAGGTTGATAGCCCAGGGGACTGGGAAGATGGTGGTACCCTTGATAGTAAGAGGGAAGTTTGGAAGAGGAAATCGAGTGGGGTGGGGAGAGATAATGAATTCAGTTTTGAACAAGTTGAATTTAAGATGTTTATAGAACATCTAGTTTGAGATTCGAGGAGCCTGTAGGAGATATAAGACTGGAGGTGAGTAGTGAGATAAATAAGTAGATTTGAGAATCATCAGCACATGGATTGAGAATTGAATACATGATAGATAATGAAGTTACCAAAGGAAAGAGTATAGAGGGAGACGAGAAGAGTGCTCAGATCAGAGCACTGGAGAACACCTACATTTAGTAGGTATGGCCTGGGTGAAGATCCAGTGAAGGAGACTAAGGACTGGCCAGATAGATAGGAAGATAACCAGAAGAGAATAGTGTCCTAAAAACCTAGAGAGAAGTTAATATCAAGGAGAAAAGGGTGATCAACATTGTCAAAAGCTGCAGAGAGGTCAAGAACAAAGTGGCTGCTGGAAAAAAAATGGTTTTGACAAGTGACTTTGGAGAGTATGATTTTGGACTTTGAAGCCTGGAAGATAATATTATCTTCTAGAAACTACTGTCTAATATTCTAGAAGATAATAATACCTAGAAGAAAATACTATGTGATTCAAATCCTTCCTTGGACAAAGTTGAGCTATGTGACCCTGGGCAAGTTATTTTACCTTTCACTGTTCTTGGCAACTATGTAAACCTATAGGATTCAGCAAAAGTGGCAACTGGAATTGGAATTTTGTCACCTGGGGGTGCCCTATTCACCAAAGAAATGATAGGTCCAATGCCTCTCACTGTCTCACACAAACTACAAAAAATGTTCTTTGACCTAAAGTATGCTGATAAAACACCATACAATATTGGTTAATATAGATTTAGAAGGACCCTCACAGGCCATGTAGTTCAACCTCTCCATCCTAAACAGATGAGGAAACTGAGGGAAACAGGGTTAACTGACTTGCTAGTAAAAGTCTGAGGCTAGATTTGAACTCATGAAGATGAGTATCTATAATGGCAATCAAAGAAGTAGTTAACTCTTTGTTTCAGCTATTTAATTATTTAGCACCTCATTTCAGTTCAAGTTTCTTTTGAGCCTTGCTCATGATTATATCAAGTCTTTGTTAAGAAACAGAACTTGTGGGGGCGGCTAGGTGGCACAGCAAATAGAGCACTGGCTCTAGAGTCAGGAGGACCTGAGTTCAAATCTGACTTCAGACACTTAACACAAAAACTAGACATGTGACCTTGGGCAAGTCACTTAACCCCAATTGCCCTCCAAAGAGCAAAAAAAAAAACCACCCAAGAAACCAAAAATTATGTGGCCACTTTGGTGAAAACTATGTGGCCACTTTATTGATAAGTTGTTATGTCATAACATTGTGAATTCTGTACTTTGGTTTCTGTCAATGTTTTGTCTTAGTTTATTACTGAATAAATAGAGAGTTCATTGTACTCTGTAATCAGAACCTTGAAGCTGTTCACAGCAGCAGTTCTCAGGAAAGCTGCGCATGCTTGGCTTTACAGTATTCCTACTTCCAAGCAGAGTGTTCTGTCCACTGTAACACCTGGCTGCCTCAAGTATGTTGTGAAAGGGACAAGAGGGAGGAGAGTAAATAGTAGAATTGGACATCCGTGGATAGTAACAACAGTGCAAGATGGAGGTAAGGTAACTAGCGAGTATGTAGAGAATATTTTTGAACATAAGAGGTGAAGCAGTGTCAGGGACTAAAGAAGCCAACTGACCGGCATACTGCAAAGGCAACTACTGACTTGACTTGACTTGCTTAAAAGCCCAATAGTATTTTGACTAAATAAATTAGAATATCTTTTAGACAGTATGAAATAGAGGAAAAAGTTCCAAATATCCCCAAAGAAACTTACTCTCTGTAGGTAAAGCACTAACTGGTAGACTTCATCAGCTTCCAGAATGCCCTTCATCAAGGAGCATGGTATTTTTTTGTGTGTGTGTGTGTGTGTGTGTGTGTGTGTGTGTGTGTGTTTGCTTTGTTCTTCTTTCCCTAATACCTCTATTGGTACTAGAAATGGGAGAATGGTGGAAATTAATGTATTAAATCTGCAAATAGCAAGGATATCGTGAACTTCAGCTTTGATATACAAGATTTACCAGAAGCTCATTGATTTTAGTATATAAGCCTGAAAAAGAAAATAAATAATGTGTATCAATGATTAAGGGTATAATAAAACAGAAGAGAGAGATTCCTTTATCTATTCTTTTTTTTTACTGTGGTCAGTTGTGCTTTTAAAAAAAAGCATCAAAGTGAAAAATGACAATTCTAAAGAATAGAAAAGTCCATTTTCATCATTGCTAGACTATCAGTGAGAATGTGTTAGAACAGATCTCACCTAGGGCTCTAAGATGCATTCCAGAGCAGAATAATATATTTGGGGACTTTCAAGTCATTCTCTGGAACTTAAAAGGACTTTTAATTTTTTTTTGCTTCTAAGTAGTTTTATTTAGTTTCTATGACACAAGGAATCTAAACTACAAATCAACCCCCCTCAAGAGCAAAATCATGTCTGCTGCCATGTCAGTAAATCAACTCACCTAAATAATTGTGAGTCTTTGACAATGATGCAAGTCACTAGGATTGGAAACTCAGCTATTGCCTTCACTGTGAACTTGATCTTCTGACATTTTAATGGATTGAGATCCTATTTCTGATGGGTTCAGTTTATACTTTGGCATAAACTATTTTGAGCACTTCAAAGTTGAATTGTAAGAGCTGATGTGCATTTTGGAGTCAAACTGTCTGTCTCTTTGGACTAAGTAGGGTAGGTTAAAGGTGGCACAAATAGGAGTCCTCGTTATTTGTGCACTTACCTCTCTAAATTAGAGTACCTAAGCATAAAAAGTAAAACAACAGAACTCTAATGAGAAACAAATTTCTGGAAACATTTCCACTTGCCTTCCACTTCGACTAAGATTTTACATCCCAAAACAAATGAACAAAGTGACCCATTTCTCCATGAGACTGAAAGAAGCTTCCTAGCGCAGGGAGACTAAGGTTGAAGCATCTTTATTTTACTTTCTTCCTAGTGTCTGGTATTGTTCAGCAATAAATCGTTTTCTATGCAGCTTCAATTACTAGTCCTTTCAGATCTGAGGGCACTTAATTACCCAAGACATGATCTGCTAAAAGCTACATCTGGAAATTATGTCATTTTTTGCTTTTGGCACTTGGAATTTGGACTTATGTTAAATGCATACTTTTAACCACAAATATTTGAAAAGAAGATCACATGGCTAAACACTTCTTTATAGATTTTAGTTTAAAGCAAATCAGTCATGTCTTTAATTCAATATTTATTTTTTTCACATTTTTTAATGTTTGATTCATTGTCTTTTACTTTTTATCTTTGGCTTTTCCATTCTTTCAGTGTTAGAAAGATGCTCCTTATCACTTTTAATACCAAAGGCATGTCATCACCTCCCCATCAATTTTATATATTGAGTGCTGGCAGCATAAATACTACTCAAATTGCCTTTGGGTCCTCAAAAGGAAAGCACAGAGAGGCTGGTGGTGATGATTTTGGCTTTAGACACAGCTTATTTTCTACTTTACAGGAGGCATGAGGGTAAGAACTTAACATGAGCCCCAATTTTATATTTAATAGAAAGAATGAATAGCAATTAGTCTCTTTCCTAAACATCTAAGAATAATCCAAGCCCTATAGAAAATTCATATTCTTTAGTACTATCACTGCTGAACATTTTTAGGCAAATATGCAACAGGGAGGTTAGCATGAAATAATTTTTGTCTTGTAGGCTCTAACTCTTATTCTTAGATACTATTGATTTACTGACAATTGTTATAGAGAATCTTCCCTCATTTCCCAATCCCCTTAAATTAAATTAAATTAAATTAGACCTAATGATTTTACTGGTTTGGGCACACCATAGATACACATTGAAATTTCACCTTTTGGTCCCCTAGTTTTCATATCTATATTTCTATTCCCAGAACCAATCATAACCTCCAGCACTTAGTAGGTGCTTAATATGAATGTATTAAATTGATTTTATTCTTTCCCATATTTGTCATGCATACTCAATAAAGGATGTGCAGAAAGTCTTGTTCTTTTAGAACTTTAGGGATACTAATGTAACTTCTTGGACTCCCCATCTGTTGACATTTATTCTCATTATAAACTATCCTACAATCCAGGTAAGGAGTTATCTGGTCTTATGCTACTTTGAAAACTGTACATCACTTTTAGGATGCTAAGTCATCCTTCTCTATAGTTCTGCCATTACTTTTCCCTCCATTGCTCTTTGTATTACTTGTAATTTGAATTCTCTCATGATGTTTTGTGATCGGCAAATGTAGAATTTTGGCATTAAATAAATAGAATTTTTTTTATAATTTATATATGGTTTTATTGACCATTGAAAATAATAAACATTTTACTAAATTTGATCCAGCCAACATCTTTACTACTCAGTTCTGATTTCCACTTTGAGCACCAGTTCAGGACATGTACATTAATGAACAATCAGTGAATAAGCATTTATAATGTTTCTACTATATTACTTGACATTGAGTTAAGCATTAGGGATGACAAAAAGAAAAAAAAAGGCAAAAAACAATTCCTGATGGAAACTTAATCACATCAGGAATGGGTTAAAGAGAGAATAACATATATATCTAGGAGGGTGTAAAATCTTTGAAAATCAGAAAAAAATAATCAGAAAAAATAAATAAAAAACAAAACAAGGGGAGAGGATAAGGAAGGGACTGTTGGAAAGGTGGGTAGGTTAAGAAATAAGAGGGCAAGGTAGCAGGTACAAGTAAAGCAGAGGAGTGAGGAGGAATAGCATAAATAGGGTGGGGACAATGAGGGAAAATAGGAAGAATGAAAATACACAATAAGTAATTATAGTTTAATAGGTGAACAGTATGAATTTATCCATAAATAAAAATGGATAGCAGATTAAAATTTAAATTCAACAATATGTTATTTTTAGGAAACTATCTAAAAATGAGAGATTCATGCAAAGATAAAATAAAGGTCAAGAGTAATATTTATTATGTGAACAAGAAAAAACAGCAGTAGTAATCATGATCTCAGACAAAGTTAAAGCTAAAATAAATTTAATCAAATGAGAAAAGTAGGGAAACTACACTATGCAGCAGTAATATTTTAAAATATTGTTTTAGATCATTTTACAGAACTAGACAGGATAAAATATTTGAGAAAACCTGACAAAACAGGCATGGGAACTATATGAACATAAACATAAAATCCTTTTTTATACAAATAAAGTCATAACTAAATAATTAAAGTAATATTTACATTTAATGGATATGTAAAGCCAATATACTAAAAAGAAAAATGACAACTTTTCTTAACTAGTATATTTATCCAATGTCATCTCAATTAAATCACTAAAAGAGTATGTTACTGAGTTAGAAAAAAAATTTTTGAGTTCATTTGGGAGAACAAAAGGTCAAAAATTTCAAAGAAAGAATGGCGGGTGGGGGGAGGGAGGTGGAGGGGGGAGGGCAGATGTAAAGTAAACAGATTGAGCAGTATCAGACCATAAACTATATTATGAGGTGAGGTGAGAGTATTACTGAAGTGTAAAATGGATACTTTCAATTATTGTAAATTTAAAATTTCTGGAATAAACAAAATTAGTGTAGCCAAGAATAGAAGGAATGAAGAAAATTGGGGGTTGGGGGACTTTTATAGACAATCTCTCAGATAAGATGTGATTGGGTTGGAATATTTTTATGGTGTAGAAAATGAAGAGCTGATTGATTAAAAAGAACACATGGAAAATCTTGGACTTATGAAGGAAGATGCTATCTACCTTCAAAGAAACAGACGACAGGTGAAAATAAGCATAGTATGGTTATATATATGCATATGTATGGATGAATGTATATGTATGTGTTTATGTGTATATATGCATGTTTACAGATATCTATATGTATTTATATCTATGCATATTTATCCATGTTTAATTGTGATTTTATTTGGGGTGTGTGGAGAAATAAAGTAAAAATACACAGCAGAAAACAAAAACTTACAAGGAAGCAAAGAAAAGCTAGGTAGCTTTGAAAACAATGTGTAGTATTTATTATATAGGTCAGCTTAAAATGGAAATGTATTGTTTTATATTGAATCCTCTCTCATATTCTTCCTTGTATATGGCAATGTTATTTTTTTTCTTTTCTCCTTTTGTATTTAATTTAAAAATGAATAAAAAATTACCCGCCAGAAAGACATCCTTACACTCAAGGATCTTACAGTCTAATGGAGGAGAGGGAATACAAAAATGTTCAAACTATTTATATTTGGGATAAATGAAAACTTAATAGCAAAGAGAAAACATTGTGATCACTGTAGAAGGTGAGACATTAGCTGGAATTTGAAGGAAACCAGGGAATTTAGATGGAGATGAGGTGGGAGAATATTCTTTGCTTGATAGCCAGCCAATGAAGATGCACGGAGTTGGGAAATAGACCATGTCTTGTTCAAGGAACAAGAGCCCAATGTTACTGGTGATCAAGAGTACTTGGAGGAGTGAAAGACATAAGAAGACTAGAAAAGTGAGGGTAATCCGGTTATGAAAGGCTCTGAACATTAAACAGTGGATTTTATGGTTGAACCTGGAGATAGGAAGCCCTTGGATTTTACTGAGTAGGGGACATGGACATATTTGCTCTCTCAACCATATAACAAATTATATGGAGTCATGTACAATATATTGGATGTTATCATTTTTTCATTTACCTTGTTTATCCACTCTGGATGGCTACACCAAACTTTTCTATTGCTATGTATACTACTAAAGAGGCTTCATTGTGTTTAAAAGTTTATACAATTGGGGACCCAGCGCCTCACAGCGCATCCCCAGCACATCCCAGCCTCACCTCTTCTAGCCTAGCACCATGGCAGATGCTTTCACTGGCACCTGGAAGCTGGTTGACAGCAAGAACTTCGATGAATACATGAAGTCCATTGGTGTTGGCTTTGCCATAAGGCAGGTGGCTAACATGACCAAGCCCACCACCATCATCGAGGTCAGTGGGGACACCATCACTGTCAAGACTCAGAGCACTTTCAAGAACACTGAGATCTCCTTCAAGCTCGGAGTAGAGTTTGATGAGACAACAGCCGATGACAGGAAAGTCAAGACTCTCGTCACACTGGATGGAGGCAAACTTGTCCATGTTCAGAAGTGGAATGGGCAGAAGACCACACTTGTTTGGGAGCTCCAGGATGGGAAGCTCATTCTGACACTAACTCATGGCAGTGTAGTCTGCGTTAGGACCTATGAGAAGGAAACAGCTTGAAGCCAGCCCACCTGCTCATTGTCAACTCCTCTGCCGATGGCTACCACTGAACTGAACACCAGATTGCCTCATTTCTGTACCCCATCCCTCTCCCCACCCCAGTGTTTTGTACCAATTGACTCTGGTCAAGGAACCTCCAGAAATCGAAAACACATGGTGCTGTCCTGGTCCTAGTTGAAGCCCATTCTGTATTTTTTTAACTGCACATGATGGCTGATACCAAGCCAATAAAGCAGATCCCATAGCCAGTCATTCAAAAAGAAGTTCATTCAATTGATACAATGTGATCTGTGAACCCTTCCATCATTAGGGAGCCCATACTTGTGATGATATTCAGCTCATCATCAAATAATTTCATCTCTAGAATTTCACCTATTGTGGAGTCCTAAGTAATTCTGATATATGTATGGGAAATAACTTTGAGAAGAAGAATCTTTAAGACTAAATTTTTCTTCTGAGTCAAATCAATTAAGACAGACATCTAACTGGTTTGGGGAATAGAGAAGGACCTGTGATTTCACTGGCACAGGGAACTCCCAGATGGGAAACACTCTACCGATTCATGATGACACGTTCTGTTTAATTTATAGTCTTATTGGGTTATCTATAGAACTGAGAGTTTAGGTGACTTCCAGGGTTATGCAACTGATATGTTTGAGGCATAACTTGAATGTAATTCTTTGTGGGTTCAAAGTCATCTGTGCATATACTATGCAAACTGCCTTTCCATTTTTTAGGGGAAATCAAATGCAGTCTTAGAAAAGTGATTATCTATCTATTTATCCATCTATCTATCATCTGTCTAACCACATATCTAGATATCATTTAGATATATATTCAGCAAATATATAAAACTACTCTAGAACAATTTTGGATAGCAAAATCCAAACTGATATGTGCAAGTCTTTCAGTGGATGATAGAATCATATTTGACATGCTAAATCTTTACTGACCTTGTGAGAAATGTTATTGTGTTTTTCTTCACTCTATGTCTCTTGGGTGTTTCTGCTGACAACAGTAAACTAGCAGTCTACACCCTATTTAAAAAAAAATAATTTGACAGGGCCAAACCTACATCACATCTTATTAAAGTGATCCTGCCAAGAACGTACATTGGAATTAAAAGAGTAACATAATCCAATTTGATGTTGCTATTTAATTTATGGCATCGAGTTAGACCAGTTGATTAAAAAAAAAAACAAAATGAAAGAAGAGTAAGCTGAACAGCAGCATGTAGTGAAAGAGAAATGGCTATTGCTACCATTTTCACCGATGACAGTGTGCTAATTAGCAAACAGAGATTGCTGAAGAATTGGCATCATGCAATGCTTTGGCACCCTGATCAACGCTACATTTGGCAGAGAAGAGATGCTCATTTGCAATTGTAGAAAGATGGTGCAGTTTATATCTTTTGAGTGTACTAGTTCATCACAAGAAACTACAAACTAAATTGTTTATATTGTTAATTATACCAACATGACTTTTCATTTTATTGATCCATCCATTCTAAGATATTTGCTTTCATAGTAATGACTGTCACCAATACAGAAGTTAGAGAATAGATAATTTCAAAATACTTTCTTATATCTTTAGAACTATGGGAACCAGGAGGAGGCACATCACTTACCACCTTAATAGACTGCTCACTGATGGGAGATAATTTAAGCATAACTTGTGAATAAGGATTGTCTATCTGAGTGTAACAGTGCTGACAATTGCTGAGATTTATTATTATCTAGAGATAAAAGCCTTGGTGCCAGTCTTTTCTTTCCTCTTAGAATTAAGATAGACCTCTAAGTATTTGTTGTATGGCATAACAAAATAATTATCATTGAGAGTGTCCAAAACTTCAGATAATATTACTTATCTTGCCTTCATGATGGCTTCTAAAAGTACATTTCCCATAATCCTTTTTAAAAAAATTCCCTCATACACTCTGTCTTTGTTTGTTCACCATAAACCTTGGCAACAGTAGATTTCTTTGATATGGCTATGGATACAAGAAGGAAAAAATAATTAGTTCAATATTATATTGGGGGTAAAATTTCTTAGCAATGCATGTTAAAAGCTTCCTTGGACTTAAGAGATTTAACTAATGGGTTAAATAAATTACATTCAATCTGCAAATGTGGCAGGATCTTGAAAATGTATTCCCTTCTATCTCTTCTGCTGGATAAAGAGTTCTTAAAGCAGCTTTACTCGTCTGGGTTTTATTGACCTGTGAGGATCAGGAAAATGTGCAGATCATTAGATTTAACATAGAGACTAAATTTCATCTCAAGACCTATTTATGTGATCCCCATAGAAAAAGTTGTGGAGGGCCTTGCATGATGGAATATGCAGATGGTGGCCTAGAGGGTGTGGACAGGGATTGCATGAGTAGGCCATAGCAATTCATATTAAATACTTAACTGGGTAATTGCTTTCTGTCATCTGGATGGAAAGCACACACATGAAATGCAGTGAATGCAAGCAAAAATACTTATAACCTAACTTAGCATCATGACATAATATACTATCAAGTAGCACTTTATTTTCCCTGAATTCACTTTAAAGTGGAGCATTTATCATGAAGAAAGTATTTGGATATTTAAGAGGATGTTTGCCAGGGCATTTACTATTCACATTACTTTCATTCTTTAGCAAGGAGGACAATTAACAAAGATATTTCTATTTAATAGCATATTTGGCCCTATAAATGCCCATATTAAGGTTTTGCATCTTTATTATAATTATGATGACAGATTTTAAATTATTTTCATGGTAATATCCTGGCATTCTAAACCTGCAGCATTAAGCCTTTACCTTGGATCATGGAAAAAGGTGAACGTGAACTAAAAGTTTTTAATCAATTAAATTAACTTTTATAAGGAAAGACCAACAATAATTGCTTTTGCATAAACATTTGTTTCCAATCCTTCCAGATATTTATAAAAATCATGTTAAAATTGTTTACAATAGTTTTGATTAACCAATCATCACACACTTAAGGGGATTTCATTGTACAGATAATAAAACCAGCATTCAGTCCACTTTAAAACATCCTCAATTGGTCAGACCCTTTATTACCCAACTGATGCCTCCCTAAAGAACATCAATCTGTCAAGCCTTCCTTTTACTCTCCAGCACTCAAATGCATAAAAGTCTGCAAATGGTTGTAGTTCATCCAGCCCTTGGTAATCCCCATAGTTTCCTGTCTTTGGAACTAAGTACATTTCCAACTGCTTTAGAGGTACCCTTCATTTCTCTTGTCTTTCAGTCTCTTTGCTCAGTAGTTTGAAGAAATGTGTCTGTTTTTGTTATGCTTTCTTTTCTTTCTCCTCTAATGGTGTGTGTGTGTGTGTGTGTGTGTGTGTGTGTGTGTGTGTGTGTGTGTGTTTGAATTCCCAGTAGTTTCTGCCTTTTCCATTGCCTTATTACCTTTAGGTTTCTCAAGAGGTTCCTAAAGCTCCCTCATTTGTGGATCACTGCTTTATTTATCTGTAAAACCTTCTATCATCTAGCTCTGTGTCCTTTGTCATTCCCATTTCATCTTCTGTCTTTACTTCTTGGATTGTTTTCTTGTATTCTTTAAACCAAACAGGCTGTTTCTATGAGGTTAATGTCCAATATACCCTTTCTTTGTCTTTGATCATTCCCCTGATTTTCCCAGTCCTTCATATGGATCATTTACAACTTCACATAAAAGTTTATTTCTCGGAGTTCTCTGAAATCAACCCAAGAATATTTGTGCCTTTCTCCTCTTCTCTTATGTTCAGTTCTTCAGTGAGTTCTGCCTAGCAGGGTACACATTTATCTACCATTCCTTTCCCCTCAGGGGTTTATTTGACTGATTTTAAGAGCGCTGTCTTTGATTTTTTGTTTGGGGTCTGACCCTAGCTCTATACATTTAATTAGAATCGTAGAATCAGAGCACTTTAGTCTCTTTAGGCTTACTTAGATCTATCTATTCTGAGACTCCAAAGGGGGAGGGAAAAAAAAAAAAACCTCACCCCTTCAACAAGTTTCCCTAACTGAAAACACATAGATCTCTGACATAGAGGAGACATTTCCTTTGATGTCATCCACGAGAGTACATGGGATACTCGGGAAATAGTTATGGCTATGCTTCAAATTTTTTAAGCGTACTATTTATATTCAGATACAGGTAAAGTCAATTCTTTTTCTTTTTTACTCTGTGGAAATAAATTTAAAATTCTTCTTTCCCCAACCTGGACATCTGATTTTTTTCTTTTATGTTAGGCAACTTGGGTTCAATGGACACTTAAGGGATTCATGAAAAAAATTTCAAGAGGTCCATGAACTTGAATGGGAAAAAAAAGTAATGTGATAATTGTATTTCAATATAATTTATTTTCTTGTAATCATATGAATTTTATTTAGTGCATTAAAAATAATTATTCTGAGAAAGGGTCCCATAGACTTCACCAGACTGCCAAAGTGCTCATGACTCAAAAATGTTTAAGAACTCCTGTTCCATAGGGCACTCCCTTTGTGGGTACTTCTTCCACCACTGAAGGTTAGCATTGCAATTTGTAGTCTTAACTTCCTAGAACCCTGAGAGAATATGTGACTAGCTTATAGTCACATAGCTAATTTTTGTCAGAGACAGGACCAGAACCAAAGTCTTTGTGACACCATGGTTTAGTCTTCTTTCCAATATGCCATATTGCCTTTCTGAGAGAAACATTATAGAGAACGAGAAATTGGAGATGGGAAAAATAATCAGTTTGTCTTGTTTGAATAGCCTAATGTAATAACTTTGCCAAAGTACCATAATCCTCTGCTATGCTCCCCACTTTCCTTCCATCAGATAATATATTCTTTGTTCACAAAACTTCCTTTATTTCTCTTGGGAGAAGTAACACTATGACTTAAAAATTCCATTATTATTCTTTAACTGTGGACAATGTGTGTTGTTGAGAATAGCTCATTTCCACTAACAGCTAAGTCTAAAATAGACTTTCATTACAGCTGGAATGATTTAAGATTAAGCATTCTGAATACTTATTGACTTGGGGGTGATGAGGTATAGGAACACATGACCAAAATAAACTTTGTGCCCTCCTTTGTTGATAGTTTTTAAGAGGAAGAAGAGCACCCTTGCTTCTGGAATAGTTTTGGCATAAACCTGTTCAGAACAAAAGGATGGGCTACATAACTTGTTGCTCCTTTCTTATCCCCTCTAGCCCCATGATTCCATAATTTATTGGGATGAAAGTTTTCCTGATCATGAGCCAGAAACTGTGTGTAAATTACTCTCCTGGGACTAAGTTACAGCTGCAGTGAACATAGAGTTTATGCTCCTGTCACACCAGCTAACATTCCTGAAGTCTAACCTGTGTGCTAAGAGAATCCAGCTGATTGAATCTTGAACTTTTCTTCCCTTTATTTCCTGCCAGCCTCCCTATTAAAGTACCTGTGAACCAAAGTAAATGACAAACTATCTTAAAATGAGCTTCCAGTACTTCTTATTCTCTCTTACCTTTTTAATCATCAAAGATAGTTATTTAACTATTAATCTTTTCTTTTGAATTCAGCTTTTTTGTCACTCATCTCTTATCTTTATCTTCTTCAGTTTATACCCAAGTAAATACTGAAATTTCATTTTCATAAACTTATTTTACCTCCTTTATTTTTTAGTGTCCTCTTTAGTCTATATATTCCCATAAATCATAGCACTTCTTCTCTACTAAAGCTCAGAATTGCATCTCATACTTCACTGAGATGTGTAGGTAACTAGAGATTGTTGAAAGGTAGTGGTCATGAAACACAGTCTTTGAAAGAGTCTGCCAAGCTTAAGAGAGCATCAATAGGAACCTGGCTAATGGACTATGAGTCTACTGTTTGAGGACAAGAGTACCTCATTTTGGCCCCAGATGAATAATTTTTCAGTGACCACAACAACTACTAAATGAAATTGGCTGCTAAGCAAAAAAAGGGTTATGATCTACATTGTTGGAAAGAATATTCACAATGTGAGAATTATACATATTTCAAGTTATTAAATGTAGAAATAAACTTTTCACTACTGAAGTAAGTTTATTAAAACTTTTACTGTAGTTAAAAATCCTATAGAAACATAAATCATACGGTTTCCAAACCATTTCATTTTTGTTTCTTTCCAAAACTAAAAAAAATATTATTTTCTTTTCAGTGCAGTTTTTATTGCCCATTGATTATGCTAATATTATGTCATAGAATCAGAAAGTTGGAAAGAATCCCATTCTCATCGATCTGAATCTCATAGGACTTAAATTCAACAAGCATTTATTAAGCATTGTGTTAGAGGCTGAGGAGACAAAGACAAAACGAAAAACATTTCCTGCCTTTGAGGAGTTTGTATTCTATTGTAAACTCAAGAAGGATAAAAATTTTATACAGCTAAATATGGAGAGAAGTAAAAGAAAGAGTCTAAATGGCAAGGTATTTCTGGGTAACAAAATGTGACAAAGGTTATCATATTTTTCAGAATTCTCTAAGGAATAGAACAGTGACTATTCTGCATAGATCAAGGGCTACCAGAATGAGGTTAAATTGGTTTTCTTCCAGGGTTTCTCAATTATTTTTTTTCTGTTGAGGTAATAGATCCTTGGGAGATTTACTTCAGTCAAGGAAAAACAAAAACTATTTTTGATCATAAATTAAGTAATTGGTGAACTGAGAAATGGGATAAGTGCAGAGGGTTAGCTGTGGGGGTAATTAGGAGAGGTGAAGTGTGCTGGAGGAAGACAAAAAAATTTAAAAGGAAGTTGAGGGAAAAGAAATATTTTAACAATAATTCAAAGGACAGGCATGTTCTCAGGATAGGTCTCTGTACCTTCTATTTTAGCCTAATTGAGAAGAGAGCTTCAAAGTCATTGTCTGAGAGAGCTGCCTGCTGAGAAGGCTGATTGAAGAAGACTACATGCCTGACTGCTCAGAAAAGTTTACTAATCACAATATCTACAATAGATAGAGGACTAAGTTGAAGGTGGCTTTGAAGTTAATATTACTTCTTTTGTTTGTCACATTACAATGCTGACTCAAATTGAACTTGTAGTACATAAAAAAATTCTTTCTAGTAAGTCAATCAGCAGGCATTTATTAAGCATTTACTATGTATCAGGAGCTATACTGCTGTATATACCCTATTTTATCCTTATGAGATTGAATTTTTAAGCCCAAAGTGTGAAACTTTACATTTATTCTCAGTGATTTTTATTTCATTATTTTGTCTATTATTTTAACCTATCAACTCTTTATAATTTAATGTATTTGCTATGCTTCCAATCTCCACATCATCTATGAATTAGATAAAAATACCCTTTATGATAAAAATATTAAGCAGAATTAGCTTAAGAGCAATGTACTATAGTACTCTAAGATAATGCCAATCAAGCAAATACTCTGGGTTTTGGTCAACTAACCAAGTCTGAACTCATTTAACTTCTCTGTTGGGAAGTCTGCATTCCACTGCCCCTTATCTTTGAGGACATCACAAAATGTTTCATCAATTGCCTTAATACTATTCAGATTATACCATTTCCCCTATAGTCTTCTGCCTACTTTTCCAGTTAATATGTTTAAAAAATAAATGAGATTACTCTGGTATGATTCTTATTAAGCCCAAGCTATCTCAAAATAATTAGTGATTCCCATTCTAAGCATTCACAAACTATATCTTAAGTAATCCTTTCTAGAACTTGAGCAGGGTGTAGAATTATGCACCTCAACATCCAGCTTGAAATATCTACTTTCCTCCTTATTTAGAAAACTAGGAAAAGGCTTTGAAATCTTTGATCACAAAGCATAGAAATCACACCTGTAAGTTCATTCAGTGTCCTGAAATATAGTGAGAACAAATTGCTTGAAGTTATTTATAGAAGTTAATAACTCTCTTAGTATTCAGTTCAACAAACATTTATTAGAAATCTATTAAATGGGAGGAGCAGACTAAAGATGAAAGTGTAATAAGGATAAGTGCAGTGAATTTCCTTACAAAAACTCCTCTAAACAGATCTAGAAAATAGACCAGAATGAATCTGGATAGGGAAATACAGAAAAAAAATTGAATCATTTGTCTAGCCCTTCTCAGTATTGGGAGACAGAGAGATCTGCAGCCACCTGGGGCAAGGTTGGGGCAGGAGAATGTTTCAAGGAGCTGTGAGCTAGGATAAGAGTCCTTAGTCCTATATATCCTCTTTCACTTTCATAGTAATTGAGTTTGAGTCACTAAAGGCTGAGAATGCTAAGAATCTGACAGCTTTTAGACCATTTGGCATTTTATCATTAACTTAATGTAGGTATTCAAAATGTGAGGTCTTTGTGCATAGATCAATGAATTGATATCTCATAAATATAAATACTTTTATGATAAATGAAACCAAACAATAACAGGGACTTACAGCTGTATGGAAAGATGAGTCACAGATTGTCCTTGGGATGGTAGAAAAAACACTTGATGGAGTTCATTTCATGTCACCAAAGCTAACATGAACATCATTTAATGCCAAGTTTGGTCATCTTCATGATATATTTCGGAATGTTCAGTAAGTGCATTGAAAGTACTTAGATGATAACCTCCAGAAATGTTCATCTTTACAACCACATAATAGACTGAAA
Source organism: Gymnobelideus leadbeateri (assembly GCA_011680675.1). Taxonomy (NCBI): domain Eukaryota; kingdom Metazoa; phylum Chordata; class Mammalia; order Diprotodontia; family Petauridae; genus Gymnobelideus; species Gymnobelideus leadbeateri. The sequence goes on along the minus strand of WOXC01007389.1, from coordinate 336,476 downwards.
GGCACCAAGAATACAAAATCATTCTAAGTTTTTGGTTGTTGAAAAAGGAAAATAAAAAGAAAAAGAAAGAAAAAGAATTTGACTTAGGAGAACAAAAAGCATCGTTAAAAATGTTTTCCAACTAGGTATTTCTCATACATGTGTTAATAATATATGAGATTCTTTGATAAATGCAACCACAGAGATAATTCTATTCATTGCCCCTGTGATTATTGACAAGGCAAGAAATAAGAAAATGTATGCTCAACAAAGGAATTCACTACTGATGTAAAAATGTCTTATACATAATACAAATGGAAGGAGACTTCCATATGAGTGATTCCATCTTCTGTTCCTGGATAATATTGTACTAATGATATCATGCTCCAGAACATCATAGGGACTCTTCAAGAACATCTATTATCACTCAAAAAATTAGTATTAAGTATCTAGACAGGAAAAACTAAATGGATGAAACATTCCTATTGTTAAAATTATGATAATCAATTGAAAGAATGAATAGCCAGACATTGAGTTTTTCTATGAATACCTATGTTTAAGACTGGCATTGAAAAGGGGCCAGAATGCATACATAGATACATATGAGTTTATTGTAATCTTTATTGAGCTAGAGGCTATATAGCACATAATTTATAAGTAATATTAAGAAAAATAATCCCCCTTATTGTAAATTCCATATAACTAATTGATTCTCACAGAATTTTTTCATTATTTTAGCCAGCCGTGGTTTGGCAAATGTGGTTGCAATCCAATCCATCAAATCCTATCCCATATGTGTGTGTGCATATGTGTGTATGTATGTTTGTATATATCTATATCTATCTGTCTATAATCATTAAATCTGATCTGTGAGCTTCTTGTTCAGTCATTTCAGTCATTTCTGACTCTTTGTGATCGAATTTGGGATTTTGTGGGCAAAGATAATGGAGTGGTTTGATACTTCCTTCCCAAGCTCATTTTACAGATAAGAAAACTGAGGCAAACAGTAAGCCTATTTTGAACTCAGGTTTTCTTTACTCTTGGTCTAGCTCTATATCCACTGTGGCACCTATCTTACCTCTGTACAAATTATATCCATTAAACAGAAATGTCTTTGAGATTTAGCATTACTAATTATCTTTTTAGTTGTTTTTTTTTTTGTATAATTGCAAGGATTAGCTCATTGTTTGATTCTACACTGTCATTTACAAATTACCCCAAATTGTTCAAATCAGTTTCATTTTAAAATTTCAGTTAAATTGTATATTTTTTTCATCAACTGGTGAAATTTGTACTTCACAAGGTCAGATAGTTCTGACAAATTAAAACAATAAAAAATACTTTCATTATTCTTTTCTGTCCCATAAGAGACAAATCCATATGCTGAATTATATTTTCTAGTAACACATTCCTAGGAAGAGTATTAAATTTATTATTTTTATTAAACAAAATGTCTTTAAACCTATCTCACCTAATGTAGCAGCAAGCACCCCAACATCCCCAGGGTGGCTGCTGACACAGGTTCTTAGATCTGCTTTTCCAAAGGAAAGCAACTCAAAATGGGTTAACAAGCTTACTTTAATCAATCGAACATATCGTTTACCTAGTTCAGGGGAAAAAGGTCAGCACCCCAAACTTCAAAGTATACAGACAAAACTTACAAGACAGAGAAACAAACAGATCAAGCAGACAGGCTTCCAAACTGTTCAAGCATTACACATGAATACCAAATCACAGTTACCAGAGAGGGAAGCATCAACATCTGGGTCTTCAAAGCCGGGGGGCTCTCAGCATCTGCCCAGAGTCTCATCTGGTCAAATCACACAACACTTCTCAAAGTGAGCCCCAAAGCAAAGCCTCACTTCAGGGATTATATAGCCTTCTCCTGGATCAGAGAATATAGCCACCTTCTTGACCCACTGCTCAATCACAAAGTAACAAGGTGTGGGCATTCCTGAAAACCAAGCCTCCTGCCACAGGCTCCATGTGACCACATTCAGCCTATTAGGAGGCAGAGTATATTTTCAAATTAAAGAAGGTTCTCAGAGTCTCTTAAGCCAATCAAAGGGCCTAGGGGCAGGGAAGATCTTTAAATCTGCATTTCCATTACACCTAATCAAATCTTCAACTTGAGATGCTTGTTTTCCAGTACCAATCTTGATATTTATCAAAAGATTTTTATGGTGTGTGAGATTAATTTTTATATTCTCTTTTTTTTGGAGGGCAATTGGGGTTAAGTGACTTGACCAAGGTCACATGGCTAGTTTTTGTGTTAAGTGTCCGAGGCCATATTTGAACTCAGGTCCTCCTGACTTCAGGGCTGGTGCTCTATTCACTGCGCCACCTAGCCACCCTAATTTTTATATTTTCTAAACGTTAGTTGATCTTGAGTTGTAATGCATTGAAAGTAATGAAATTTCTTTAAGAATGTCAATCATTGATGCAAGATCTTGCAAGAAATTAATGTTAGTTAATCTTGTTGACAACCCAAAATAAGGAGAAAAAGCATATATAACACATGATCAGTGTGTCATACAGCACTAAGAACTCATAAATTATATGCCACTCTTCTCATTTCTGGTACTCAATTTTAAAATTTCACCTTCAAGTTCAAGTTCTAGCTTCATTTAGTTTTTTATTAGATTGGTGATAGAATAAATTGCATCCAGAAATATTTTAAAATGATAGTCTTATTTTATTTCAAAATTTGAAGGGTCAAATAATAGTTGCAAATACAGGATTCAAATAGTGCCAAATCATTATTTTAGGAAAAAATTTCTAGCATGCTATTCCAGATTTCCTCCCGAGTACTGTATTAGCACAATCATAAAAAGTACAATTAAATTCACTTTTCAAATTATTAAAACCACAAACATTTAAGATTATAATTGATACCATTTTTAAAGCAACAGATGCACATTATGTGATGACTGACCTTGTCAGACTTAGCTCTTCTCAACAATGCAAAGATCTGAAATAACTCCAAAAGACTCATGATGGAAAATGCTATCCATATACAGAGAAAGAATTTTGGAGTCTGAATTCAGATGGAAGCATACTATTTGCACTCCTTTTCTTTTGTTGTTTTGTTCTGTTTCTGCATTCATGTCATGCCTTCCCTTTAGTTCTAATTGTTCTTTACTTCATGACTAATGGGAAAATATATTTAATATGAATATAAAGATAGAGCCTATATCATGGGAGGAGAAAAATTCAAAACTCAAAATCTTAAGGCAATAAAAGCTGAAAAAGAAAACTAAATTAATTAATTACATAAAAATAACAATATAGTAAAAGCAAATAACTTTAAAAGAAAAAAAATAAAAGTAACAAATAACATTTCTGGTATAAGAGCTGATCAAACTATGCAGTGACTCTTTTTATTAACCAGCTCAAAAATTTTCCAGAAAAAAAATTACAATTGACTCTCAAGCGTCCACCAAAATAAGCCAATTCCAAGACACCACTGTTGAGAGGGAAAACAAATTCCTATTAAATAACAAAATTGTTCAAATAGAGAGCTTTGGGGATGCTATGGGTCTGGAATTTTTCATGTACCCCTAAATGAGGTCACTGTATTGCTAGTTTTTCTTAATTATCTTTGAATACAAGATACCCTTCACTGTGAGACCAGTATTTAAAACATTTTAAATGTAAAAACAAGACCATCAAGAAACTTTTTGAAAAGGAATAAATTTATATCATGTGCCTACATATCTAGAAGAAAGATAGTACTTTCAGCAGAAGTGGGAAATTTAGCAAGGTGAGGCAGAGATGAAGAGAAAGGGATTTGGAGGCAAGGATAAGTTCAGTTTTGGATAGGCTGAGTTTAAGATAACATCAGGATATCCAGACTGAGCTATTTAATAGGTAGTTGGAAAGTTTAGATTAGAACTAGTAAGATAGATCATAACTGAAGATGTAGATTTGAGCACTGTGTGCATAGACTAATTTCTAAAGTGCATGGGTGAAATAAGGTCACTAAAGGAGCAAGTATGAAAGAGAATAGGGCTAAGTTTAGAGTCAATTAGCCAACTGATAACTCCTAAAAGGATTTTAAATTCTCCTCTATTATAAAACAAGGAAAAAACCCAAAGAATCATAATAGCCCTCAAACAAAAAACAAATACTTCCCTTTTTCCTGCCAACCTTTCAACCTATTATCTTATAATTTTCTACTCTTTAATTGCTAAACTTCTAGAAAAAAAAATGCCTGTCCTTGCCAGATGCATTTTTTCACCATCTATTCATTCCTCAACTCCCTTGCTATCAGCCAGTCCTGTTTCAGGTCCTTCTGGTGCTTCAGGTTAGGAAATGGGATGAAATGATACTTAGAAAATACAACAAGCAAACAAATGATGCAAAGATCATTTAAAATTTTTAAGGCTATTTACTTAGCCATAGCATAGAAAGAAAACTCATCAAGGATATAGCCTTGATTCAACTGAGCAAAGCTTCCCTGCCTTGGTGGTAGCCATGCTGGTACACTGGTCAGAACTGAGCAAGAGTAGTGCCTGCCTTATAATTGGCCAGCTTTTTTAACTTAGAATCTTAGAGTCTTGGCTCAGTTAAATCCCAAGGATGATTTACTTAACTTTTAGAGTGAAAACAAAACAAAACAAATACTCTATTCTACATGCCAGATATTTTTCCCATCATCAGTCCTGTAATTCAACTTCTATCCCAACAACTGTATTGAGATCAATGATCCATTGAAGTATTGATGCATGGGCAATGCACTGTAAAAAGGTGATAAGAGTGCAAAGATGAAATGAGGCAAATATGCAAATAACCATAAGACAATAAAATTATAGTATTATATACATTCTTAGTTCATGACGGAGGTCTAAATGGTACTCTTTTCAGGTCTTCTACATGGACCAGCACCCTCCACACCAGGCAGGAATTGCTTCCCCATCGACGAAAATAATCCATTATCCCAGGCTCTGGGGAGTATATACACTCAGTTTTAGAATTTCCACCCTGGGACCTATTCAGTCAAGAAGCTTTTATTGAATGCTTTCTATGTTCCAGGCACTATGCTAAATACTGGGGATATTAAAGAAATAGCTAAAAGAAAGACAACCTTACCTTCAAAGAGCTTACTTTATTTATTTTTTTGCTTTTTGGAGGGCAATTAGGGTTAAGTGACTTGCCCAAGGTCACACAGCTAGTTTTTGTGTTAAGTGTCTGAGGTCAGATTTGAACTCAGGTCCTCCTGACTCCATGGCCAGTGCTCTATTCACTGCACCACCTAGCCACCCCAAGAGCTTACTTTCTAATGGGTGGAAGATAACACATAGAGGGAAGTAGAAAAGGGGTTGGAGAATGGAGTTATAGGTGTGTGTGTGTGTGTGTGTCTGTGTGTGTGTGTGTGTGTGTATGTGTGTGTGTGTGTTTGTAGGAGAGAGATTGAGAGAGAGAGAGAGAGAGAGACAGAGAGAGAGAGAGAGGATTGGAGGGATGGTATAGAAGTCCAGAGTTCAGCCTATTGAGATATGAATACATGAGTGACCTGGGAAACCTCCTTAAATGTGGGTCTTGGGAGGAATCATCCCATCAGAGGGGGAGTCTGCAGGGGTAGAGGGTATTTTTAGCATGTGAATTCCAAGAATTGTTTGAGTTCCAGGATGAAGAGATTTCTGGGGCATATTCATAATTCATTACATATTCATAATGATCCTGAAGGACATACATGTCTTGCTCCAGATTCTTCTTTTTTCTGGGTTCAGCAAAGCACCATTGCTTCTGGAAAGGGTTCGTGTATTGAATTCTCTATACATCAACTCACCATTCCTATTACTCATATAAAAAATTTCCTTCCCTGGTCACCACTCCCATATTTGTGTTATATTCCTGTTAGAGTATAAAATGCTTGAGGGCATCGATTTACCTTCTTCACACAGAGCTTGGCACAGAGTAAGAACTCAGTTTGGTTCAACAATGGGCCTTGTAATTGCTAAAACCAAAAACATTTTCTGTTTTTCCTTTTTGGAATTTTTGTAGCATTTGATATTATCACTTGCCCCCTATCCCCATTGATTCTTTTCTCCCCTTTGTCTCCCCATACTACTACAGTCTTCATTCTCTTCTTTATATGTTCCTCTTCTTTCTACTTTGTCAGCTTTTCTTCCTGTTTATGCCCACAAAAAAAAATACCCAATAATGAGGCATCAATACATCTTTTATATGAAAGAGGTCCTTTCTAGAGAACCAAAGTTCTATCACTGGTTTTTTCCATTGTGAATTTAACATTTGAGAGCTATTTTATTGCTGGCATTTTATGTCAGGGATAAATAAAATTTTAGAGGTAAGATTGGGGGAGTGTCTCCCCATCAGTACTCAGGTCCTTATATGAAAAATGTAAAGTTCCATAGGTGGATGGGAGGCAAATTCTCAGATTCTTGAGTATCTGCCAAACAAAATATGATGTGATGGACTTTGGCTTTGGCTAGTGTCCCATTCCTTCCAGAGTTTTAGTTGAAACTGCTTTTTTCTTTCACCTCAGAAACATTGAAGAGGCCTCTCCTAATTACCATCATATCATCGATTTATTCTGTTATTTCTGGACTAAGATATAGACTCCTCATTTTCTTCTTCTTTTTTTTTTTTTAAAGCAATTGGGGTTAAGTAACTTGCTCAAGGTTACACGGCTAGTCATTATTTATGTGTGGGTGCTCATTTTCTGAGGCCGGATTTGATCTCGGGTCATCCCAACTCCGAGGCCGGCGCTCTTACTCACTGTGCCACCTAGCCGCCCCTTTAGGGCAATTGGGGTTAAGTAACTTGCCCAAGGTTACACGGCTAGGTTTTTGTTTGTGTGGATTAAGTGTCTGAGGCTGGCTCCGAACTCAGGTCCTTCTGACTCCAGGGCCGGCCGCTCTATTCACTGCGCCACCTAGCCGCCCCATTTTCTTCTTCTTTAAAACAGGGACCCTTTTCCCAATAGACCCAGCCAGACTCTTTCCCACATACCAAAGTACAACCTGAATTGTGAAGGACTCTTCAATTTGGCCCTGGTTATTAAAACCTCCATTCTCCCCACCTTTGCTCTATGTATAAGAAAATGAAACTTGTTCTCAGTTGATCATCATTTTCAAGCTGAAGGCTCTGGCTTCCTGGGTTCAGAATTGCTGATATCCCTTCCTCTACAACTATTTAAGAAGACTTGATGGGTTGAATGAAAAATAGGAAAATTCAATTTAGTTTCACCTGACAGTTGAGTGGAAACACCACAACTCATTCTGAATTGTCCTTTTAGTTCAATGGGATCTCAGAGGTGCTTTTGAAAATTGTAATTTAAAGGAAGAAAAACTATTTCTATAATATAGAACTGCCGTTCTTTTTGCTTACACAACTTGCTATTTAGGTATTTTTGAGCATTCATTTAAGAAATTTTAAAAATCACTACTAAAATGTTAAAATTGCCTTAATTTCTCATTTACCCATCAAGCCCATAATCTCTGAAATAAAATTCTTCTTTGAAGACACCATTTTTAGGATCAATCATTTGGTCTACACACTTAAAGCAAACTAAAACAAAACGAAACAAAAAATTAAAACTATCCCTTGGGGGATTCCAGTCAACAATGATTTGATAATTGGTAAAAGTCCCTTTATATTGTTTTTATCAACTTATTGATGTTTGCATATTATTCTCATACTAAGCTAAAAATTGTGCCTATCTTTGTTTTGTATTTCTGCCAGTGCCAGTCACATTGTTCTAAACACAGTAGGTACTTTTTAAATGTTTAGCAACTAAGTAGAGTTCCTAAGTGATCTATATTGTTTCCTTTTCTATATAACCATAATTTTTCAGTTCCATTAACAAAAAGGAAACAAATGCATGATACTTTGTTAAGCCAACCTCTTTTCTAGTTCAAAAAGTCCTGGAGGATATTTGTGAAAAACCTTTCTGCCTGATTCCAGACCCATTTCCAGTCTTAGCAAGATTATGAATCTCTAGGAGAATGCTACACTGAAAAAGACTGTTTGATGAGAACTCTGCCAACCTGCTTAGTAGGCAGTCAGCAGCACTCTGACAGGTTGTCAAAATGATACAGGATAACATTAATGGATATATAAAATAAAGTAAATCAAAATCCCAAAGAGTTCTGGGATTCAGATGGAAAGGGTAGCAGCTCAGTGAGGGGAAGAAGAAGGTAGGTAAGGTATTACGACAACATTTCTGCTGTCTCTCTGATTTGCTGTCAGCCAATTCTGTATAGTAAGAGCAAAGACCAAGAAAAAGTAATATACTTTTGCAGTTTTGAAATATAGGTCACATGACAAAAATGCTCTTTTCTTTCATGAAAACTTAAAAATGGATAAAAATACTGAACTGCAAAGATTACATAGGATTACATAGGATTTGGGTAAATCAGGAAACTAATTCTTATAGGACAGAGGCAAATGTCTCATGGATGAGAATGTAAAGGCCTTGTCAAAGTACCTTGATGGAGACTCTTTGGTACTCAATAAGAGATAACTCTGTCTCTATTATATGAAAAATTAGCTTATTTCAATGTGATCTATTTCCCTTTTCATCTGTATCATTACTATGCTCTCAGGTTCCTGGCTGAAGGGACCAAAGTTTCTCCTACATTCAGGTAATCACCATCATCAAAAAGCATGTACAAAGGGCCATTTACACCTGATCCACTATGGACAGTCATTCAAAGCACGATTCTACCTTTTCTTTGTAATATGAAACATAACAGTGACAGAAACAGATGAAGGATTTATTGATAAAAATGAAGGCAGCATAAAATCAAATTAAATAGGTAACAGTCACATCCCATTCAACCCTGAAAACATTTTAACATTTGCAAAGTGAGAGGCAACATAATGGTTAGATTTGGAATTAGGAAGATGAGCACAAGTCTTGTGAATTAAACTTTTTTTTTACTATGTAACCACAGATACATTATTAAATATCTTGGGCTCCTAGGCAAAACTCTAAGACTTTAAGTTACAAACAAATGGCTGATTTACATCAGTAAAGGGAATTTTTATGCTGAGCATTCCAGATATAGATTCTCAGATATAGATCATCCTACCCTTATCTCCAGCAAAACAAGCAGACAAAAACAAAGCAAAAACCCCCAATAATCCAAAATAACAAGGAATCTAAGGCACTATTCTAGAAATGGTATACAAATTGGTAAATTCTGCAGTGTAGGTGGGGGAAAATGAAACTTCCTAAAAGAGTTTCTATTTCAATTAAATCAGGACAGCTTTATAATCTGTTGGGTACCAGTGGATTCAGGAAACCAAAAATAGGAAATAATGAACTACAAAAATTGTTTTTCCTTGGACAGTGAAACTGATTTTTGGTAAGAGGATTCTTCTCATAGTTTAAGATAAAATTTCAAGCTCTGGGAGTAAAATATTTTGTGGGTCGGTAATTTCATTTTCACCATCATAAATGGTCTTTACTTAAAGGAGTAGAAAGCCAGTGATTCTAAGCTCTGGTTTTCCACATCAGTTGCCACAGCTGAATAAATGAAATTGCATATACATCAGGGAAGTGATCTGGGTACCATTGGTAATCCTCAGAGCAAATCTCAACTCTAGTTCACTTAGTTTGAGATTTCCACAGTGACTAAGAGTGAACAGAGAAATTGGTGATCTGAGACAAAAAAGTAGCAGCCAAGAAGGGTGGAGAAAGTGAGTCAGGTTTGATAAGGTCAGAGAGAATCTCTGTGAGGCTCTTTTTAAATTATCTTCTTTGAGAAAACAGGGAGCTACTATATCATTCTCATTGTCTGTACACAGTGTTAGAACAAAGTGGAATAAAGTTAATGTCTTAAACGGAGAGAAATCTATCATTTCCCTGGCGGCAAAACTGTATCCATAACTCTCACAGGGCATCTTACAACGGGAAACATATGGCCAACAAGCTAGTGACACATTGCCGAAAGTAATCTGACCGAGCAAGGAACTTTCACCTTTCTGATGAAAGTAATCACAACTCCTGGGGTGGATGTAATTTCATGATTTAGGGAGCAATCTCAATCAGCTATGGATATGTTGACTCTCTTCCAAGCCCAATATGTAAATTGGGCATTGCAGTGCAGTAGGATTTTTTTCTTTTCTTTTTTCCCTTGAAAAAGAATTCCAAGGAAATTTGATTCTGTTTCTAAGATTTCTATTAAGAATGGGTTTAAATAGATGACAATTGTTGTTTTTGCCTTTGTTTCTTTTAATTAAGTAAATTAATAATATTTTTATTGAATGCAGGAATGGTTTTCATACGTGTCTTTGTTTTTCCTGTATCTAGTACAGTGCCTGCCACAGAATAAGTGCTTAATATTTGTTTAATTAAATTGTTTCTAATGCTAAAATAATAAAAGATGAAGAATAAAGCATATTCTGTAAAAACTGAGAGAAATATAGATGTATGTGTATATATATATGTATGTATAAACACATACATATGTACATATATACACACATATATTGGTTTTGACAGAAGGTTAAAAGGACAATGATAAAATTATCAATTTGCTGAAAACTTTATTAGAATGTATGGTCAAATTTGTTTTTCTATTTGGGATTGCTGAGATTCACTTATGCAGAAAAATTGAACAGAATGGCCTTTGATAATACATTGAAGGATTCCAAAATATCTGGTAGAACTTCCATCTAGTAATATGATTTTTAAATAATACCCAAGTATTCAAGAGTTTCAAACACAGTACTAAAGAAGTTCTCCATTGGGAAGGTGTAGTTACAAATCATGTCCTCAAGGATAGTGGCTGGCATTTTAAAATAAGCAAACAAACAAAAAACCATAAGGGTCAAATGTTGGGGGAAAAGACTATCACTTTAAGATATAGACAAGAGATAAATGTTTCCTGGCTTCTAAATTGATTTTTCCCACTTAATCATATTTTTCCAATTACATGTAAAGATAGTTTTCAACATTCATTTTTATAAGATTTTGAGTTCCAAATTTTTCTCTCACCCTCTCTTCCCACCCTCCTCAAGACAGCAAACAATCTGATATAGGTTATACATGTACAATCATGTTAAAACTATCTCCACATTAGTCATTTGTGAAAGAAGAATCAGAACAAAAGGGAAAAATCAGAAGAAAGAAAAAAAGTGAAAATAGTCTGTTTCAATATGCATTCAGACTCCATAGTTCTTTTGCTGGATGTGGATAGCATTTACCATCAGGAGTCTTTTGGAATTGTCTTGGATCATCATATTACTGAGGAGAGCCAAGTCTATCATAGTTGATCAGATCACAAAATGTTGCTTTACTGTGTACAATGTCCTCCTAGTTCTGCTCACTTCACTCAGCATCAGTTCATGTAAGGCTTTCTAGATTTTTCTGAAATCTGCCTGCTCAGCATTTATTATTTATACTACAATAGTATTCCATTACATTACAACTTGTTCAGCCATTTCCCAGCTGATGGGCATCCCCACAGTTTCCAATTCTTTGCCACCACAAAAAGAACTGCTATAAATACTAAATTGATTTTTTTAACATGTAATTTACTTATTTTACTACTAGGTTGTCTTTTTTTGTTGTTAGCTTCTTACCTGCATCTTCTTTTACAAAGATAATTTACAGAATTCTCCTTTTTCTACTACTACTACTACTAATACCACCACCACCACCAACAACAACAATAACAACAACGTACCTTTATATAATGTTTAAAAGTTTACAAAATGCTTCACAAATATTATCTCAATCACACTGGCAGGTTGGTGCTATTATTATTCCCATTTTACAGAAGAGAAAACTGATACAGAGTTAAATGATTTGCCCAAGGTCACATGGCTAGTAAATTTCTGAGGCAGGATTTCAATTCAAATCTTCCTCATTCCTATCCACAGAGCTATCTAGAGGCCTATAGACCTGCCAGTAGAATCAATCAAGCTTTTATTTAATGTAATTTTAATGTTAGTTCATATTAAAATCAGTGTACAATATTTCATTAAAATATGTTAATGCTATAATCATTCATAGGAAATTCAAATGTTTAAAGATGGCTTAGAGTTCTATCTATCTACCTATCTAGGAGCTTTATTTATATAAAAATTTTCTTTTATACTAGGGATCTGATCTTCCTAAATGTGTAATTGCATCTATATCTAATCTATGGATAGAATAGATACAGAAATCCCTATCTACACATTTATCTAATTAAAATTAGTTTATAGCCTAAATATTGAGCTATCCAAACCCTTTCTGGAAGAAGAGAGGCATTTTGTTCAATTTCCTTTTATTATTTTACCTTAAAATATAAGTAGAATATGACTATTTGTGGCTTTCTTTATATCCACATGATTAAAAAAAAATCTGTGATTTTAATCTTTGGTAGAAAGTTATTTTGCCTTCTAACAACATTACAACTTCTTAGATAAGTCCAAACTTGGGTAAATTTCCATTGCTCTCTATCATTCTCTTACCTTCCTATTTGATAGATAAGTTTCCTAACCTATAAACCATCTTTGTTTATTTATAATTTCACTTAATATTTCATTAATGGTTTAAATAAGGTATTCCCTTACAATTTTGACAAGAAATGGTTTTGTGGTTATGTTACAGTAGAACGAACAAAAACAAAATTTAAAGAGTCTTTGAGGAAATAACTGAGAATCTCATATGGAAATCATGATAGCTATAAAATCAATGTAAAGAGGTGTAAAAAAACATCTGATTGTCTTTCCTGGTATTTAAAGTTAAGTTCATATTAAATAATTTCAAAAGTTAAAGGAGATGAAAACTTCCATTTCACTTTTAATACTAGAAATCACCACTTCTAAAGAAAAATAATGGATTGGCAAAACTGATTTCTTATGAACAACAAATTATATGTATTTATTTGCATCTATTCTATTATTATGCTAATATAACAAGGACATTTAATAGCAAACACTTTAGAGAGATAATTAATTCTCTCTTTCTATCTACTTCTCTCTCTTGTTCTCTATTTCTGTCTCAGACACACACACAAACATACACACACACACACATATGCACAAACACACACCATATCGCAGTCCATGTCCTGGAACACAAGATCAAACAGAATATCAATAAACCAAGTCTGTTCCATCAAAATTGCTGAGCAGGCATGGGAACCTTGGTAAGGAGTAAAGCAGAATGCATGAACTGAAAAACAAAGTGAAGTAATGAACAAGATAAACAGATCAGGGTGGAGCCAGACTAGAGCAGCAATGAAGGATTGAAATGGGTACTGGGAGCTTGGTCTGCTGGGATGACAGATTGAGGGCTCCAAGCCCTACTCCCAAAGCCTTGCCAAAACTGACAATGCCTCCTACCCTTTCCCTTGATGAGGATCAGCTGTCTGTGCCAAACACAGGCAGGTACAGACAGGAAGGATTCATATAGTCATGGGATCCTAACATTACTTAGGTTTAGAATTAGAAAAACTCTTAGAGGTTTTCTAATCTAATTTCTTTTTTTTATAGAGGAGTAAACAGAGTCTCAGAGGGGTGAAGTGACTTGCAAGGTCACTTCCATTATTGACAAGGTCATTTAAGTATTAAATAATACAAAGAAGACCTGAATCCAAGTCCCTCAGTGTCAGATCCAGGGCTATTGCTGCTAGACCATGCATTAAGAGTTGAAAGGGGGCATTGGGATAGAATAATCCATAGCTCTCATTTTAAAGACAGAGCACCTGAGGCCAAGAAGATGAGACTTTGTACAGAATAACATGACTAGTTAGAGGCAAACCTACAATTTAAACCAACATCCTCTCACTCCAATTTATACATATATATATATAATATATACAATATATACATATATAATATATAATGTGTATATATACACATTATATATAATGTCCATATATATTATATATAATATATAATGTATATAATATATACATTATATATATATAATGTCTATTACATGAAAAACACTATGCTAAGGTTCTGAATATACAAAGATAGGTACTTACCCTCAAGGATTATATTATCCTGCCCATTCACATAGATAACACTAGTGTTGGATATATGATTTTGCTAGAGTTAGCTTATTAAGCTGAATTTGCTTTAGCCAATAGTATGACAGAAAGGTTTGTCAGCCTCTACAAAAAATCTAGATGAACGATGTCAGACCACTACGCAGAATCTCTAAGGATTGGAGAATTAAACTTGCATAGCAGAATATCAGGAAGATATATTTGGTGAATATGAAGAATTTTAAAATTCAGAAGGAAGACTGAAAAGTTTTAGTGTTTTATTCATTGCCTCTCCCCTTTCCAACAATGGGTATCTGACTAAAATGACTTTTGCCAAAAATTTAATTCTCATCTGAATTTAACCATTTTCCAATTAACCACAGAATCCCTTAATTGATAGATACTGAGTACCTACTAGGTATAAGACAACATACAGAGTACCACTTGGGATACAGAGTTTTTGAGGGTATTAGAAGTGGACTCAAAGTCTAGAATCCAAGGTTTCACTTTTCAACTTTGCTTCTGAATAGTTGTTTATCTTGCACAAATAACTTTCTGTCTTTGGGTCTTATTTGCCTAATGTATAATATAAAAATATTGAATTAGACAAGCTCTTGTCTAAGAAATTCCAAGGTTCAGTTGTATTACTAAAGATATAGTCTCTCATCCCAATATGCTTATAATCTATTTGGGAAGACAATACATATACAAATGTACAGATTTTAAAAATAGTGAACCAGAAATGTATAACTACATTTTGTTTTACACTTCTCTGATACACTTATTAGAGTTTCTTTGTATGGCTCAGCATATATAACATGATACTTTACACATACACTATATACAAATTATATATGTATTTGTATAAAGAACTTAATAAATGTTAGATGGATTGAAGATGGTATTTAAGGGTCAAATGGGTTTACCAATAATGAATATAAAGCAAAGAGAAATCATAAAGGGTAAAGGTAGAAAAGGAAGTTATTTCTCTAAACCTGGAGATGCAAATCACAATTATTTTTAATCAACAAGAAACATACTTTTTCTCCTATTCCTTCTTGTTCTTACTCCAAATCTCTTTCAGTGGAAGGAAAGAAATAAGCATTTACTTATGGCTTTTTATGTGCCAAGCACTGTGCTGTGTTCTTGACAAACAATATCTCTCCCTTGATGCTCACAACCTTGGGAGACTGAGACTATCACCATTTAGAACTGAAAAATCTGGGGGAAACAGAAGTCAAATGATTTGTCCAGGGGACATAAAGCTAGTAAGTTTCTGAGGAAGGATTTGAATTTAGATTTTCCTAATTCTAGGCACAGTGGTCTATCCATTATACCATCTAGCTGCCTCTGTGTTTTTGCAACTGTTCATGCTATTTTGATCACTGATCATACAAACCTTTATTTAGTGTGACATTATGCTACTTCTGGGAATAGTAGTTCCCAGTAGAAATGAGTTCTTGACTGCAAGGAGCTCACATTCTATGGGAGGAGAAATGATTGTGTATTTGTATTGCCTGTCTTGCATTCTCTTCATTAAATATTAAGAATAAACTCTTTCTGATGGAACAGCAACGTTTTACCCATGGGGCATTGTATTATTGGTGGAGTCAGGAATGAACTGGGGCAGAAAAGAGTTTCAAGTTATTTTGCATATTAATATAATCCTTTATCACAGAAGAACTAAAGGGGATCACAGAAGAGTCCATTGTATTCTAAATAGAATATTCAATTTTGTACATCAAGATGAAAGTTACTTGAAAAAAATGAGCTTTGGTCACTTGCTGATCTATTGAACACAGTGAGTTAGTGTGTGTAGAGGAAAAGGGGAAAAGGAAAATAGGCAATTAGTTTTACAAAATAATGGTGGAAAGGATGGCTTGGAAGTGAGAAAAGACCAAAAATTCATTTTCTATAAATATACACATATAGTTTTAATGCTGAATAAATATTTGAGTCCTGCTAATCTTTGGCTGAAAGGTGCTATAAATGTCAACTTTTATTAAGCAGTGCATAGATAACAAAACAAATCCAGAATTTGAACCTTATGGTGGTCTGTCTTACCTCTCTGGTACAAATATTGCAAACATTTTCACTGAGTGATATAGTTTTATCTCTATCTTTAATAAGAATCAGTGGTATACTTGTTTTGTCCAGACCAGAGATATTAACACTTTTTTACATGGATAGAGTTTTTAGAGATATATTTATATGTTTTAGGACCTGCTTACACTGGAAGTCAAACTATTTCACTTAATCATTAGAAGTTTCCTTTAACTATTTTCATCACTTGATTAATAAAGGAAGCATAGCATAAGATATAATATTGGTATTGAAGTCGATTAAGACCTGGCTTCAAATCTCTCATATTTATAGGCAGTTTGACCCTGAACTAGTTATTTAATGATCACAAGCATAAGGCAGCTTCTTAGTACTTAACTTCTAAGCCATAGGTGGATTGTAATCTCATAGATAGGAACTCTATATTAGCATCTGACATGACATAGAAGGAGTTTTATTGTCTAGAACAATGTGGTATAATCTTGGTAGTGGAATGAAAATCAGGGAAAGAGAAGATCATTATAGGTCACTTAGGTCATCACACTGAACTCATGCCCATGTTGCAGTACATAGAGGCATTGATTTATTGTAAGACCAAAGTTTAATGAACATGATTATTAGATCACCTCACAAGGTTGTGCCAGGCTGTGGGCCAAATAATACAGCCTTACCTCAACTGTGGGTGGAAAATTTTATATTAGTCCACTGTATACTAGAATGGGTGGTATATATAGAATGATCTTTCAAAAAAAGAAAGAAAAAAACCTAGGGTTCCAACAGAACTACATTTCTCATAGAACACTATTAAATGTTAAATGTGAAAATAAAAAAAATTTTGAAGTACCATTTCTTGACCATCAAGTGAAAGAGAACATATAGATGGCAGGCTCATAAAACTAGAAAATCTCTCAAAGGTTCACAATTCAAAATCTCTCATTTTTTAGGTGAGAAAACTTGAGGCCAAGGGAAACTAATTTACCTAGGGTCGTAGAGGTAATAAGTATTACTGGTAGAATTTGAACCCTGTCCTCTGACTGTTATCTAGTACTACTTTGACTGTACCATGCCATCTCTCCTAAGTTAGTGCTTACTGGATTTATACATCAGTACAGTGTATCCAAAAACAGACCTTATTCCAATGGTCAAAAATCCCACGTTAAAGTAAAATGGATAATAGACTTTAAAACATCAGGAGTGGCCTAAATAAGTCAAGCTACCCAAGAACTCCTGCTGTCCTCTGCTTACTATTCCAAACATAATGCATTCTAGAGGCACATCTATTGGACAATGCCCTGTGTAGGTGGAATATGGGAAGAAAAAAAATCCTTGAGGACAGATAACCACTATTCTTGCTAAGCAGTCTGTGATGTTTTATCTCTAGGCTATAGGTCAAAGCACTAACCATTGCAATAGGAAAAATAAACATATTTTTTAAATTGTGTAGACTTGTCTTTGTCTAAGTTTCTGTTTGTTTTTAATTGTCCTCATTGGGCTTCTTCACTCTGTGATTCCATTGCCTGATATTTAGTCCTCATTTTAAGTCATCAGCAGAAATCATATTTGCTCTCTCTGAGTAGCTGAGTGTCTATCAAATTTATTCCTTAAGTATCCCCACATGGAAGAAAGTCATCCATACAAATGTAGTATTATATGTATAGGGGATTGGGGGTTGATGAGGAATAACTGGATTTGGCGGGGGGGGGGGGAGAGGGGGGGCAGGTAGGTGGCATAGTGTATAGAGCACTGGGTCTGGACTCAGGAAGACTCATGTTCCTCAGTTCAAATCCACCTTCAGACACAAGCTTTGGGGAAATGGGGAAATTTGAATAAAGACTTTGAATTAGTGAATCTATCTATCTATCTATCTATTAACTATGTATATACATATGTATATGTGAATATATGTACACACAAAAACACATTATACATACATACATACATACATACATACATACATACATACATAATTGAAATATATGCTTTGGAGAGACCAACAAGTTCTGGAAACAATGTTTCCAGAGTTCAGTGAACACTTTCTGTTTTGTGCATTAACACAATCAGGGGAGTATTCTAGTAATGGTAGAAAAAAGTAATATCAATGAAATCAATCAAAGGTCAGCTAGTTCAGACACACAACTTAGAAACACTAGTGTAGTAAACTATGGGGTTTCCACTATTAAAAAAGTAAGGATCGGGTTTATTCATATTGAACTTTGTTTTCTTTTAATTTTGACTTTCAGCTCCAAATTATCTCTTTCCCTTCTCCCCCTCCTCCGTATATTGAAAAGATTGGATAATACAATATGCATTATACATATGAAGTCATACAAAGCATAAGGTATATTTTACACATTATCCTTGAAGAATGCCATATAATTGAACCTATGCATATAATGAGGAATACTAGTTGACCCTTAAGGCCCTTTCAAGGAGTCCAAGTAATTCTTTGATGCAAAAAGCTATCTTTTGACTTCCAGGCTGTGCACACGGCCCCAGCGGAAGTGCTACGATTCCCTGCTTCGGGTTCGAGCCTTCGCCTTCTTGCCTAGACTCCAGCGGTGGCGCCCGGGCGGGTCATGGGCCGGAGCAGGAGCCTTTCCCCTCAGAGGAAACGTAGGCGATCCTGTTCTACATCCAGAGAAAGAGAGAGAAGGCACCGAGAATGGTCCCGATCCCGAGAGAGAGATAGGAGGAGGAGTCGTTCTTGCTCTCCACATAGGAGGAGGTCCAGATCCCCAAGAAGACACCGATCTTCCTCTCCTTTCCCTTCCCGGATAAAAGAAAGAAGGGATGATGAGAAGAAAGAAACTAAAGAAACAAAAAGCAAAGAACGTCGAATTACTGAAGAAGACTTGGAAGGCAAAACAGAAGAAGAAATTGAAATGATGAAATTAATGGGATTTGCTTCCTTTGACACCACAAAAGGGAAAAAAGTTGATGGTTCTGTAAATGCATATGCCATAAATGTGTCTCAGAAGAGGAAATACAGGCAATATATGAATAAAAAAGGTGGATTCAACAGACCTTTGGATTTTATTGCTTGATGTCTAGATTGTACTGTTGAAGAGTGATTTCTCCACCACTAGGTCACAACAGAGGATAGTGTATTTAATTGTGTATCAAAAACAGGATGTCTCTTCTCTCTTCCTGAAGAGCAAGATAATCTTATTTATGAAGTGTCTCGGAATGTTCGCCCTGCCTCAAAGGAAGAAAGATTTACTTCTTTCTTTTAGAAAAATCTCATTTCAGGAATTTTTCAAACTCATTTCAATTATTTCTATTCCTGTGGAAGTCATTTGCTTCATGGACACCTTTCCCCACCCCCACCCCCTGGACTTTTTAAAAAAATCTGTTGTTGGATTCAAGTTGTCCCAAATAAAGTATTTCTTTTTATGGTTTAAAAAAAAGCTATCTTTTTAATACCATGCTATAATTTTCCTGCTAACCATGGCACTCCAGAATCGAAAAAAAAACATCAATCAACCTGTCAATCAACATGCATTCATTAAATACTTAGTATGCTCTTGGTGCTGTCCTAATTGCTGGGGGTAGGAAGAAAGGCAAAAACTCAAAGAGAGTCCTTGCTCTTAAAGATCTTATTTACTTATGGGGCAACAGCATATAAATAAAAAAGCATTTACAAGATATATACCAAGCAGAAAAAAATATAAAAGGAAGACTCAAGTGTATGGAAGGGCTGGGAAAGCCCTTGCAAAGAGGCCCTAGATGCTAAAAAATGGCATCAGGAAAGGTTGTCAGGACATTTATCTATCTACCTATCTATCTATCTACCTAGAGCAGGGGTTCTCTAAGTCTTCAAAGGATAGGATATGAGGCATTAAATGAAGTCAAGGATGTCAAAATGTTGCATTTGACAAGGGAGATAAATCCAGGCTTTAGGAAATAGTCAATATGAAAGTATGGAACTGAGAGATGGAGTCATGTGTGAGGAACAGCAAATTGCTTATCATTGGTTAGTTGTAAAGTCTGTGTGTAAAATGTAAGAAGACTGGAAAGGTAGAAAGGAATCATGTTGTGCAGAGCCTTAAAAGCCAAATAGATGTTTTCCTTTCATGTTCATGAACATCAAATTATTTTATAAGATCATATTATTTTATTATTCCATCTTATTCTATTCCTAATGAACCCTAATCTTGTTCTTTATCCTTAACAGGATCTCCTAAAAGTACTGGTGACACCCAAAGTTGTATACTCTACCACAGTTATTTTTAAACAATATATATTTATATTACTATTGCTAATAAACCTATCCCTTACTTGTAGTGATGCAGAACTCAGAGGCAAAACCTGTTTATTTGTGAATGTAGTAAGTCTGTTGGAGCAGCTAGATGGCATTGTGTATAGAGCATCTGGAGTCAGGGATTCATCTTCCTGGGTTCAAAACTGGCCTCGGGACACTTATTAGCTCTGTGACCCTGAGCAAGTCACTTAACCCTGTTTGCCTCAGTATCCTCATCTGTAAAATGAGCTGAAGAAGGAAATGGCAAACTACTATTGCCAAGAAACCCCCAAATGGGGTCATGAGGAGTCAGACATGACTAAAAAAAAGACTGAACACAACTGAATTAGGTTGGTAGAAGAAATTATCTTTACTATAAGTTGCCTGTGTGCCAGATTTTTCTACCATCTTTCAAATTCAACTCAGAGAGCTGTGTGCTAGACATCTCTCTGAAAGCAGAATAAAATAGTGAGGCATGAGGTGTCATGGATAATGGCTCTTAAATCACCTTCTGATGAGTTCTGCCTTGACTGTAAACTTTGCATTCAGATCTTCAGGGATGGTTCATCGTTATGGGCAGTGCTCACATCAATACTGCTGTTGCCTCTTGATCTTTGGCAATTTGCCGCTTGCTGCTCACTTGACATCAGGGGGCCAAGAGCCAAAAAGCAATGAGTAGCAATAAGGGCAGCATCTTTGTACTTCCTGAGCCTTTGCCAACATCTTCATTGCCTTTTTACCATGCTGCTGAATGGTAGGAGTCTAGGAACCATGCCTAACCAGGGTGACAGGTGTTGTTATATATATATATATATTTTTTTTTTCTTTTTCTCTTCTAACTCTAGCAGTTTCCTTATCTCCTACTGGCTCATGATTCTAAGAGAATTGAAAATTTATGAGAAGCATATGGTATGACAACTCCCCAGTGGCTCTGGGGATAGCCACCCTATCCTTCTCCCAAGGAAACAGCAAATCATAGGATGTGCTGTGCGTCATATCAGACTGCTCCTTTTCAATGCAAGCTGTCTGCTTTGATGAGGATTTCTACTGGTACTTTACTTCTACTAGGCACCATTCCTAACTCTGAAGCTAAATCTGGACAGACAAATACAGTTACTGTCTATTTTCTTTACTTCTCTTTCCCTCCTACTCTTCTGGTTCACATAGAGGTAAGACTGGCAGCCAGATATATGGACACTTAGGTCTCTCTTCCCTGAGATTGAGAACAAAGTCTCAGAGAGGTTGTTAGGTTGAAGAAGTTAGTCAATTTTTTTTTTTGAAAATGGAAAACTGTTAGGAGGAAGAAGAATATAGGAGACCAAGAGAAAATGTAGTCAGGTTTAGAAATGATAAATATGTGAAGGGTAATTTATGAAGAAGAATGATATTTAAGATCTTCTGTATTTGTAGATGTTTAGAAAAAAAGGGGGAAAAGCATAATGAAAGTCGGTGCCTATCTATTACCCCTAAATCTTATGACAAATAAATAAACAAGTACTGTTCTTTGAATATGAAAATAATCGCTGACCATTGCCAGCTTGGAATGACTTTCCTAGTAGTGATACATTTGCATACTTTTGTCTAGTTTCTCCTTTGGCCAACAGCATCTTGTCTAAACAGCCATGACAGGGATCAGACTTTAGACTTATGGTCATGGAAGGGTCAACTGTATGGCCAATAGGAGAATCTGATTTAAGATCCTAATCCAATTTACATCATGTTCTATAATGAATAATATAGCAGGTTTTTAATAAATATGTGTTGACTAAGTAGGTACAGGGATTGAACCTGTAATTTCACTGATACATAGGGAACTCCCAGGTGAGGAAATCTTTCTACCAGTACATGTCTGAAATTTATAGGCTTTGACAGTTGGCTAGAGCACTGAGAGATTAAATGTCTTGCCTAGTTTCACCTAGTTATTATGGATCAGAGGAAGGTTTTAAACCCATGTCTTACTAGTTCTAACACTGGTTTTCCATCTACTATGCTACACTGACTAAATAAATAAAGTAGTTAATTAATTAATGTTGGAACTTAATAATAAGGAGGAATGTTGTATTTTTTTTAAATCTTAAAATTTAATTTAATTAACTTAAAATCTTATGATTAAAACCTTAGGGCAGATAGGTGGCACAGTGGATAGACTACCAGGCCTAGGGTCAGGAAGACTCATTTTCTTTTCTTTTTTTTTTTTTAAACAAATGCTTTATTAACTTCTGTTTTACATCATTCATTTCCGCCAGATTTTGAGTTACAATCATTTTCCCCCCATTATTCCCCTACCCAACCTCCCAGAACAGTAATCCCACAAGATATAGCTTCCTCCAATCTGCTCTCTCCCATACCTTCTCCCATACCCCCATCGACTTTTCCATTAGAGGAAGGTGAGTCTTTGCATCCCAATGCCTGCACATCTTATCTCCCTATTACAAGCAAAAGAGTATTAATAATGGTATTTATATATATTTGAAACATTTAATGTTAAGACCTCGAATTTCAGATCCATTTCCTTCCTCCTTGTCACCCATTCCCTCTGGGGAGATAAGTAATTCAGTATATGTTGTACATGTCTAGCTATGCAAAACATTATCATAGTAGATATATTGTACAAGGCTGCTTATAATTCCCTCCCACTCGTCCCATCCCCCACCTGGTCCATTCCCTACATGATCCTGTCCCTCTTTTATAGTGGGTACTTCCAACCTCCCCTCACCCCAAGGATGCCCTCCCATCCATCATCCCTCCTCCCATCTCCCTTCCCCCTATCCTGCTGCAGGTTGAGATATCCCATTTAGTATGTATGTCATTTTCTCCCTGAACCAAATTCAATGTGAATGTGGTTTTGCCTTTTTAGCCTTCCTTATTCTCCCCCTCTTTTGCAACCACTTCCCCTTGCTTCTTCTGCATGGGATAGTTTACACTACCCTGTCTCTCCCCATCTCCTCTTGCCACTTTCCTCTCTCACCTCATAATTTCATCCCTTGAGTATTCTCCCTTCCCAACAAATTCAACCTATGCCCTCTATCCATATATAACTGTAACCATATACACACACATTCACATATGTATTCATATGACCACACCCCCTTCTTCCATTATTTTCATAGTGAGAAAGATATCATCAGTCACAGTTATTGCTTTTCCATATAGGAATGCAAATAGTTCAACTTTGATAAGTTCCTTTTGATTTCTTTTCCCTGATTACCTTCTCAGGCATCTCTTCCTTCTTGTGTCTGGGTGTAAAATTTTCTATTCAGGTCTGGTTTTTTCCTCAAGAATGCTTGAAAGTCCTCTATTCCACTGAATGACCATATTTTCCCCTGAAACAAAATACTCAGTTTTGCTGGGTAGGTGACCCATGGGTTCATTCCCAGTTCTTTTGCCCTCTGAAACATCATATTCCATGCCCTTCGATCCCTCAGTGTAGAAGCCGCCAGGTCCTGGGCTATTCTGATTGTGTTTCCACAATATTGAAATTGTTTCTTCCTGGCTGCTTGGAGTATTTTCTCCTTGATATGGAGATTCTGGAACCTGGCAATAATATTCCTGGGAGTTTTCTTTTTGGGATCTTTTTCAGGAGGTGATCTGTGGATTCTTTCAACCTCTATTTTGCCCTCTGGATCTAAAACATCAGGGCAGTTTTCCTTGAGAATTTCTTGAAGGGTGATTTCTAGGTTCTTTCTTTGATCATGGCTTTCAGGTAGTCCAATAATTTTTAAATTGTCTCTCCTGGATCTATTTTCCAGGTCAGTGGTTTTTCCCATGAGATATTTCACATTGCCTTCTAATCTTTCATTTGTTTGGATCTGCTTAACAGCATCTTGATTTCTCATAAAGTCATTAGCTTCCATTTGCTCCAGTCTAACTCTGAAGGAGTGAATCTCCTCAGTGAACTTTTGAGATTCTTTTTCCATCTGGCAAATGCGGGGGGCAACTTCCGTTTCTGGCAAGCTGTAAACCCACCCACGACTTCCACCCTAGATCACAATCCAGATGCAGGGAAGTTAAAGCAAGAGCGATTACCCCCCAAGACTGATTGCTGGATCTCCCTACAAATTTGCAGGCTGGGAGCGGGAGCTGCCTCTGAAAACTACAAAATGGCGTTTGTCCTCAGTGGCTTCTAGCCCCCAGGGGAGGGAGCCGACACATTCCCTAAATACGGGACCCAAAGTCCATAGGACACTAACCTCTTACTTTGTCCTAGGCAAGTCTATGTTGATAATTCTGGAGTCGCCACAACTCCTGGTGTTCTGGGGTTCCTCCAGCAGGCTGCTGGCCCTGCCGCCCTGGGGCTAAAACCTCGGCTCATGCGGACCTGGGCTCGGCTCGGCTCCTGCCCTCTGCGAGCTGCACGCTGCCAGGTTGCAGACCACTGCGCTGGTCCTTCCTGCAGGGCTGCTGGGCTGTCCTCAGTGGGACGTTAGCTTCTCTGTGTTGTTTTGTGGGTGCTGGGGCTCCAGAAGTTGTTCAGAGTCCCCTTTTACATAGTTTGCGGGGAATGTGGGGGCAGAGTGGCTTGGATGAGCTGTTTCTACTCCGCCATCTTGGCTCTGCCCCCCAGCAATGTTGTATTTATATGTGTTACAAAATGGACTTTTCCTACTAGAAAATGTAAATATTAGTTCTGTCATACATGTTCAGGGTTGGTGACAAAGTTTCTTTTTTTTTTCTTTTTGGAGGGGGGAAGGTGAGGCAACTGGGATTAAGTGACTTGCCCAAGGTCACACAGCTAGAAAGCCTTAAGTGTCTGAGGCCAGATTTGAACTCAGGTCCTCCTGACTCCATGGTCAGTGCTCTATTCACTGCACTACTTAGCCACCCTGGTGACAAAGTTTCTAAAGAATGTCAGTTTCTTTTTCTCTATTGTAGTTTATAGTGAATTAGTTACAAAATCAAGGAAGATAAAAATAAAAAAAAATTGCCTTTGCTTTGTTGTGATATTTTGTCACTTGGTCTATCTTTTGGGAAAAAAACTTTTTTTCTTCTGCTGCTCTTGTGCTCTTCGTTTAGTGACAATTAGCATCTCAGTCCATGTCAGCCCATTTCCTCATCCTCTTCTGACTATTTTGGCTCATCATACCAGTGGTTCATTCTTCTGTTCCTCTAAATCCGCTTATAAAAACCAAGAAGGATCATGCAGTTTTATTGAAGGATAAAAATAATCCTTGTATAAGTAGAGAAGGAGACTCCAGGAGTGAAAGGAAATGACCCTTTTATGGATTAATAAAAATAAAAAATTTCCTTTATGTCCCTTACCAGGAAATTTTGAAAGAAAATGGTAGCCCTTTATAAGTTAAACTAAATCACTACCATGGATTCTGAGCCCAAACGAAAACACAAGATGCTATACAACACAGGCTAAAAATGATGGCTTCAGAAGTGGACATTGGTTCCTAACCTATATTGTCATGACCTTCTTTTATTTATTTTCTGATCCTTAAAGAGCCTGCTATAGTAACAACATTGCACTTTAATTCTAGAATTTTGAATTCAAATCTGCAAAGCTTTTTCTGAACCTTAACCTTCTTCCTTGGACATCCTATCATCATTTTGATGTCAAGTTCTGACAACTCTGACATTTAGTCACTGAATACTGCCCTGTCCAAAAGAATATTTTATCTTTTTTATTATTGAGCTGGAATGTCAACAGAAAACTCTCTCTGACTTTCAGCTCAAGAGTAGATTTTTTTGTGTGTCTTTCTGCCTGCGTTGAAGAGCAACTTCAGTTGCGGGTTAATTTCTAGGAGAAGATCTTACCCAGAGTGTAATACTCAACAAGTTATATTCCCTTCTTTCTGTTAAAATAATTAATTAATTGAGAATTGTTGCACATTTGTTAAAAAAAGGAATTCTGGAACAGAAAATTTTCATATGAAACTAATTATTAATTTGTGGTTTTTAAAATATCACAATGTGAGGAGGTATTCCTTGGGAAGGGGTAGAGATGACCAGTTCAGCAACTTATTTTACAGTTCTTGAGTGAGCAAAATTAAAGGAGAAAAAGTAAAGATAGTGACATGTTGTTTTTGAACCTGACAAAGTCAAGGACTGTAGCACAGGTTTTAACAAAATATAGTTTTCAGAAGTACACAAATCTATAGAAAATAAGGTGCTCATAAATTGAAAGAAGGTACCTTGAAAGAGATTGATATATAAGAAGGTATGCAGATATATAACAACAAAAGAACAACACATTGCTTCACGTGTATGTTCATAAATATTTATGTTTTCTGCTATTATCTAGTAAAAATAACATTTTGTGATGTTCATGTTTAGGCAGAAAGGGAGGAAGGAGAAGTCACAGGCAGTTTTCTAATTGGTTTTAATCATTTGCCACCTTAGTCTATTACTAAACCATGCTTCACAAATAAACAAATTCACAAACCTTACTCAAAGCACAAGCAATATAAAAGTTTTGCTTTTCAAAGGCACAAGAGCAAAGAAACTTATACCCATGTTTTCCAAGGGTGATTTGGGCAGATTTGTGTGTACTTTAGTGATTCAAAAAAAAAAAAGATTTCTGCGTTTTGTCTTATCTAAAAAAAAATCTTAAAAGCACACACATGGCTTTTGGATTAAGCAAACAAATGGAATGAAGAATTCAAATGTTAATATTTACCACCAGAAAGGATGACTGGCTTATGGGAGAAAGGCAAAAAAAAAAATTGCTCATTCCTTCTGATGGGTTCTTCTCTCACGTAGGTCTTATCCAGCTCTAATTTCGTTTGATTTTAACACATCGCAATGACCAGACATCTGTGAGTATTTATGCCTTTTTTGGTTATGTGCTGTCTTGCTTGGCTATCCATCAAAACCAGAACAGGCTTCCCAGCTATGTTTTGTACAAAATGTAGAGTAGAATGATAACTGATTAGCATTACGTGATAAATGGACATTCTTCAGCTGATGCTGTAAGCTCTAAACAGCTGAGACAACATATGAGCAGGAAATACAGTGTCTTGGTTCCTGTTCACACAGTTTTTTGCTTTTTTTTTTACTTCTTACAACCAAAATTACATATAGCTCTACATATAATACCCATCTAATATATATTATGACTAAGCATTTCATTGCTTGTCTCCTTTTGCATGTTGAAGACAGATATTTTGAAAGCATATTCTAAGACTTATCTCTTATCCTTGTTAAAAAGTAAGTGAAATGATTGTCATAGTCATCTTAGCTAGGGCCTCTACTTAAATTCAGAAGAGATAGTTCAGACAAAGACACCTGCTCCAGCCTCCAAACCTGATCTGATTCTTTTCCTAGACCTAGCAAAGATTTCTGGAACTCTTTGTGAGTTCCTATTTGGTCACAAGAACAATTATAGTATGCCTTTGAGCTAAAAGTCCCAAGTTAAATACAAGGAAAGAATCTAAATTTAATTTCATAACCAGGTAGTGAGGGCTCAATATAAAAACAAAACAAAACAAACAAAGAAAATCTTCAGGGGTGGCTGGGTGGTGCAGGGAGTAGAGCGTTGGCTCTGGAGTCAGAAGGACCTGAGTTCAGATCCGGCCTCAGACACTTAACGCACACACAAACAAAAACCTAGCCGTGTAACCTTGGGCAAGTTACTTAACCCCAATTGCCCTCCAAAAAAGCAAAAAAAAAAAAAAAAGCAAATCTTCAAAGCCCTTGGCCATAGTCAGCAACTACTCCCACAGACCTTTCCTTAGTATGGTAACCTTTGGATTGTGAAACTTTTGATACTTTAACCCTTGTAATTGAGTTCCTAACATTGATTGCTTTGTGTATTCCCTGGCTTCTACCTTGAACTTCTCAGTCACTGAATTCTATGACTTCACCTTTTTCCCATTCCGTAGGTTCATCATGACTAAAAAAGCTGCCAATTCTTTAAGATTTACAGGGCGTGTCCCTTTATTACTTGGTCAGTTTTCACAATCTCTTTCCTGGTCTTCCTTTTCTGCTGACTGGTCTAGATACCAAAGCAGATCCTATAGTCTAATGTAGTATTAGCATCCCCTTTATGAGTAACCAATATATCTTCCACTTTTTGATTCTTAAGTGACAGCCAAGGGCTAATCTGAATTGGGTGTGAATTCTACTTCATTTTTCCACTGGACTAGGAATTGACTCCATTATCTTAATAAGATTCTTTAAGTTAGCATGGTGCTCTGTAGCTTTAAACAGATTATTCTGCAAATCTAATCCCACAACATTGAATTAATTAGAACATTACTAATAGAAAGTTTCATAGTATTTCAGAAATGGAAGGAAGTTTGAGAGCAACTAGTTACATTTCAATTAAATTCAACAAATATTTACTAAGTGTCTAATTTGTGCAAGGCTCTTTGCTAGACCCTGGGACCACAGAGGCAAATCAATGGCTTGAAGGCACTTACTTTCTACTTGACAGGTAAAATAGAATACACTTAAATATAGTACGAAAAAAGGAGGACAGGGAGGACGTGAACTACAAATCTAGGCTCAGAGAAATAAACTAACAAATATGAAGCAATTCTTCAGGAAGGAAGGAAGGAAAAAAGGAAGGAATGAAAGAAGGAAGGAAGGAAGGAAGGAAGAAAGGAAGGAAGGAAGGAAGGAAGGAAGGAAGGAAGGAAGGAAGGAAGGAAGGAAAAAATAAAAAGAAAGGAAGAAAAAAAAGCTGAACTTTGAGCTCAATGATCTGGACTAAAATCCTGACTGATGATTAGTAGCTGTATGACCCAAGATAAATTATTTCACTTCTCTATGCCTTCCTTTCCTCACCTCTGAAAATAATATTACTGATACAACATCAAACAAAGGATTTGATTCCACCAATAGCTATCTAGTCCTATCTAGCCACTTAGGGAGCTAGAATTCTGTCTGTGATTTTTGTCACTCAGATGGGAAACAAAAGCACTTCCCTTCAATTCAGACTTGATCAGTGTTAAACAGATCTAATACTGAGTCAAAGCAAAAACTAAAATAAAACCAAACAAAGGATACAAAAAATTTTATTTTACTAAGGCAAAATGATGTCTCTTCTATTCTTTTCTCACTTTCTAGTTTTCTTTGCCCAATATCTATGCATGTGCCAATAGTTAAATTGCCTTTATTAGGAATGGTGAAGGCTGACTCTTTCCCTGGATGAGAGTCTATTTCTGCCTCGTTCTAGCTAAATTCTAAGCCTTTCATGACCCTGTTGATGTGATCCTAAATGGTTCCATCTTCTGAAGACCTAGAGGCTTTTCTTTCTAATTACTTCAGCTTTGAGGGTCAGTCATCCTTTTTCTCCCTCTCAGTCTCCAAGGAAGGTGGCTTCCCATTAAATTGAATTTCTCAGTGTTGTAGTTTTCAATCCATTTGCCAAGTTCAATGAACCTGGGTCCAATTAACAACCATTCAATTTCTGACTAGGCTTATCAACTCCACCTACATCCCTATGCTCTCATTCAGATGACTCATGAAGGAAATATCTCCAGCAAAGTTGTTCCCTCCTAGTATTCAATCTTATTGTTTTACAAAATCCTAAATTATTTAAAATATAATATTCACAGTATGTAATTTCTGCAAACAGTATGTAATTTCTGCAAACAGTATGTACTTAGGGACAGAACAAAGTACAGAATCAAGGTCATTAGGCTCTCAGTTTGATGTTCTTTCCACATTGTATCTCAACTTGTAATGTAAAAAAAGGGAGTGGCAGGGATAAATAACTAGATAAGCTGCCTCATCAGTTGTAGATGCAGGGAAATTTAAAAGAAAACACTTTATCAAGGATCAGTCATTTCATTTATGTGGGTGATTCCTGCACCAGTACAAATCACAGTTCCTCTCTTCCTGAGTTTGTGATCTTCCTTAGCTTATATGGCTGAAAAAATGTCCTCAACTGATTGCTGGCAACCATCTGGTGATGACTGTTAGAATTCAAGTAGAATGGTTCATGAATGGAATACACACAGTTCACCAATGGATATATCTACACTAGAAGTTTCGTTTTGTTTTGGCAAGGTAGTATTCTTTAGAGTTTGTCTTTGAATCGCATAGGCTTTGACAAAACAAAGTCACCTCCTAAGCATGCTTAGTCATAAGAAAAAGTTCAAGGAGAATATTTACCTATTGCAGGGAATAAGTTATTTTTAAGTATTTCAGAAATATTTGTTTCAAGTCACTGTATCATAATTAGGGGTCCACTGTAGAAGTAGGATAGTATTTCATATGCTCATACTTTTTAGGGCATGACAAATAGCAGTCTACATTTTTTACTCTAATTGCAATTTTTTTTGTATTTAGCAAGGGAAACGCAAATTTAAAAAGTGATAACAGTGAATTTTTTCAATGTGCTTTCTCAGATTTTTGACAATATAGATAGGCTTTTCTTCTAGTTAATTAACATAGTGAAGTTTCAGTGTATTACTAATCTGGACTATATTGACAACTTGTATTCAATGACACTGCCTTAGTTTGAGAAATAAAACTAATCATATTTGTCATAGTATCTATGCATTCATTAATGAGTATAATCCATTAACTGTGTCAGATATTTAACATTTCTAATTATAATAATTCTTCATAAGTCCCTGGGTGTTCAATTTACCCCCATGAATCTGAGTAAATTGAATGTGACAATGTACTTTTCATTTAGAAATATAAGTTGCTTGCCACCTTCCCCCTTCCCCCTCCCCCCAGTCTGGAATATTTTAGTTTAGTTTAATTTAGATTAGGTTAGACTAACTTAGATCATGTTAGTTTAATGTGTGTGTGTGTATGTTTTAATATGTTCAGGAAGACTCAAGACTTGCCTCATCTTGTCTTGTCATGCCTTTCAAAATGTGAAATCATTGGTTTCAAGAGCAGATATGTTAAATATGCTGGATGTAATTCATTTACTGTTCTTTTCATAATGTTTCAGTGTTTCTTAGAATAAGATACATTGGTTTAACCACCAAGTGGAATTGATAACTATTCACTGGGAAATCCCATGCTGGCCTATTTATATATGCCCTGATGAAATGAAAGTGCCAAGTAGAGTCAGTAGTGTTTTATCCCTTAACTCCATCTGTCTCTACAAAGTGGTGCCCATTTGTTATGCAGGTGTGGGCAAATTTGTGCATTTACCCAATCAAACTTATCTTTGAGCCCTCCTCCATTCATTGGCCTACCTTGTTTACTTTTTGACACTTTGTGTATTTCATTGCTTGAGTGCTAGACAAATCACCTTGGCATAATGGCATCAACCCTGGCCAAAAGCCTACTGACATTTTCCTATTATCTTTTACTTTTTGTGATTGTTTGGTTTTTGTTTTTGCTTTTGTTTTGTTTTGGTTTTTATCTTGGCTCCCCCTTTCTGGAGTTGTCTCTCTTCTGTATTTCTATTCCTACCTAGTGCTGAATCCCAGATACTCTTAGGAGATGGATAGTCAAGGAGTACAATAATAGATAATAGAATACTAGAAAATAGCTAGCATTTATATAGTGCTTTAAGACTTTTAAAATGCTTTAAGAATATTATTTCTACTTGAACCTTACAACAACCCTGGGAGGTAGGTACTATCACCCCTATTTTACAGATAAGGAAGAGGCTTAAGTGACTTGTGTCACACAACTAATGAGTATCTCAGGCACAATTTTAACTCAAGCCTTACTGACTCCAGGTTCAGAGCTCTATCCACTTAACCACTTAGCTGCTTCACAGAATAACAGCAATGCTGCATTTATTTTATGTAGAAACATCTACAGAACATCCATAGCTGATTTTATACCTTTAGAAAAGGATTTTTGGAAAGTTTGAAATATTTTGTTAGGATTTTATTTCCCCAAATATGTCTAACAGAGTCCCACTTTTAGTTGAACTCAAACTTCTGAAAAAAGAAAAAGTGGAGAAAGTGTAATGTCATCAACAGTATAAGTCAGATGAAGATTGATTCTTTGA
Organism: Gymnobelideus leadbeateri; assembly: GCA_011680675.1. Taxonomy (NCBI): domain Eukaryota; kingdom Metazoa; phylum Chordata; class Mammalia; order Diprotodontia; family Petauridae; genus Gymnobelideus; species Gymnobelideus leadbeateri. The sequence goes on along the minus strand of WOXC01007389.1, from coordinate 304,357 downwards.
TCTATACTTGAGCTAATTACTTTTCCAGCACAGAAGTTGGTATCCTATGGCTCTGAAAATTCATCTTCTTACTCCAACAATCATTTTTCATGGACATTTGTCAATTTAGTCAGAAGCACCATAAAAGTAGAATCTAAGGCCCTTGGGGGGGGGGGTTGGAATATCTTATCTTTGTTTTTTTAGAACCAGGGCCTAATGCAGTGCTTTGTACATAGTAGGCACTCAATAGATACTTATTAAAGGGAACGACACATAAGGCAAAGTCCTTGCCACAAAAGAGCATATAGACTCAGGAGAAATAGGAGTAAGACATATTGAAACAATTGGAGAACAATGTGTGATAGCATATAATTAAATGCTAAATGCTATGGGACAGACAAAGAATGCTAGAGAAGTGCAAAAGGGAGTATTGTGGTTTCATTATTAGTGTGAGTATAGAGCAAGAAGGGAAATCATTTCCAAATTACATGATTTCTCCTGTCAGTGACGTTTGGTGAAGAGGAAATCCAGGCCCAACTTGGATCAAAAGCATTGTCTCTAAATGAGGAGCTCAAAAACTGTACAGATTTCAACTGACAATTATCCAACTTATGAACATCTTGTATAAATGAATGGCTGGCCCAATGTATGTAGACCCACCCCAGAGTCCCAGGGAGGCAACAATATTCCCGAGCTGTTCCATTCCCTTCTTGTTGCAGAATCTATTTTCCCATGCTGGGTTGGGGGTAGGGGAAGGACACACACACACACACGTACACACAACTTTAAAATGTGATTTGATTCTCCCCTAGTACAACAGTCATTTTAAGTTTAGCTACATTATAGGTAAAATAGGTAAAATAAGTTTTTGTGGGTTGGCCAGGAAACCAAAGTACCATTTATAACATTGTTTCTTTGGGAAAATGTGTTCCAAGTTTCCAGCAAATGAACTTTTAGAACATGGCTTGTTAAAAGTAGAAGACTGCCTATATTGCTAAGCATGAAGTCAAGATGATCCCTAAGCAGTACAAGTCATCTTGGGGAGTCTCCTGCATCTTTCCTTTTTTTCAGAGCCTCTTCTATGTTCTACTAATCTCATGTGGTTCTATGGCCATACAAAGAACTTTGATCAACATTAAAGATGGCATTGTTCCACTGGTGATCTCACGTTCATATCTTAAGCACCCACTAATGTACTATTTTACCATAGACTATTTATATTGGCTAAATGTTGATTTTTCCTCTGAGACACCACACCCTGCCTAGTCATATCCTGGGCCTACTTACTCTCTTTACTTACTCAACAAAACTTATCTCCAATGTGGTCCTTGCCAAAAAGGTCTCTGCTAGCTAATCTGATTAACTAATTTTTCACCACAGTGTTAATGGTTAATATGTGACTGAGATAAGATAATTTCACTTCAACAGGATCTTATGTAGAAAATCTATTACTTCAAAGGGCCAATTCCCTAGTAAGAAAGTCATAGTAACTAGAAGACAAATGGGGAAGAAATCCTGGGTGGGGATGGGAGGTGTGTCTTAAAGCTATCCTCAGAGGATGGTTGCCTTTCTATCTGTGAAGTAATTCCTGACTGAGATGACCATAGATCATAATCAGTCACTTCTAATACTACTTCTTATATCATAATGGTATATGTGAATTTTTTAATAGTAAAGTTACTTAAATCTATAGAGGACAAAAACCATAAGAAGATAGAGTTAATTTGTATATCTATACTCCCTGAACTAATTTTTTTAATGTAGCATTTTTACTGCACTTTAGAAAATAAGGAGAGATTTTATGCTTCTTAACTCATGGTGAGGGCCAAATTTTGCTTATCACTCTCTCTTGCAAAGATGACGTAACTGCAATTAGCTTGAGGAACATTACACAAAATTTACAGTGCAAAATGTCTATTGTGGAATGTTACCTTGGTGCTTAAACTGTGAATGTGATATCACCAAATTGACCAAACCCATCCCTAATATTGGCCATATTTTATGCCCAATTTTGCTGCAGTATGTATTCTTTGATTAGATTGTCAGAGAGAGCAATTTCATTCCCTTCTTGGGAGAGATGATGGTTTTAAAAGTTCATGATGGAATTTGCAAAGGATCTCTCACCTCTTTCTGGCTATCCTTTAACAAAAATGTTCCCATGATGTTTGGAATGATTCCATGCATGATACTTGAACTATCCTCATTTTCTGTCCAAAATTACAGTTGTTTTTCTTGACAAATTATGAATTTGACACTGTTTAGGAGAAACCTATTTATCACTCACGGACATTCATTTCCTTTTTTCTTCTCAATACAGCAATAATTCTAAGCGTTTAACTTCCAGTACTGTTAAAAGTTAATGTGACCACCAGCTCAGTATGTGACCACTGTCTCTGGAGGGTAGTAAACCAGGTATGAACTTCAAAGATTGGGAGAAAAGAGAGTTTGAGTCTGTTTGTTTGGTTTTTTCTTCCTTTCGTTCTATTTCCCCACACCCTTTTCTGGGGGCTGTCTAAACAGCTCAGTCCTATTACTTAATTTTTCCATATTACTTTCTATTATTTCATAATCATCCCTATTAGGAAATTCTGAGTTTTTTTCTACCTGGTTGTCTCTCCCCCAAAAAGTCAATTCATAAACAACAAAAAATGCCTTTGGTGCATAACAGTAGTAGCTTCTAAATGATGTGTTAGCCAGAGCGTGAGCTAGAGAAGTGGTTGTTGTTGTTGTTGTTGTTTTTTTAATGTGCTTCTCTGCTGAAATCTCCTCTTTGCAATATGAAACCTCTAGAGCAAGGGTGGGGAACCTTTGGTCTTTAGGTCACACCTGGCCCTCTTGGTCTTCAAGTGTGCCCTGAGTTCCCCACCTCTGCTCTAGACCATACATCAATGAAGACTAAAGTGTGTAGCCAGGGCTGATTTTCTCTGGAGGTGGACTATGTCTGTATAGCTTCCAGGGACTCCAGGAAGACTCTGCTTCCCTAAAATAATCTTCTCCTGCTTATTAGCTAGTGCCTGAAATATTCTGGTCAGCACTATTTTCTCAAATTTAAGGCTTTGTCCTTTTAAATATGCAATTATCCCTGGGAAGGGTAACATTTTAAACTCTTATTAGTCATTTATGCCTTAGGGTAAATGAAGGGGCTAAGAGCATTTCATTAGAGGGATTGGGCAGAAGAACAGGAAAAGAGTAAACATCTAGGATAGAGCACAGAAAGTATCACTGAGGGTATATTAAATTACTTTAAAAATTTATTTTGTGTATATTTATTTTGAATATCCTTTTCTATATCCACTTTTTTTTTTGCCACACACATAAGTTCCTTAAGGGCTAAGTCTGATTCATTTTGTATTTATATATCAAATTCCAGCATAGTGTGTGGCAAATAGTAGGCATTTAATAAATACTTCTTGAATGGATAAATGAAGGGCAAAGATGAACAAAAGAAGAACTCTCCTAGGTAGGGATGAAGTAAGTACAGAAATAATTGAAATACAAGACAAAATATGGATACATATGATGAGAAGTACAGAGCCATAAGGGAGGAAGTTTTTGTTTGCTTGTTTTGGTTAGAGGTCTAAAGGATTTAAGATAATTTCATGAAGGATGTGATGCTTGATTTAGGCAGTAAAGCATATTGGGACCAAGTAAAGATTGGGGAGAGGGTAATTCAATCAGCCAGTCAACAAACATTTATTAAGTGCTTATTATGTCCCATACACTATGCTGAACATGAGAAAAGATGAAGACCTGTCTTTCTTTTCTTTTTTGGAGGGCAAATGGGGATCAGTGACTTGCCCAAGGTAACACAGCTAGTGTGTGTGTGTGTGTGTGTGTGTGTGTGTTAAGTGTCTGAGGGTGAATTTGAACTCAGGTCCTCCTGACTACAGGGCTGGTGCTCTATTCACCGTGAAGACATGTTTTTCTTTTTTCTTTTTTCTTTTTGCTTTTTTAGAGGGCAATTGGGGTTAAGTAACTTGCCCAAGATCACATGGCTAGGTTTTTGTTTGTGTGTGCATTAAGTGTCTGAGGCCGGATCCAAACTCAGGTCCTTCTGACTCCAGGGCCGACGCTCTACTCACTGCGCCACCTATCCGCCCCAAGACATGTTTTTCTTAAAACCAACAAAGGACAAAGTAGTCCCCAGTGTCAAGAAGTCCATATTATAAAATGAGAGATGACTCTGGGAATAGCTATAAACATAAAAGATATATACAGACTAGATGGAAGTTAATTTCAGGGAGGAAGATACTAGCACCAGGAGGAATGGAAAAGGCCTCCTGTTGCATTGGACACTTGGAGGAAAACAGGAAATCTAAGAGATAGAGAAAATATCAAAGACAAAGATGTGGAATCAGGAAACACCAGGATATATTCAAATAACTGAAAGAAATCCAATGTCACTGGAGAGCCAAAGGGAAGGAAGCCACTGATGATGATCACATCACCACTTGCAATAGATGAGACAAGAAATGATGAAAATCTAATGAAGGTTTGGTGAACAATCCCCATTATAAAAAGAATGAACTTGGCTAATAGTAATGAGGATGGAAAAGAGAGAAGGGATACAAGAAATAGGATGTAGCTAGATAATAAAGAATTTGGAAAGAGGTGAGATATGGAGACTAAAGTAGAGGGATGAACTTAATATGTTGCCAAGGCCTCAAGCTTAAAAACTGGGAGAATGGTCATTGCATTAGCAAAAAATATGGGGAAACTGGGGGGGGTGAGAAAGAAAGGGGGGAAAGTGACATTTAAAAGAAATAAAACCATTAAAACATACATTAAAATATATAAAATATATAAAAATCACATAACCACTTACATAGGTATGTAGATACAGATATATCTATATCTGTCTGGATCCAAATATCTCAAGTTTGTAGTGTCAGTGGAGTATACTGAAGCTGAGAAAGAATTCTGAACTATCATCCTCTTGTCATTCCTCTTTACGATTAACATTAAGAAATTAAGGGTTCTTAGCTAAGCCGAAGTTCTGACAAGTAAGGTCAAAACCATCATAAGTCCTTTAATCCAAACTTTTACTCTTCTGTCAGGCAAATCAGACCATAACAAGCTTATGGACATTTGAATATGGGAAAAAGAAAATAGTTAAGAATAACAGTACTTATGAAGTGGTCCTTTTATTTTCCTCTCCTATTTTTTTTTTTCTGATTTCCTTCACTTACCATTATTGCTACAAAGCAAAGAAAGCATCATTACAAGATTATGTGAAGACAAGAGTACTAGGTTTCCAATCAATAGACCTGGGATTTGAAATTTAGCTCTTCTATTTACTACTTGTATGACCATAGGAAAATCAGCTAAACTCTCTGAGTCTCAGTTCCCACTATAAAATAAGACTATAAAATGGGAAGGATGGACAATTTGATTATCACTATGATTCTCTTCAAGTTCTAAATGCCAAACACTTAAGTTGAAAGGTCCCCATAGGAAAACCCCCAAAATGGGCATATTATAAGTATCCAAATAAAACAACATTTGAAGTAAGAAAACAAGCAAGGAAGTAGTTGTATTCTTTTTTTGGTGGCTTTGATTGACCTTTTAAACTTCTGCACAGATGCAAATTTCCAGAAAATGCTGCTTGTCCCATTGCCTTTCCTATCTGTCTGCTCTTTCTTATCATCTTTGCTAAATCCAAAACTTAACATGGAGAGATTGGGTTGTTATGTTGGATAGAGCATATTTAAAACAAACAAACAAAAAACCAAAAAAACATTTTTCTTTATCACACAAGGGAGGCTTCAATCCCAGGAGAGAAGGAAGAGTAGTAACTACATCACACAAGTGTATTCCCTTCTGGGATTCTGGGAGGCTGAGGATGATGGATTACTTAAGGTCAAGAGTTCTGAGATAGAGTAGGTCAAAGCTTCTGTGCACATTATCAACAGAATGGGGCCCACAGGTGGCCAGTGCACTTCCAACCTGGGTGAGATAGGGAAACTCTGTCTCTAAGACCAACAAATCAACCAGCAAACAAAGAAAGAAGCTAATAAATGAATGAACGAATGAAATGGTTTTTATAAAATATATTAAAATGGTAAATGGTTCAGGACAGTGGGAGTTTTATTCTGGCAGATTAAGGTAGAAGACCTCTTTTCTCCCCTCTGTTTAAATTCCTTAATCCTGGCTCTAAATAACTGTAGTCCTGACATTAGTCCTGTCTTAAAGTGTACATTACTGAAGTGTGCTATAAAGCAAAAATTTAACTATGTCTATACTGCATGTAACACCTAGGTTATTATGATGCCCAAGTTTTTAGAAATATTAACAACAAATATTTCTTTTATTTCCCAAAGTACACATTTTAGGAATATATAGTATTCATCGCCTTCCCCTCCTCTTCTTATAAAATGAAAGAAAAAGGTATTGGAATTCTCTAGTACTTCCATATTTTCATCAAAACTACATAAAGATCTTCAGAAAAGTTCTGGTATTCTGTTTATGAAATTCAAATTATACAACTACTTATTTAGGACCTTCTATTTGCATGTCTCTGTACAAGGCACTAGGAATAAAAATAAATAAAAAGGAAAATCAGCCTTTGTCATCAGTGAGCTTACATTCTAGTAGGGGTTATAACCTGTAAACTGATGAATAGGATAGTATTAATAGTATAATTTAAATGGAGAGAGACTGTTACCAAGTCGGCATATTGGAGGAGGTTTTTGTGAATACAAGGACATAATCTTGTTATTCAATTAACTGATTCCTCTTAATAGGTACATAACCCACTAGTAAACTATTGCTTTACTTTTCAATCATAGATGTGACTATATAACTCTGTTGACCACATATTCACCCTCCTAACCTTGAACAGCTTAGTTCTTCCTTTCTGTCTCCCTGTGCCAACCCTTAGTTCTCTACCAGACTATATTCTTTATCACACAAGGGAGGCTTCAATCCCAGGAGAGAAGGAAGAGTAGTAACTACATCACACAAGTGTATTCCCTTCTGGGATTCTGGGAGGTTGAGGATGATGGATTACTTAAGGTCAAGAGTTCTGAGATAGAGTAGGTCAAAGTTTCTGTGCACATTATCAACAGAATGGGTCCAGTTATTTTTCATAGTGTAACAATCCCATTCCACTTAAAAGGTAAATTTAAATTTAACATTAAATGCTAATGTTAAAATGCTAACCCTACCTGATCCTGCTCCTCTTCCAACCCCAACAATTCTTTCCTCCTCTTTTTTTGTTCACTCATTTTTATTGTTGTTCACTTAAGCCTGTTCTCTGACTTAAGACTAAAGAGAATTGGTCTACAGAATGGGGGCAGAAAAATAGAGGACAAAACTACTTAGCTCAGGCCCTGAGTATATCTAATCAAACCATATTTGTATTTTGTTCTTCCACAATCATACAGCTTTTCACAAGGCTGTGATGTTGCTAATAGAGCATAAGTTTCTGAATGTTACTTGAGAACAGAAATTATATCTTTGAAATCATGACATGTACTTGTTATTTATAGTAATTTAATGTCTAAAGAATTTGGGTTGAATAGGAGATTTTATGTTGAAAACATTTGGCAAACTCACCTCTCCCAAATGTCTGTGAATTTATCTTTCTTTGTCTATGAATCAAGAATAATCAAAATGCAAATGTGGGATTTCGGAATGTTAGTGTTCTATTGGAAAAAGCAATGCTGGGACCAGCATTGGATGGACCAGCATCTCAGGGTCAGAGAGAAGAAGAGAAAGAAGAATAAAAGAAAAGCTTTGCTGCTTTTGTAAATTGAATAGACCTAAAAGATCATAAAAATAAATTAAAGTTTTACAATATTGCCATAGTTAAATCTTTCTATTCTGGACAATATAAATATATTAAACAAGTTCTAGGCAAAAATCAAGGGGAGAATAGATTATAAAGAATTCAGGTAGTCATATGAATATAGTCTGGTAGAGAACTAAGGGTTGGCACAGGGAGACAGAAAGGAAGAACTAAGCTGTTCAAGGTTAGGAGGGTTGAATATGTGGTCAACAGAGTTAGATAGTCACATCTATGATTGAAAAGTAAAGCAATAGTTTACTAGTGGGTTATGTACCTATTAAGAGGAATCAAGTTAATTGAATAACAAGATTATGTCCTTGTATTCACACTGTCATAAAATACTTTTTGAACTCTAAATGGAAGACTAACTGTGATATACTGAAGAGCACTAGAGAGAAGTAAAAATAATAAAGTTATGGTCTCAGAGCAAAGCCCCATGAAGAAAGAATACTCATTCTTTGAGTGGAGGAAATGAGAATCCTTCCTTGAGCAGAATGATCAAGTAGCTCACTATACCCTCCAGGCATTCTGGACTCATTTGGAAATGCCTTAACTGTTTTTGTTTGTTTGTTTGTTTTTAATCCATCTTCTTTAGTCCCCTATACCAGTGTGTCTTTTAAAGGTTATAAAATAAAAACAATTACTTCAGGGCTTTAATTGGTTAAGATTTTTCCTATGAGTAAGGCTATATAGAGCTTAGTATCTGAATGCTTTTATTGCTATAAAAACTATAATCTCTAAAGTGTTGCAGTTTTGTGACCCTGAATGTTTGACTTTTGAGGCAAATGAAAACTTGAGTTTTCTTCTTCGGTTCAGTTATTTTTCAGTCCTATCTGACTTTTTTGTGACCCTTTTTGGGGTTTTCTTCGTAAAAATAATGGAGTAGTTTGCCATTTCCTTCTCTAGTTCATTTTACAGCTGAGGAATTGAGGTAAATGGGGTTAAATGACTAGCCCAGGGTCACAATGCTAGCACATATCTGAGGCCAGATTTGAATTTTGGAAGATAAGTCTTCTTGACTTCAGGTCTGGCATCGTACCCACTGTGCCAACTTCAATGTACTTTCCTCATGAGATAATAATAACAACAATAATAATAACATGGTTTGCAAAATGCTTTACAAATATTATTCCATTTTTATCCTCATGACAACCCTAGGAGGTAGATGCTATTATTATCTTTATTTTACAGATGAGGAAAATGAGAGAGAAGCTAAGTGACTTGCCCAGGGACATACAACAAATACGGCCAAATCTGAAAACAGGTTTTCCTCCAGGTCCAATCTTCTTTCTAGTTATAATGATAGAGAAGTAGGTAATAAAGACTCAACTAATGGATTTAAAAGAGCTATATTTGAAAAAGTCTGACTTGGTGAATGTTGATAGGATATATAAGTCCTTTCTTTTAACTTGTTAGAATTAACCCTATTGGTGTCCAAAGTGATATCATTCCAAATGACTGGGATGCACAAAAAATGTGTAGATAAATCACTTTAATTGGAATTTCTGAAATTAGTCACATCATGTCACATTAGTCCATTGCAAATGTTCTAATAGTGATACTTTCGAATGGAGACTTGAATGGAAAAATAAAATAATGCAAAGAGTACTAAGAAAAGCTTTTGAAAGAAAAATATTCCAAAGGTCAGTAGAGAAAATTCAGCATACCTACTGGAAGCAATCTGTGTTCAGAAATTTACAGTAAGTAATTTTTGTTAAAGAGAAAGTTGAAATGAGAAGCATTTTTAAAGCTTAAGTATAAGGATAAATTTGGGTTTTATAGTATGAAAGTCAGATAGACATTATTCACCTTCATTAACAAATGACATTTATTAGGTTCTCTACAAAGTAAGATACAGAGTCAGGTCTGTTCTAGAAACTCACCAGTTGGGTCAAGCACCATATTCAAATGCATATAGTTAGCATATAGAGAAACAGAAGAATAAAATCAATTGATCAAAACAAAAATGAAAGACTGAAAGGCATAAGCAAGAAGGACTTTTGAGTCAGTTAAACTTGGATTTAAATCTTGTCATGGATAAATACTAGTTTTGGTGATGGGTAGGAATGTCAATTTTTGTTCCTGGAAACGGACTTAGTTGATAGAGGACCTTATATTTGAAACTAAATGAGATTTCATTTATAAAGTGTTTTGTAAACCTTAAATCACAATAAAAATGTCCACCATTTTTAATTTATTAAAAAGCATAGAGGTACACAGAGTGTAGGTAAAATCTGAAATTATTAATATTACTTAATAAATATTGACATGAATTAATTGATTAAGAAGAATTTATTACACACTTGTTGTGTGTCAGGCACTATACTAGATGTTTGAAATGCAAAGATAAAATGAAACAGCCCCTGTTCTCAAGGCAATTATGTTCTATGAGGCTGAGGAGAAACAAGGTGTGTGTGTGTGTGTGTGTGTGTGTGTGTGTGTGTGTGTATGCACTTGATATGGGAGGACATTGAGAGTCTTTATACTGAAGTTGCCAGTTAGCTGAGTTTTGAAGGAAATAAGGAATTCAGAGGCAGAGGTGAAGTGAAATTGTATTCTGGGCATGAGAGAAAGGAGAGACCAGAGGTAAGGAGACAGTCTGTTTCAGAAGTTCAGATGAGAAGTCATTAGGGTCTGAACTAGAGTTTCCAAGGAGTGACTGAGGAATAAAATTTCATTAGCAAAATATCCCTTCTTAATCTGAATTCACTGTGGCTCTTGAACCCATGTGGCTCTTTTATGTGCAACTTATAGCTCTGAAAACTCCATTTTCTGTACTAAAATATTATATTATGTTACACTCTACAGAGCATGCAGTAATCATGTGCATCCTTTTGTTAGTAATTTCAAATGTGGCTCTAGGGTCACATAATTGTGAGTACCACTATCCTGACTCTAATGTAATCTAATTTGAGATAATGTGATTTCAGTAAGAATAAAGGAGTCAGGGACCCCAATTCTCTTTCTAGTCTTGCTATTGCTTTCTTTGTGGTTTAGACAAACAACTGAATCTCACATTTGCATATCTTCATCCAGAAGGCAGTATGGTCCAGGGAAGGGTTCTAGATGCAGAGCCAAAGAACCTGGGTTCTAGACTCTGTCATTTCCTACTTGTGTGACCTTGGGTAAAGGTGCTCTTTGAGTCTCAGTTTTCTCCACTGTAAAATGATTAGTTTGAACTAGATGAATTTTAATGTCTTTTCAAAATCTGTGATCCTGTAATTCTATGAAATGGAGAGAGAGAAAAAAATAACACGAGAGGAATAACCTACCAGAAGTTAATCACCTCTTCTTCCAATTTTTTTTTCCTATTGTTGTGCTGAATCATTTCAGCTATGGAATCAATTTTCAGCCACTTGGCTAGCTCCTGGAGTTATGAGAAGAAAAGGTTAACAAGTAGCTCACTCAAATAATTCAAGAGGACAATTAGCTCTGTAGGGTTTCCACCTTTGTCATCAGCCCAAAGGCTTGGGTGCCAGGCTAGATTAGCCTTGTCACAAGGAAGTAGAAACCTCAAATCCCCAAAGAGGTTTTTTTTTCCTTCACAGTGAACTCATGCCATTGAAGGGCACACATAGTATTTCCCTGTTACATTCATAATTACAATATAGTCTGGTAATAAAAATGGTATTCATAGAATCGTTATGGCATGCTATAGAAGGCAGCAGAGTGTGGTCATGGAGAAAAAACTAGACCTGATTATGACACTAAGTAGTAGTTGCCCTTGGGCAACTCTGCTCTAATACATTTTTTCTTTTAAACTCTAACATGGGGATAATAACCCATTCCTTACTTTCAACAGAATAAAATATATGTTTTCACTCCCAGGTTTTCACACTGTTGTGCTGATATAAAGAAATAATTGATATAAAAGTGCGTTGAAAAATTATAAAATGTCATTTGAACATACGCTATTATTTATTTGCTTCCTCTTATTCAGGAAAAAAATGATAACTTGTAATTTTATAGAGCTTTTCAAAGCATTTTCCCTGGCAGTGGCCAGCAAATTAAAATTATGGACCATAGTTTATGATAGTAACCTTGTAGAACAGATAATGCTATTGCTATCCTCTATATGTTGTGTTGCTATTATGTTCTGTGGTTATGATTTTGTTTATGTTGGGAACTCTCAATATGGAAACTCCTTCTACTCACACAGATCAGCCACTAACTTGTAACATGCAATCTCGGAGAGTTGCCTGGGAAGTACCATAAAGTTAAGTCATTTGCCAAGGGGCAGATACCAAGTATGTAAAATTGTCAGGATTTTAACCCAGGTCTTCCTACTCCAGTTCTAGCTATCTATCCATTATACCATGCTGTAATGATAACGGGAATTTGAAGATTTTCCCTGCCCCTCTGCCCCTAGTATTTGCAATCAAACAGGTACTTAACACCTTGTTCCAAGTTCATGATTATGTCAAGTATTAAGACCCAGAACTTGGGTATCCCACAGTAGGATAGACTTGTTGATATCACAGGAAGGGGGCAGAACAGGGAGGAGCTAATACCGTATATAAGGAAAAGCCCAAGCTAAGAGAGGCCAGAACTTATGGGAGTGAGCATCATGGAGGCAGAGTAGCTACTGCTAGAGAGAGAGAAAAGAGGACTGAAAATTGAACTAAGAACTGAGAAGAGAAATGAGAATTGAGAAGAACTGAGAAATAAGAAGAGAGGAGAACTGGGGTGAGGCATGGCTGTGGTGTTGGTACTTTGTCTGTCTGTTTTGATGTTACTTTGTCAGATTCGCCTGCTGATAGAGGATGGTGTTGTTACAGAAGCCTGGGACCTTGCTGCTGGTTCAGAAGCCCTGAAAGAGGATTTTCTTGTTGTATGTTTACAGAAATTCTGCAGGAGGGTCTTCCTGATGATTTCAGAGGTCCTGGGACTATATTGATGATTTGTGTTGATTCCTCAGACCTTTTTATTGGGTCTATGTTGATCTCTTAGGCAGAAGGTGAATTGATGAGGACACTGGCAATGTGTTTTAGTGTTATTGTGCCTCTGTTAAGCTTTGTCTTCCCAGGAACAGAAACTGTGAAGGACTTGAGGTGGACCAGACACTGTGAGTTTCAATATGGAATAGGAACTGTACAAGAAGCTGGACAAAGAACTGAGAGCTGTCTGCCTTTGAACCCAGGTGCCAGTTGGATAGATTCCAGGAGGAGCTGGGACCATGGAAGAGGGACCATGGAAGCTGAGAGCCTCCCTTGAATCAAGATGAAAAGCCCTCTCGTTGGGTATTTAATGCAAACTGAGAAAATCATGACTCACTATGGCTTAGGGGTGGAGAAGTGTGACCTTTATATTCAGATAATTTTATTAAGGACTTCTCCAATTAAGAAGAAAGAGAACTTTTTGATTGAAGAGATTAAGACCATGTGACCTAGAGGTGGAGGACTTTGGCCTTTGTACTTTGTGTCAATTAAGGAGGCTTGCCTCCTTAAGGATGATTGAATTAAGGACTTACTGAATGATTGTGTTACTAAATGAATGTTATCTTTAGCTTAAAACTATGTGACCACTTTGGTGAAAACTATGTGGCTATTTTATGTTGTTCAATTATAACATTCTGAATGCTGTACTTTGATTTCTGAATATTTTGCTTTAATATGTTACTGAATAAATAGAGAGTTCACTATACTGTGTAATCAGAACCTTGAAGCTGTTCACAGCAGCAGTCCTCTGCAAAGCTGCTCATGTTTTGCTTTATACATGCCTCTGTAAAAATACATAGGACTCACCACTAAGGATAGTAATTCAATTTGGAGAAGAGCATACACATAATGATGAAGTAGATTTTTTCCTTATTAAAACTGACAAGATTGAGGGCATAAAGAAGAAAAGAGCTAGTTAAGGATCTTCATTGAGTAGTTTAAATTAATTCCAGAAATACAGACTTTCATCTTGGCTGACAAATCCAATGTCCTTTTCTCAGTTCTCATTCTCCTTGACCTTTTTGTAGCTTTTGAAACTGTCAATCCCTCTTCCCTTCTCTACCCCTACTTTATTTTCTTTACCTCTTGGCTTCTATTATTGTCTTTTCCAGGCTTCCTCTTATCTGTCTGGTACTTCTTTCTTAATCTCCTTTGCTGTCAACATTCATCTTGAATTGCTAATTAATTTGTGAAATTATGAAATGGGGGGGGGCAATCATGGCTTGTTTTTGAGAACTTGCTGAGAAAGACCATGTTGACAGTGGAAAGTGACTGTATAATCACACTTTAATAAGGCACAGAGTGTATAGGGGCAAAAGATACAGAAAATATAGACAAAAAGCAAAAGGGGGAGGGTACAGAGCAGGTGGCATGGGGACAAGGATGAGGTAGTGAAAGAAGGGAGGCAGAATGAGAAGGAGGAGAGATGCAGAAAACCATCCACATAACTGTAGATTAGAGGAGGGAGCACTTGGCAGTCTGGACCCAGTTGGAGAATGAAGAGTCTTTGGGGGATAGGAGATTGAGTTATCATTTTTATAGTTCTTTTGGGTAGAGGGACTAACTCTTTTGGTATTAGTTCATAAACATATTCAAATCATCATATATTTGTCAGTAAACTTTGGAGTTAATGTATCCTTGTCATCTTAAAGTTATCAGCACCATTTGACATTCTACTGATCTTACAGTGGATGTTTGGACCTTATCAGAGATATGAGACCCTGATGATAAAGCCTAGATGGCTTCCCCTGATTCATCACATATTTCTACAATGTGATTTTTGGTTAAGATCTAATATAATTCACAAATTATGCTCCTTTGATCTTTGAAATGGCTTATAAGTGGCTTCTAGATTACCCTTTGCAATCTTACTTTCTGCTATTGCTACCTTATATTGGCTACATATGAAATTACTCACCATACTGACAAGAGGGGAACCAGAATAAGATCCAATTTCAGCACATACCTCTTGCCTCTTAAGCATGGATGTCCCTTAAACATTTGTCTTCTAAGCCCTCTTCTCTTATTTCTGGACATTTTCTCTCTTGGTAATCTTATCAGACACTGAGTTCAATTATTATTGCCATAAAAATGATTCCAAGATCTCTATATCTGGTCATTATCTTGTGCCAGAGTTAATGAACTCCATAATCCAGATAAATTAGATGATGATTCTCTATTTTCTACCTTCATATATTTATGTGTGTATTTGGGGGAGAGGGGAGGGGATAGTTGATCTCTAACCAATACCCAAATCCAAATGCAATCACAGAAAGTGAAGGCAATTAATCAACTATTAAGCTTAGTCTAAGATGTACATGTCTTACATACATTTCCTTTACAAAATGTGAAAAATATTCCTTGATTTCAGGGGGAGAGGTTGGCCAAAAAGATTGGCCAATCCCCAGTGACCCTTAAAAGATGTTCAAATAGTCTTAGAGTTCATCAGTTCAAGAAAGTTTGAAGCACAATTCAGAGAAAAAAAAATACAGCAGGGAGCAGAGACACACTTTTCATGGGTAGGAGGCACATAGAAGAATGCCATTCAAAGCAGGAAGCATCAGCTTTAAGGAACGATACCTCTGGCCACAAAGAAAAGAGCTGCCTGGATTCTGAAAAGAGCAACTGGATAACAGATGAAATGCAAAGTAAAATATCATCTAAAGAGAAAAAAATATCCCTGTAATTGAGCACTGACTTGCCAAGAGAAGCTGACTTAATGATCCTGCCTGAGCGACCTGCCCAACAGAGAAACAGTCCACAAGGGGAAAAAAAAAGTGTGATGACTCCATGGGAAGATATAGGACACAAAGCCCTGAGGTACTGGAGGACCAAATTACCTTACCTCAAATATTTTGTCTTTGTGTGCCTCTCTGATGGGCCACTCTGTGCTCACTCTTCTCATGTGTGTTATGGAAGAGTGTGTCCGAAGTTTATGATGGGAATATTTGTAGCTCCCACTCTTACTGAGGAATTTCCTTTGCTTTGAGCCAGTAGTGTCTACTGCCTGACTGCTAAAGGTCAGCTCATTGGTAGGAATTCTCTTAGCAATTTAGACACATAGTATAACCTTGTGAGAACAGCCCCTCCTCCTGTGGCCCCACTTGCAAAACTTTGAGTACTAAGTAGGGGAAGTAACTTGAGAGTTAGAAAACACACCCATCCACATACATACATTTGGAGGCAATAGCAATTATGTAACTTGCCCAGAGTCACATAACTAGTAAGTATCTGAGGCTGGATTTGAACTCAGGTCCGCCTGACTCCAGGGCCATGCTCTATCCACAGCACGACCTTGCTGTTCCAGGAAATATATATATTTTTTTATTTTTTTATTTTCATACATGGGTACCACACACACACAAGCTACCACCCATACCTATATTGTACATGCTCCTCATCTCCATGGTTCCGAATCTTTATTTTCCTTCGAGACTTTTCTAGAAGTATTCTACATGGAACATTTTCCTGAATCCCACTATTTAATGTCCATATCTCATTCATTAAATTGCCTAGTATTTACTTATCTTCCAAGCCATCTTATCCCTCAGTCCAATGTAATTTTTTGGAGAGTATAGTTCTCTCTCTCTTTCTCTCTCTCTCTTTCTCCCTCCTGCCCTCCCCCCCCCCCACCTTTTTTCTCTTTCTCTGCCTAGCATTATTATTTTTTCTATCTGGACTTTCCATTTTTGAGGCAAATCTTTTGTTTTGAGCCCCTAGCTTTCAAGTCAAAGAATATCAGCTAGCCCATGCCTCTGCACAGTTCTCAACATTTAGGGCATGTACTTTTAGAAGCCACTTTTGGCCATCTCTGTGCCTGCTTACTATTACTGAGAGTTGGCTTTTGGTGTCTGTGATGGTTGTCAGCTGTTGGTGCAGCAGCTGGTACCGATGAAGTCTTCATAGGAAAATATTCATATACAAATTTTCCACTTTGGTTTCTCCTCCTACTCTCTTTCTAATGTTCTAGCTAGGCAAGAAATCAGAATGCAAACCTCATCTATGACTTACAGAGCTATAGAAAGGCAGTGGCAGAGAAAACAAGGATCATTCCCTGCATTTTCCCTTGGAGCAAACTTTATAGCATGAGAAACATATTTCAACAATATCCTTGGAACAGAAAAGGCATTGGCAAGTGAGCATGACACCTGCCATTCTTAACACTTTCACTCCAGGTGAATCTGAAAGCCCTGCTGTTATGGTTCTTCTGATTGCCTGTTACCCTCAGCCTCTATTACAAGGAAGCAGTAGTAACAAACCTCAGTTATGCCCATGTCTTGGCACTACCACCTAAACCCTCTGCTCTCTGGCTATTGGCACTGATTGCTGGCAGGAAAAAGACCACCAGGCAGCAGCATCAACTCCATTAGTGTCTGTCTAATCCCCTGTAATGGGATCTACCCAGGCCAAGACCAGACATAGTTTCTCCTTCTCACACCAACGCACAGCAGGTCACTGCTGAGCACAGCAGCAAATAGCTAATTGAGGAGATGATGGCAGTAGATTCACAATCTTTTTCCAGTGGAGGACCAGATTGTAGCCATCAGAAGACCCTGTGCTGCACCTTCTCACACCTGACATACTTTTGCCCTTTAGCTGTATCTGTCCTAGAGTTCTTTCGTTGGAGCTGCCCTTGCACCAACTTTTGAAAGGAATTATTTTTCAGACTACTCAAGAAAAAATGTGTGCAGGATATGTGATTTAAATTATAATGAAGGGTAGAGGGAAATGAACTATGGGGAGGGGGAAGGAGTTGAGATATAAAACAGAATATTCTGTGACTATAGATGTTCTGCAACCTCTGAATGCCCAAGAGGGCTATGCAGCATCATGAAGATTTCAGTTAAATTCAGTAAACATTTATTAAGCATTTCCTAGCAGTCTGGCTTGGGGTTGAAGTGTTAAAAAGATAAAAAATCATCACAATTCCTTATCCTCAAGGAGCTCACACTCTAACTGTGAACTGGATATGACACATATACAAATAAGTAAACATAGAATGTAAAAGGGCCAAAGGAAGATGTCTAGTCAAAGTGTTTTAAGGGAAGCTGAGCAGAAACAGAACCCTTTCATCATGGGGAATCAGGGAAGACAAACTGGAGTAGACACCATATGAACTGGGCTTAGATGAGAGGATTTCTTCTGGTAGCAATATAGTGGAATATATTTTAGTCAGTGACAGAGAAAGAGAGAGAGAGAGAGAGAGAGAGAGAGAGAGAGAGAGAGAGCGAGAGAGAGAAACTCTGAGAGGAAAAAGTGGGAAGGGAGGGAAGGGGTGGGGAGGGGAGTTCTTGCCCTCAAGGAATTTTCATTCTACTGGGGGAACATAACATGTTTACATATTTCATACATACATACATATAATGTGTATATATGTGTATGTATGTATGCATATGTGTACACACATATATAATGCAAAATAAATATAAATATTTGGAGGGGCTAATGACAGGAAACATCTGAAAAGTCCTTTTGAAGTAGGTGGCATGCAAGCTGAGCTTGGAAACAAACCAGGAGTTCTAGCATGTAAACAATGTGAAAAAGAGATATTGTGAAAACCTGTAGAAAGAGATGGGGACTGATTCTGGATTGTTGTGTATAGAGATCAGCAAGGAGGTGAGTATGACTGGAGGTTAAATACATGAAGGGGAATTATACAGAATCAGTCTGAAGTCAGAGTGGGGAGAACTTTAAATAATAAAAAAGAAGGAATTTAAATTTTATCCTACAGTTAATAACAAACCAATTATTTTTATCTTTTTATGAGGAAAGAGGCTATATGGTCAGACCTATGTCTTAGGAAAATCAAATTGATTGGTGTGGAAAATGGATTGTAGGGGGCAGTTGTTCAATGTAGGGATACCCATTACAGTAATGCAGGCCAGGAATGATGAGTACCTTGACTAAGGTGATGATAGTCATGAGAGCAGAAGATGATAAATGTGAGATGTTAACTTATAATAACATGCATCTTAAAGAAGAAAAACCTGCAGTTGTGTGACCTTCTGAAGTATATAAAACACGTCACACCCATTATCTTGTTTGATTCTCACAACAACTTAGGAGATAGTTAAGGCAATTGTTACTATTTTAATTATATAGATGAAGAGTAGTCTCAGAGACATGAAAGGACTGAAATGAGGTCAAGTGGGACAGTCCAGACTTGAACCCAGATCCCCTAATTTCAGAGAACTTTCCCTGGGCTGCATTGCATTTTTTGACTTAAGTATGTGACCATAAGAAGGATCTGTGAATTTTGGTTGATGTGAGAATTCTCTTTAGTACCAAAGTCCTAGGAAATTGCCTCTGGGACAAAGAAGTCGAGGGAGTTGTCCTGGGTTGGGTCCAAAGTGTAACAAGTGGAATTGGGACCTAGGTCATCCTGAATCTAACCTCAAGCATTCTCTGCACTATGTATACCATGTTGCATCTAAACTGCTTTCAATGGCATACCAAAATTGGTACTCATCTATGGCTTAGGTCAACTGGATGATCAGAGGGTCTCACAACATAAAGGAAATATTACCTTGGGTAGACACACAAACACATACACAAATACAAATAAAGATCTGAACAACAACAGAGAAATAACAACGCAACTTGAATGTTACTCAACAGTGCCATCTCCTCTCACTCTCCCTCCCCCCAGGAGAAACAGACATTGAACAATAGATAGGAAATCATTAACAAAGATGAACAGCTTGCCTCTGGGTTTTCCAACAGTGACAATGTGGCTGCTGACAGTCATGAAGATTTGGGCTCTCCTGAACACTATTTATGCTATTATGATCCTAGATTGTGCTCTCCAGAAAATATCAGGCCCTCTTTGATCAGTGCTGCTCCTGGATGCAGCACCTGTATATATACCTGGGAGTCCGAAAATAGCAAGTGTCACAAAGCACTGCAGTGAATGGAAAAGAACCTCCCGTTGTGCCTGCAGTTTGGATTTCTATCTCACCCCTTGTAATGACACCCACTTAACATACTTTTCCCGATTCTACAAACAGCTGCAGTTTTGCTTGCTCTCCCTTTTCCCTGTGGTTTTTTTTTTAAAGTATTTCAAGTATCAGAGCAATGAGTTATATTTGTCGGTATTTGAAAGATTATTAGGGACTTTGATCAATCATTCCCAAAGGTTTTCAATAGAGATAAGAGGAAAGACAAAAAGCCTATTTCTAGAAGAGATAGTCACCCCTCACCCTACTGCCATGGAATTTTCTGAATTTATGAGGAACAGGCAAAAGGCCATTGTACCTGAGTGTACTCTTTCTCTGATTTATCCTAGTTACACCAATGACTGGGAAGGGATATATTAGTATGGCTATGGAAGTTTTGATATTTAGGGGCTAGATGTTTGTAGAATCCTAAGTAGCAATTTTTGTTCCTTGTATAGCTGGCACAAAATCTTTCATTATTTAAAAACAAATTTAATTGAAGGATAAGGATTTGGTCTCCTTGGGATGAAACCCTGGGATACTGTGAAGCTATTCCTAGGAAAACTGCCATCTGGGTGGAAAGCAGAGAAAGAATATGGAGGAAGTCATCTAGGTGCTGCATAGGGTGAAGAGAGAGAAAGAGAGAGAGAGAGACAGAGAGAGAGAGAGAGAGAGAGAGAGAGAGAGAGAGAGAGAGAGAGACAGAGACAGAGAGACAGAGAAAGACAGAGACAGACAGAGAGAGAGAGACAGAGACAGACAGAGACAGAGAGACAGAGAGAGACAGAGAGAGAGAGACAGAGAGAGACAGAGACAGACAGAGAGACAGAGAGAGACAGAGAGAGAGAGAGAGAGAGAGAGAGAGAGAGAGAGAGAGAGAGCATGCTTCCAACATTCCTCCAACACTGTAGAGGACAGTCTGCTTTTGAGGTAGCCAATATATTTTACCAAAATGTTACCTTATCAAGAGAGAGAAAGCAGCTGAAATATTTAATGCCACAGTTCTCCCCCACTACCACCATTGGTGTTTATTGGGCCACAATAAATGTGAAGGTGTAAGATGAAAAATGAAGTAGGGAAGTAGTTTTATCTTATTATACATTGTAAGATAGTCTTTGACTATTGCTTGTCTTCTCTTAGACCTCTTTATAGCTAATACAGACAACGTGAGCCATT
This sequence comes from Gymnobelideus leadbeateri, assembly GCA_011680675.1. Classification (NCBI taxonomy): domain Eukaryota; kingdom Metazoa; phylum Chordata; class Mammalia; order Diprotodontia; family Petauridae; genus Gymnobelideus; species Gymnobelideus leadbeateri. Next base: position 283,541 of record WOXC01007389.1, on the reverse strand, counting down.
GGTAATCCTGACTGCCCATCACAAGCTTTGCTCCTAAGCCATTCTTCACTGCATCAGAAAGGACCAGATACATCCTTTCCTCCCTCTGCTCCCCGGTTTTGAATGTTGCACTAACTTTTTCAATATGGAAGGCTGCTCATTTCCATCACATAATTACAGCGGGTCATTGGCAGTAATGATTTTGGGGGGCCTAAAGGAGTCAATACTCACTTTTTAGAACATGAATGAGTTTGATATAACAATTTCTGTAAGTGAATGTGAGGTTTCTCGTTTTCTTTTTGCTCAAGATACTATAAATGATGTATAGCCATGAAAAAAGAATTTTATGTTGGTTTTCCTGTTTTCTTTTCAAATGGAATCTATATCCAACTTAACAATAGCTAAAGCTGTTGGATTTTGCTTTGTTTCAAACTGAGCCCATTTTTCAATGTTCTAAAGAGCTTTTGAGGCCACTTTTGTTCTTGTCTTGGCTCTCATCTCAGAAGAAGTAAGTGGGGAGTACACAAAGAACTCTGCCTAAATGGGAGATTTTTAACAATAGACTTTTCTCTACCTACCCCTCCAATTATCCCTTAAATTGAGTTTCTGTGTATCTATTTACTTAGGTTGTGTTTTGCAATGTAGCTCATTGAATTGAGCCTAGTACTTTTTATTAGAAATTAAATAAAATATTCCAGTTATCTTCTTTGTTCTTTCTTCAAAATGAAACTTACTCTATTATACTCCCAATGCAATTTTTTATATTAAAAAAACTGTTTTGAGTTTCACATATAGAAAGGCTTAGGTTCACAAATTACATTTAAAAAGCCAAATGGAGCAGCATAAATAAGGAAAATAATTGAGGGCATTAAAAGAGAAGACTGACTACATTTTGAGAAGGAAATGGAAGTATGGAAGGACCTTTGAAGCATCTGCAATTAAAAATGTTAATAAGAACCCATGAAAGAACAAGATCTGTAAATGAGTCTTTTAAGAAGTAGAGAAATATGATAAATTGTGCTACTCTGGATAATCACAATTAGCAAAATGGAGGATAATTAAAGAAACCAAATGAGAGCACAGACAGTGATAAATGGGGTTATGTTTGTTAAAGAGTTGTGCTATTAGCTGTTTCTGTGTTGGTGGGAAAAAAGAATAAGGAAACAGAGGGGATTTATCAGAGAAAATAAAAGATGGGCATTCCATGCCCTATTACACTTAATGAAATGGTAGTATAACAGTGAGAGGTCTGTAGGGAGGAGAATACAACAGCAGGCAAATGTCCCTGAACCCCCGGGGAAGCAGCCCACACCTGGTAGCAACCACTCAGGCAAATACTTAGAGCTGTCAGGTCACCAAGGCCCAAGATTTCTCCATAGTAATCTTTTCTTGCAGGTGTCTTCCTTTAACAGGTGTAGCTATAAAGCCCCGTGTGCTATATGGTGATGAGGAGCACTAGAAGCAGTCCCAATGCTTTATGGGGATGTGGGAGTCCAGCATGGCATAGACTTTGCTAATATTTTGTTATTTAGTCTTTTTCACTTGTGTCTGACTCTTTGTGTGTTTTCTTGGCAAAGATACTGGAGTGGTTTGACATTTCCTTTTCCAATTTATTTTACAGATGAGGAAACTGAGGCAAACAGGGTTAAGTGATTTGTCCAGGGTCACACAGCTAGGAAGTGTCTGAGGCTAGATTCGGACTCAGAAAGATGAATCTTTCTGACTTCCGGTCTGGCACTCTACCCACCATGTCACCTAGTTACCCTATCAGTATTCTACCAAGCTAGAAAAGCTTCATTCATGGAGCTAAGGAAGCACAGGTATATGTTATTTAAGAAAAGGAACTTCAGAGGCCAGAGAGCTAGGCAGAAAGTTATTTTATAATTTTTGTTATTATTTTTCACCAGAACAAGAATATTAATAAATGGACCCACTCTGCTAAAATCTCAGTGCTCTTGAATTTTGGAGCAATGGGCCCAAAGAGCCTTCACTGTTTCCAGTGGTGCACTGGGAGTGTGGCTATAGGACACTTTGCTTCTGTCCTCTATATGGAGAGTTTGTTATATTTTGTGATCAGGCACCTATGGGAATATCTATAGGCATAGTCAGTATATTTATAGTGACCATGGGCACTGTAAATATTGCCTTGGCACTACACATACATAAAAGGTAAACAGTTTGTCCTCATTGAATCCCTTGAAATGGGTCTTTAGTATGTACTTCATCTTTGTCTTGTATGTTAAATCTTCTCTTAAGTTTGTTTTTGTGTTGTTTTTTTTTAACAATGTCCTGAAAGTCCGACAATTTATTAAATGCCCATTTTTTTTCCATTCAGAATTATGTATAGCTTTGCTGGGTATGATATTTTTGGCCAAAAGCCCAATTCTTTTGCTCTTTGATATATACTGTTCCAAGACCTTTGGTCTTTTAGTGTTGCTGCTGCTAGGTTGTATGTGATTCTAATTGTGGCATTGCCATATATGTTGGTTTTTTTCTTGTTGCTCATAATATTTTGTCCTTGAGCTTGGGGCTTTAGAATTTGGCTATAATATTGCTGTGGGTTTTCCTCATAGGATCTCTTTCAGATGGTGATAGATGGATTTTTTCTATTTTTATTTTTGTGTCTTGTTCTAATACTTCAGGACAATTTCTTTAATTATTTCTTGTATGATTGTATCAAGATTCTTTTTATTTTTTTGATCACAGCTTCCAGGTAGTCTGATTATTCTTATGTTTTCTCTTCTTAATCTGTTCTCTCAGTCACTTGTTTTTTTCGTGAGATGTTTCACATTCTCTTCTATTTTTTCATTCTTTATATTTTATTTTATTATTTCTTGATCTCTTATAACTTAACTGGCTTCACCTTGCCCAATTCTGAGTTTCAAGGAGTCATGTTCTTCCTTAAGATTCTAGATCTACTTTTCTAATTGGTTGACTTTCTTTTCATATGCTTCTCGCTTTTCTTGAATTGTTCTTATTTTTTAAACACTTCCTAAATCTTTCTCATTTTATTTTTAAAGTCTTTTTAAAGTTCTTATATGAATTCTTTTTGAGCAGGTGGAGTTCATCATTTATCATAGCACAGTGGTATTCTGTCACAATTACATACCACAATTTGTTCAGTCATTCCTCAATTGACGTGCAACCCCACAATTTCTAGTTCTTTGCTACCACAAAGAAAGGTATTATAAGTTGTTAATGTTCTGGGGTTTTTTTTTTATTGTCTTTGACACCTTTTGTAGCCTGGTGAGGCCTAAGGACTCCTTCTTAGAATAATGTATAAATAATAAAACATATTCACAATTGTAAATGCATAGGATTATAAGGAAAACAAAAAATTAGTGAAAATATGGATTTTCTTTTTCCCATCCAGAGTAATGGGCCCACTGAAATCTATCCATAGGTACCATGATAAGAACTCAGATGTTTTTTGTTGTTGTTAAGCAGAAAATTAAATAAAATTAATGGAACTGATCAAAAGTAGAAAATAGAATGCTCCAGGAATGAATCCAAAGCTGTATTCACTGGGGACATGGACATGGACATCCTAACATAGAATTATAGAATCTAAGAATTGGAAGGGACATCACAGGATTGTTGAACATATCTCTTTCATCCCATTTGTCAGAGTATCTTGAATGATATTATTTTAAATGTGAGAAACTTTTTATTGGAGTAGTGTGTGATAAGGACATGATTTACTCTAATGTGTCTGTAGCAAAGAATTTTTGAGTCTGCCTACTCTGTTCTCATATTTTAATGGATATTCTTAATATTTATATGGATTTTTCACATAAAGATTTAATAAAGACTACATAAAGTGGCATATGGGTCAATAGATACTGATGTTTTCTCAGTTTCCTTTTTTGGGGTATTAATACCACCTGATTTTTCTCCCTCTTATTTTGTTTTCTTCTCCCTTCCCAATTTTCCATGTCAAATATGTCAATCTTTCAGTGCTTTTGAGATTGTGTTGTTTTGGGCACAGATTTCCTAGCTGATAATATGACTACCCCCAGGTGACTGATACTAATATGACTCACCCATCAGTAACCAGTCAATTCTTGATTCTTAAGATCTAATTGCTTTCAATATGGGGATGTTTTACAGTGCTTGCTATGAGTAGAATGTTCCAGATACAATCTGGAAAGAATCATTCAGGTATATAGGAAGACAGCTTCTGAGTATTCTTTAAGCCTATTTAATTTTCCAAACCTGAGCCTTAATCTCTAATTTCCCCCCCATATTCTTTTTTCCCTACTTTCAAGTTATATTACTAGATATCAAACTATAGATTATTCAAATAATTTCTCTACCTTTTCATTTATAATCTTTGTTGGGAGGTAAGAGACAATTATTTTCATGGTCACCTTTTAGCTTATGCTTTCTCCCTTCTCCTTCCTTCCTCCTTTTTTCCATTCCTTCCTTCCCTCCTTCTTTCTTTCCTTCCTTTTTTTTTCAAGTTTCTGTTGCCAAAGAATTCATAATGAAGTGGCCCACTTATTTGTAATGAAACTCTCTACAGCGAGCTAGGTCAGCCTTTGGATAGCCGACTCAACCTGTTGATAGCATTGTTTTGAATTTTCAGCCTCATTGTACTTGTCAGAGCCTATGTTTCATTGTCTTAGTCTTTGAGAAAACGGTAACCTCTCCAACACAATGAGGCATTAGAGCCACCTCTGCTCCACAGTGAGTCATCACAGTGAACAGTTTATTTTCCTTTACCTAGAGAAAAAAATTCATGATACATTTCTTTGGAAGTTTGTTTTATCTTCAAAATGGATAAGATGTAGAAATGTCAATTTCTCATTTAAGTCAATAAAATAATGGATTTGCTGACAATGAGTAGCAGCCAGTAATCTGAAAAAAAAGAATAATGACTCTTGGGATGAAATTCTGCTTTATTTTTAAATGAATTTTATTTATTCACTAAATAAGTACTTAATTATTGAGTACTGGATATTGCACTCGTTATGGTGCTTATTTAATAAAAAATAAATGAAAGCAAGGTCTAAAATGCATACTTTGCTTTTTATCCTCACAAAAATTATTTTCTAACCCGTAAGTGTTTTATTAGTACTTTAACAATATATTACTCTACCCTCTTGCTCCTTATTCTGAAGATTTGGCATTGTTAAAATATTTGAAATGTGTTTGTGACAGAAATGCACATATATCACTGGAAGGACTGAAGGTTAAAGTCCATTAACTGGTATTTTTTGCCTCAATCTCATCTATATAAAATGAGAAATTTAACTCTTTTAGTAGTCATATTCAAGGTTTAAGTACTGTAGTTAATTATTATGGGAATTTTTTAAAAAAATTGTCTAGACAGCACCATATTCTAAAAGTAAAATGCCATACAAAGAAAAATAAACTCCATGAAAATTTCAGCCTTGAGAATGAAATAATATTTAGAATTTTTAGCTAAAGAGATAGGGTATATACATATATATCTATCTATATACATTCATATATACATATATAATTATTAACATATAGATTGATGGGAAAAAATGAAAACCTCTGGGTCCTTAGAAAATGCATCTATTAATTCTCATTTGTGCTTCCAGCTCTACAAAATTGTTACCACTTTTTTTTTCAGTCATTTTTGAGATCTCAGTAAAGAGTGTTAAACATGGAAGTTCAAGATAATACAATTTCACCATTCTATTTTCCAGTTATCTTCAGAATTAAGTTCAGGTATCACACATTATAGCATACATAAATTCTACTGACAAATAAGGACCTGTATTGGAATTGATTAGGAAGATGAGAACAGGATGAATTATCTTCAGAAATAATGCAGAGCTTTCAATGATCCCAAATTGCTCTCAGGAAATAGGACCCTGTACCAGTATTCTCCTGCTTATGCAAATTACTGAATAACCCAGTCTCTGAAGAAGCAAAGTGTCAGATGAGTCAGTGGGAAAGAAAGGCATATGGAAAGACATATGGTAGGTATAAATAGACTATGGATTATTGTCAGCAGTGACTTTTAATGGAAGAAGGAAAATAAAAGATGTAAATCATAAAATATAATTGGAAAAGAAGAAGAGCTGGCCAAGTATTACTAAATAGTGAGAAATAAGAAATAGAAAGCTTTATTGCTTTACTTGTATCTACACAATGTCAGAAGATGCAGAGGAAGGTCTCCAGCACTTTGGGTGGATCCTTAAGAATGTTTTATAGGAGGTTGGAGGGTATGGATGGATTGAGATCTCTAGCACTGGAGTTAGTATTAATGTTGATTAGTTCATGAATCTATTGAAGTCTTGGAGTCATTATAATACATATTTGTTTTTCTCTGCTAATTTGAGTTTGCATATTTTCATTACTATAGCATGGTTCAATATATAAAGGTTTGGTGTGCCTTCCTGAAGAATATGAAGAATACATATTAAGTATAGGTAGAAAAGGACTATTTGACTTTTACCACATACGCAGGTTCATCCAACAATATGGAAAGGTATAATGATATCTTTGGAAAAAAAAGGTACAGTAAGTATGAGAGTGCCTAGTATGAGTGGTGGGGTACATGTGAAGTCTTGTGCTAGTTGTCCATATTTCATACTTTTAACTTCTTTGAAAGATTTATTTAGGGAAGCATGGATAGAAAGGAAAACTGAAATTTATAAAGACAAGATTAGGGGAAAAGTAGTATCAGCACATTCTTTAGAGTTCGATGTATTAAGTCACTTGATTTCTTTATAAAGGTTGAAGGAAATTATTTGATCAATCCAAAACACACCTCCTAATTTTATAGCAGATATGAATGACTAAAGATCAGGCAACTTAAAAAATGGGATTTTAAAGTTTAGGCATGAGAAAGAAAGAAAATACTGAAATGAAAAGCAAGAAAAGGTCAGGAATATAACTAAGGGACATATTCCCCAAAGGAAGAGAGAGTAATCTCCTTTGATATTGATTGAATATACTCAAAGTTAAGCATAGTCAAGGCTGAAAGCATGATATGATAAGTTTTATTTCCTGGATAGGGGAAGATCAAAATTAAGATCATTCAATCGGGATATCAAATAGCATCCAAAGTATGGGTTAACTGTTGCATTAAAATAAAAGTAAAAGAATTTTGAATTATCCTTGATAATCAAATTATCTTTTTATGCCATCATGAATCAAGAAATATTAAATATCTACTCTTTTTACAAAGCACAGTGTTAGGCACAAGGATTCAAAGACAAGCTGAAGAATCATACCAGTTGCCCTCGAGGAATTTACATTATGTTAAAGGATGAAATACATATGCATAAAACAATATGAAGTGATTTGAAAATGTAGAGAGAATTAACAAATATTGAGGGGAGCAGGGGACTAAGGGAATTTCATATAGAAGATGGCATCTGGGTTTAGCTTAAAGAATACACGAATTTCGAGAAGGGGAGACAAATGAGTCAATCTAGGCGTGGAAGATTTGTCTGTATGGATGCACAGAAGTGGGGGACTGAATGTCTTCTTTGGGGAGCAACTAATATTTCAGTTTGTTTGTAGTATAGATGGTATGAAGGGGAAATAACTTGAATAGAGCTGCAAAGGCAAGTGGGAGCCAGACTGTGGAAGGCCTTAAATGTCATCTACTTCCTGTATTCATTAGACTCCACTGGAAGCTAAATGAGTACTATCAGACAACTAAGAGATTTTTCAGTAAGCTGCTGCCTCAGAATAATGAATAGAATCCTGATGGCCTAAAGGAAAAGCAATGAGAAACTAAAACAAGGAATATTTTTGTTTGTATTTTTTAAACCTGAAGCTGATGTGACAATCATATTACATTTAATGTTACCTACATATCCATATGGGGATTATTTAGATTTTCATCTCATTTGGGACCACAGTGTATTGGTAGGCTCAAGTTTCCAAAACTTTTTCATATACCCGAGGTGATTGGTCATTCCATTTTTGCATGGCTGATTAATTAATTGGTCAATATTTGTGATAGTTTTAGATTACATATCCCCAAATACATCACAAATTAGAGATATCTCAATACAAGATTTATTGTGGGGCCACTTCACAGTATTGCCTTAATTCTAGAGTTACCTTAATGTTGCAAAACAGCAGCTCTCTGAGTGCTTAGTTGGAAGAGCCAGTATTGTTATTTTAGGTAGAAGTTGTATCAACAGATTGTGATGCATGGAATTGGGACAGTATAGTTGGGTCCATTCTTTATTCTTTTAGGAAGTCTCACATGCTTTCAATTTTACTTCTGTTTTAGTCTAACTGCAGAAGCCCACTGCTATATACCGATGTTATTGTGCATCCTTCATTTTTGGAGAGGACCACTGACATCACAGGGTGATGTCTTGTTTAGACCATGAATTGGATTTAAGTGAGGCAAGGCTCTTCAAAGCTGTCAGCCTCACTCTCTCTTCCAGATTCATCCAAGTCCAATGCTAAGACAAAGGTCAAGAAGTCTGGTGATACATACTGATATGCTAGATCTGATATGCTTATATGCTTATATCAGATTTTATTAGTAAATGAATCAGTGAATTCATTAGTAAATCAATTCATTAGCTCTCTTTAAAATAAATATTTTTTCTTTGGCTATGTTTAAGCAAAGAGTGAAGCTTAGAGTATTGAATAGAGAAGCTTGAAGGTCTGGGTTCAAATTCTGACTTTATATACTGACTATGTGACCATGGACATGACTCATGACCTCCACCAAGGATCTATCTCATGAGAACTGAATGACTCTCACTAAATAGGAATGTGAATTTAATAAATATGTTGCTTTCTGATAGCTTTCAAATGGACCTCTCACCTTTTTTCTTGAGAGCCTTTTGTTGTTAATGAATGCCTAACATTGACTATTATGTCTAATCAAGTGAAAAAGAATTCAGTTTATCAATTCATGTGTTCTGGTACCAGGAGCACCATCATTTGAATATCACATACCACTTCTTTTTATGGCTTAATTAGCTGCTATTAAAAAACACTTATTTTATTGTGTTTATGCCTGTCTAAATTTTATATTTATTCCAATTAACTCCAATAAGGCCAGAAGACTGTGAACACGGAGCAGGCAAGTGTAGTATACTGTGTGACTACAAATTATGACCATTTGTGAATAAATACACTCACATTGGATAATGAAAGGCTAAATAGATTACAGGTTATAAACCAATTAAGAGGCACTAAAGTGAGTAGAAATCACAAGATTAGAACTGAAGCACATAGTAAGCCTGATTTGTGAAAAATAGAAGTGAAGTAGTATTAATAACAATAAGCAACTGGAGCTCATTTTATTACTTAATTCACCCATTCTGTTCTCGGGTAGGTCATTACCCTCTGCTGTTAACACATTTAAACCAATTATGGAACATGAAAGTAGAAATTAAGGCAGCCTTAGATAGAATCAATTAATCAATAAACATTTATTAAATGTCAACTATCTGTCAGGTACTGTGCTAAGTGCTGGGTATACAAAAAGAGGGAAGAGACAGGTCCTGCCCTCAAGGAGCTTATTAAAATATAATGGAGGAGGAGACATGCAAACAAATATGTAAACAAGCTACACACAAGATAAATAGGAAATAATTGAGAGAAAAGGCATTAGAGTTAAAAGGCTTTGGAAAAGACTTCCTGTAAAAGATGGGATTTTAGTTGACAATTAAAAGAAGATAGGAAAGTCAATGGGAAGAGTTGAGGAGGGAGAGCATTCTGGGCATGGGGACAGCCAGAATGATGTATGGGGCCTTTTCTTTCAAGATTTTGAGGAAGGCATTTGGTCAGTCAACATTTAATGATCATGTGCCATGGGGGAACTACTCTTTTTCTTGGGACTATTTATCTGGAGATAAAGGTCATTTTTATTGTTCATTTATTTGGTTGTAGCTGACTTTTCATGACCCTGTGGACCAACTGTCCATGGGGTTTTCTTGTCAAAGATATTGGAGTGATTTGCCATTTCCCTTTCCAGTTTAATGCAGGCAGGGGTCAGTGACACTGCCCAGGGTCATACAAGTGTATGAGATCAGATTTCAACTTTGGTCTCTCTGACTCCAGGCCCACTTCTATCCACTGTGCCACCTAGCTACCCCAAAAGGGAACTTGGAAGTCATCTAATACAACTCCCTCGTTTTACTAATTAGAAAACTGAGTTCTAGAAAGATTAAGAGGCTTGGTCAAGGACATACATTTTTGCATAGCAGGGATTAGAAATCATGTCCAGTGACTTCAAATTCAGCATTCTTTTGCCTGTACACTATGCTATGTTTCAGTGCTTCAAAAGAAATCTGTGATTTCATTAGAGCAAGTATGTTCTCCATTGATTCAGATAGCAAGCATTCTATATCTCAGTATAGGTTTTCATAAATTTGGAGGCCAAGAAATTTCATCACTGGTGGTCAACCCCTAATAATTTCTAATGCTGATAACATTAATGTTCTCAATAATAATAGTATTACTAAGGATAAAATGTTAATGATGAACCAACATTCAGCAAACATTTATTTAGCATCTACCATGTGCCAGATTCTAGATGTAACTCTGGAAGACAAATGTGAAATAGCTCCTGTCTTCAGGGAGCTTACATTCTTTCAGGAGGGACAACATATACACATACAGAATAAATGCAATTTGATGAGAGGGATATGAAGAGCTGAGGGCTTAGGAAAGCTCTTGTATAGGAGGGAACGTTTGAATTGAGCTCAGAAGGAAACTGCTGGGATAAGGAGGGAGTACTTTCAAAACATAGAAGACAATTTATGCAGATGTACAAAGAAAAAAAGTGGATTGTTGTCTGTAAGTAAGGCAAAGAAAGTCAGGTTGGTTGAATTTTAGAGTATGTGAAGGAGAACAATGCATGATAAGCCTGAAAAGATAGGGTGGATCCAGGTTATGAAGCAGTTTAAACACTGAACAATGGTTTTTGTGTTTGATCCCAGAAATACTAGGGAGCATCTGGAGTGTATTAGAAAGGAGAGTGAAATGGTCAGACCTGTGCGACATCTCTTTGTCAGTTGTGTGGAGGTCAAAGTTACTAAAAGAGAGTAGTAGAGTTGGTAATAGAACCCTTTCCTGGCACCATATTTTGCTGGTTTAATCCATAAACAAGCATTTATTAAGCACCTATTATATGTTAGGCACTTGGGATAGAAAGATAACTACAATAAAACAGTCCCTGTCCTCAAGGAACTTACATCTGATTGACTGAGGTAATTTTATACAACTATAAATATACGTGAAATGCATTTCCTGTTTCTACTAAATCTGGCTATGGAATATAAAGTCCAAAGTATTGCACCCATCACCCACTATGAATATTTAAAACAAGTAATGAGATTCATTCCTCTGTGCTGTAGTCACATCAGTCATTATTTTGAAATTTGCTTTTTATAGCTTTGCTCTGTCTCTTGTAGACAAACAAGTTCTGAATTCCCTCATGCAAAATGGAATACTATGTGATTTTTTTTAGTGAGTTATTGCCTGCAATGCCAAGAACTTATACACCCTCTTCTACTTCATCTTTCCTTCTACTAGCAAAGATGAAGTCTTGGCTCACTGGCATCCTCCATGAGTTCTCCATTATTATCATGTCAACATCCAGGCTGAGTATTTATTAGCCACCTACTAGGTGCTAGGCTACTGATGCAAAGACAAAAACTCCTTTCCTCAAGGAGCTTACATTCTAATGAGTCTTTTTCTTCACTTCTGTTTCTTCAAATAAAACAAAACAATGCAATTCTGATTTAAAATGCTTTAAAGAGTTTATACAAAGCACTAAAGGCACACATTCATATTGTCCTTTTTCACTTTGAAGTACCAATGCAATATTCACAGTGCTGATGGTGACTGTAAATATGCCAGCATAGTGCTCAATTGAAAAATTTAACAGACTCTCCCTATAGAAGACAGAAGGAAAACATTTATTCAGACACCAGGAAACTGAATTCCAAAACCAGAAAGTCAAATTCATCATAGCAACATAGAAGTTAACACACCACAATGCAGCAGAGAACCACACCATCCTTTAGCCTTCCCACAAACCAATATTTACTCACGACCCTTGCTATCTCCTTGCCTGAGTGTCCTCTTTCTCCCACTGTCTCTAACTGCTCTGACTCCCAGTTTCCTGTGGGCTCTGCTGCACCCTTTAGCAAACTCCTCCCACCACAGGCTCCAGGGGATTACATTCAGCCTATTAGGGGTCAGGGAAGATCTTCAAGTCAGGGAAGGTCTTCAGGTCTTAGGTCTATTAAGGAGCAGGGAAGATCTTCAAATCCATTACACATTTCCACTTCCCCAGTAGAGATAATAGAATTCAGACTCTTTGTAGTCATGAATGGTTTGTTTGTTTTCATGTCTTTAGAACCATGAAAGTACCTGCTATGCCATAGGTGCTTAATAAATAACAGATGTAGGGGCAGCTAAGTGGCTTAGTGAATTGAGCACCAGCCCTGGAGTTTGGAGGCCTTGAGTTCAAATACTGCATCAGACACTTAACACTTACTAGCTGTGTGACCTTAGGCAAGTCACTTAACCCCAATTGCCCTGCCTTCCCCACTCCAAAAAAACAAACATAAATAATAGATGCTTACTAATTGATGTATTTAAGTATTAACAGTTAATTGTGATCTTGCATGCTGCGGACTTACAGAGATCTAGACTGTATGCTTTTTTTAGGTTCTCTGCATTTGTTTAAATAACAATCCTTGTCCTTTTTCAGAGACTTACCCTTAGAGAGTCAGATGGCCCCTATGTTATCTTGACTAGATAATCAAATTCTAGGTTTTTGTTATATGCATTTGGTATGATAAAGCTAGAAGGGGGTAATGTCCCTCTAGAATTAGATTACAAAATCTTTATCTCTGGGTATGGGAATCTCAAGCCTGTGGTAAATAGTCTTCTTAATGCCCCATAAAAAGTCTTTCAACTGGGTTTTCACATTTGTAGGGAACTTAGAGCTGCTTCACTTATCCTAGACTCTGTAAATAAAGGCCTAAAAATGTTGTCCTTCACCCCTGGCTCCCTGGACAAGAAAAACATGTCTCTTTATGGATGTTCAAGGTTTTGATTTTTTCCTGTGAAATATTTTTAAATGAAATTAAATTATTTTCCCTTATAAGAATTTATTTTTGGGGGTGGTTAGATGGCACAGTGAGTAGAGTGCCAGACCTGGAGTCAGGAGGACCTGAGTTCAAATCCAGCCTCAGCCACTTAACACACACACACACACACACACACACACACACACATACACACACACACACACACACACAAGCTAGCCATGTGACCTTGGGCAAGTTAGTTAAGCCCAATTGTTCTCCAAAAAAAAAAGCAAAAAAAAAAAAGAATTTATTTTTCTTTCCTCCCACTTTCTCAAATTGAACAACAACAAATGCTTCATAACAAATACACATAGTCAAGTTAACTAATACACACACATATTGTTGTTTAGTTTTCTCAGTTATATCTGACTCTTTGTGACCCCAGTTGGGGATTTCTTGGCAAAGATACTAGAGTGATTTGCCATTTCCTTGCTGAGATCATTTTACACATAAGGAGTGAGGCAAACCTACCTGAGGCAAAGTTAAGTGACTTGGTCAGGGTCACACAACTAGTAAATGTCTGAGGCCAGATTTGAACTCAGAAAATCAGTCTTCCTGACTCCAGGCACTCTAGCCACTGTATCACCTAGTGGAGATATAGATAGATAAGCAGATGATAGATGGATGGATAGATAGTTGCCTCATTCTACATTTTGAGTTGCCATATGTGAAAACTTCTGTCCCTCTATCATACTGTCTAAGGGCTGATCTATTAGTTTTTTCTCTTCTCAAACTGGGAAGAACTACAAATCCCAGGGTATTTTGTTTTTATTTTTGTTCCAGGCAAGCCCCTCCTAGCAGCTGTTACAGTTATAATGTTGTCATTGTATAATTTTTTTCTCCTGGTTCTGTTTACTCCACTAGGTAGCAATTCATACATATCTTCCCACTTTCAATTGAAACTGCTCATTTTATCATTTCTTTTGGGCACAATAATATTCCATTATATTCACGTGCCACAACTTATCTAGCCAACTTCCAAGAGGTATGTACCCCTTAGTTTCTGGGTTTTTGCTACTATGAAAATCTCAGCCAAGGTAGGCCCTGGAACTTCAAGGGGTCAGGCAGCAAAGAGGGGCAAAGAGTAAAAATGTGGCTGAACAGGACACATCCAGCTGCCTGCAGGTCTTCAGCATCTCAGAACAAACTGTTATTTCATGTTCCTACTCTGCAAGTAGCAGCAACAAAAAAGAAAAAAAAATATTTTATCTAAGAAAAACAGCTTTAAAAAGAAAGAGAAAAGCCCTTAGGACATTAGATCCCCCAAAAAGCAGAGCCCAAGACCTTTTTAAAACAGAATTTATTTTTTTTAATTTTTTTATTTTTTAAACAAATGCTTTATTAACTTCTGTTTTACATCATTCATTTCCACCAGATTTTGAGTTACAATCATTTTCCCCCCATTATTCCCCTACCCAACCTCCCAGAACAGTAATCCCACAAGATATCGCTTCCTCCAATCTGCTCTCTCCCTACCTTCTCCCATACCCCCATCGACTTTTCCATTAGAGGAAGGTGAGTCTTTGCATCCCAATGCCTGCACATCTTATCTCCCTATTACAAGCAAAAGAGTATTAATAATAGTATTTATATATATTTGAAACATTTAATGTTACGACCTCGAAATTTCAGATCCATTTCCTTCCTCCCTTGTCACCCATTCCCTCTTGGGAGATAAGTAATTCAGTATATGTTGTACATGTCTAGCTATGCAAAACATTATCATAGTAGATATATTGTACAAGGCTGCTTATAATTCCCTCCCACTCATCCCACCCCCCACCTGGTCCATTCCCTACATGATCCTGTCCCTCTTCTATAGTGGGTACTTCCAACCTCCCCTCACCCCAAGGATGCCCTCCCATCCATCATCCCTCCTCTCATCCCCCTTCCCCCTATCCTGCTGCAGGTTGAGATATCCCATTTAGTATGTATGTCATTTTCTCCCTGAACCAAATTCAATGTGAATGTGGTTTTGCCTTTTTAGCCTTCCTTATTCTCCCCTCTTTTGCAACCACTTCCCCTTGCTTCTTCTGCATGGGATAGTTTACACTACCCTGTCTCTCCCCATCTCCTCTTGCCACTTTCCTCTCTCACCTCATAATTTCATCCCTTGAGTATTCTCCCTTCCCAACAAATTCAACCTATGCCCTCTATCCATATATAACTGTAACCATATACACACACATTCACATATGTATTCATATGACCACACCCCCTTCTTCCATTATTTTCATAGTGAGAAAGATATCATCAGTCACAGTTATTGCTTTTCCATATAGGAATGTAAATAGTTCAACTTTGATAAGTTCCTTTTGATTTCTTTTCCCTGATTACCTTCTCAGGCATCTCTTCATTCTTGTGTCTGGGTGTCAAATTTTCTATTCAATTCTGTTTTTTTCCTCAAGAATGCTTGAAAGTCCTCTATCCCACTGAATGACCATATTTTCCCCTGAAACAAAATACTCAGTTTTGCTGGGTAGGTGACCCTTGGGTTCATTCCCAGTTCTTTTGCCCTCTGGAATATCATATTCCATGCCCTTCGATCCCTCAGTGTAGAAGCTGCCAGGTCCTGGGCTATTCTGATTGTGTTTCCACAATATTGAAATTGTTTCTTCCTGGCTGCTTGTAGTATTTTCTCCTTGATCTGGGGATTCTGGAACCTGGCTATAATATTCCTGGGAGTTTTCTTTTTGGGGTCTTTTTCAGGAGGTGATCGGTGGATTCTTTCAACCTCTATTTTGCCCTCTGGATCTAAAACATCAGGGCAGTTTTCCTTGAGAATTTCTTGAAGGGTGATTTCTAGGTTCTTTCCTTGATCATGGCTTTCAGGTAGTCCAATAATTTTTAAATTGTCTCTCCTGGATCTATTTTCCAGGTCAGTGGTTTTTCCCATGAGATATTTCACATTGCCTTCTAATCTTTCATTTGTTTGGATCTGCTTAACAGCATCTTGATTTCTCATAAAGTCATTAGCTTCCATTTGCTCCAGTCTAACTCTGAAGGAATGAATCTCCTCAGTGAACTTTTGAGATTCTTTTTCCATCTGGCAAATTCGACCTTTTAAGGCATTCTTCTCCTCATTGCCCTTTTGGGCCTCCTTTGCCATTTGAGCTAGTCTATTTTTTAAGGTGTTGTTTTCCTCAGTCAGGCTGTTGACCCTCAATTCATACTTTTCCTGCATCCTTCTCATTTCTCTTTCTAATTTTTCCTCCACTTCTCTTATTTGATTTTTAAAGTCCTTCTTAAGGTCCTCTATGGCTTGCAACCCACTCATGTTTTCCCCTGGGGCTTTTGGAGCAGGACTTCTGACCTCACAGTCCTTTTCCTGCTCTATGCCCCCAAAATAGGAGTCTAGGGTTGCATTTTTCTGTTTCCTTTGCCTTGGCATGTTGCCACTTAATTACTTGACTTTTGGGCTTGTTGCCACACTATGGCTTTAAGGCCAGATAGAGGAATTTTCGTCCCGAACGTGTGGGGGGCAACTTCCGTTTCTGGCAAGCTGTAAACCCACCCACGACTTCCACCCTAGATCACAATCCAGATCCAGGGAGGTTAAAGCAAGAGCGATTACCCCCCAAGACTGATCGCTGGATCTCCCAACAAATTTGCAGGCTGGGAGCGGGAGCTGCCTCTGAAAACTACAAAATGGCGTTTGTTCTCAGAGGCTTCTAGCCCCCAGGGGAGGGAGCTGACGCATTCCCTAATACTAGTCCCAAAGTCCATAGGACACTAACCTCTTACTTTGTCCCAGGCAAGTCTATGTTGATAATTCTGGAGTTGCCACAGCTCCTGGTGTTCTGGGGTTCCTCCAGCTGGCTGCTGGCCCTGCTGCCCTGCGGCGAAAACCTCGGCTCATGCGGACCTGGGCTCGGCTCGGCTCGGCTCCTGCGCTCTGCACACTGCCAGGTCCCAGACCACTGCGCTGGTCCTTCCTGCAGGGCTGCTGGGCTGTCCTCAGCGGGAGTTTAGCTTCTCTGTGTCATTCTGTGGGTGCTGGGGCTCCAGAAGTTGTTCAGAGTCCCCTTTTACATCGTTTGGGGGGAATGTGGGGGCAGAGTGGCTTGGATGAGCTGTTTCTACTCTGCCATCTTGGCTCCGCCCCCGTAAACCAGAATTTATGATGGGAAAATAGACCCAAACAATGAAGAACTATCATGTGGAATTTCCCTCAGCTTCTGGGACCTTCTCACCCCAGAATATCTGTCCATCATTCTGACCCTTTCTTCCATCAGAGGCTCCTTGGCCCTCTATTTTGAGGAGGGTCCCAGGATGGCCAATTTTCATTTCCGTCTTTGCTTTGATTCTGACTGCATTTTCCAGCATGCCTCAGCTGCCATCTCACTCTGGAAATTCTGAGGAAATTCATGGAAGTGTAGTGTGCTTATTGTAGGGACAGCAACATCATAGGAGAACTTAAGAGATTTACATTGTCTTCTGAAGGTGATCTGGGTAAGATGAACTCAGGATGAAAGAACAGTTAGTGATTGTCAAAGGGAGGCCTTTGAGCAGGCATTGTACTCAGAGATGTAAGAAAGTGGGGGAACTAGAAGCCACCTGAGACCATAACGTTTCCCCAGGGTTGCACTAGCTGTCAGCAGCTCTCTCCCCATGGTGCTACAGATGATGATAATGACTCCAAGACAGGCCACCTGAACTTCTGAATACTGCTATTTATCAAGCTTAAGAAGTTTTCTTTTTGACAGAGCCTCAGAATACTGTGGAGTTTTGTGTCTTATCCAAAAAATAGAACCATGACCTGAAAATGACATCAAGAAATCATACAGTGCCTCTTCTTTGCATTTAATCATCCTACAAAAAGATAGTAAGTAATCTGCCAATTCTCTCTGGACTCCCCAAATTTTCCCCAGGCTTCAGAAACTTGCAGTGTTCTAAACATCTCCAGAGAAGAGGACACATATTTTCTTATTAATGAATCTCAGTCTGCACAGATGTTAGTCAGGAAGTTATTTTTCTAATGTCTCATGCAAATCCCACCTGCTCTGCTTTGAAAAGCATTCCTTTTAATTTTATCATCAGTTGATGTGGAAGAAAAAAAAATAATTTCTCTCTTTGAATTAGTAGATAAATCTAAGGTTTGCCAGAAGCACAAGAGATTAAATGATCTGTCCAGGATCATGAAGATTGGGAGTATTAGAGGCATGGCTTTAATTTAAGTCTTCCCTAATCCTAAACTATACTTTCTCTTTAGGTCAAATGGAATCAAATCCACCCTGAAGTGTACAAAAGAATTTCTGGCGTTTGTTTGTTTTTAAATAGCGATCATTAGTACAACACATACTACTTCAGTGGGCAGAGCTAAGATGGCAGAGTAGAGAAAAGCAGCCAAGCTCTCCCAATATTCCTCTCCAAACAACTTTAAAATAATGCCTCAAATTGGTTCTGGAGTTGCAGAGTCAACAAAAGGTAGGGTCAGATTTTGTTTTTTTCCAACCCAAGAAATCTTAGGATGTCAGGAGTCTGTGACACTTGAGTAAGGGCTTGTCTGAAGCCTACTTCGCCAGAAAGAGATTACAAGGGATCCCTACACTAGCACTGCACACAGGACCAGACATTGTTTGGCAACTCCATTGCCTATGTTCACTTCCAGGTCACAGTTCCAGGTGGAAGAAGAGTGCTTTCTGTGCCACAAGGGAGCAGGGACCTGAGGAATACTAAAGAACAGTATCACTTCAGGTTGCAAAGGATTAGTGATCACACCTCTCCCCAGATTATACCACCTTGGAAACATGAAAAATTCAAACCCTCATAATTAGCTCTGAAAAAAGGAGTGCTAAAAAAATCTGAAACTTGTGTCAGTGCCCCACCCATATCCCATGAATAGAGCCCAACTTTAACATAAAGACCAAAGTCTAGAATGAGGACAGGAAAATGAACAAACAAAGGAAAAAAGAACCTCAGCATAAAAATCTAACAGTGGTGAGATAGATTAAGATACAAACTCAGGAGGAAACAATGTCAAAAGAGCTACAAGCAAAGCCTAAAAGAAAACAAGCCCAACCAAAATTCCTGGAAGAATTAAAACCCAATTTTAAAAATGAAATGGTGAAGGAAAAGCTGGGAGAAAGAAATAAGAAATGTACAAGAAAATTCTGAAAAGACAACAGCTTAATTTCTCAAATGGAAAAAGATACAAAACTTTCCTAATGAAAATAACTGGTTAAAAAGCAGAGCTGACTAAATGGAAAAAGAGGTGGTTCACTGAAGAAAATAATTCTTTAGAAATTAGAATTGAGCATGTGGAAGCTGATGACACCATGAAAATCAAGAAACAATAAAATAAAACCAAAATAATAAAAAATGGAAGAAAATGTAAAATATCTTAGAAAAATAACTGACCTGGGAAAACAGATATTTTTAGCATTATTGTACTGTGTAAAAGCTTTAATAAAAGAAAGATCCTAGATATCATATTTAAGGAATTAAAAGGAAAACACTATGATATCCTAGGACCAGAGGGCAAAGTAGAAATTGAAAGAATTTGGTGAGCACTTCCTGAAAGAGATCCCAAATGAGAAATTCCAGGAATATTTGAGCAAAATTCCATAGATCCCAGTTCAAAGAGAAAATACTTCAAGCAGTCAGAAAGAAATCATTAGATATCATAGAGTGAGGATCACATAAGATTTAGCAGCATGCATGTTAAAGGAGCAAAGGGCTTAAAATATGATATTCTAGAAGGCAAATCAGCTATGATTATAAGCAAAAATAACCTACCCAGCAAAACTGGGTATAATCTTTCAGTGAGAAAAATGGACATTTTATGAAAGAGAGGACGTTCAAATGTCCCTGATGAAAAGACCAGAGCTGAATAGAAAATTTGATGTTCAAACACAAGACTCAACAGAACCATAAAAAAGTAAACATGAAAAAATTAATCTTAATGAACTCAATAAAATTAAATAGTTTTTCTATATATAATGCCTGAGAACTTTATCATTTTTAGGGTAGCTAAGACTATATATAGAAAGAGGGCATGGGAATAAGTTCATTTTGTTGGGATGATCTCAAAAAAAATGGATGCATGAGAAAGATGGATACACTAGGATAAGGGAGAAGCATAAAATTTTGTCATATAGAAGAGGTGTACAAGGAAGAACTTTTACATTGGATGAGAAAACTTTATATATGAGGGAGAGAGCAATGTTAGGACATCACTCATACCTGAATTGGTTCAAAGATGGAAACATATGCACATGTATTCAATTGGTAATAGAAATCTATCTTACCCAATAGGGAAGCAGGAGGCAAAAGAGATAATGGAAAAGTAGATGGGTCACAAAGGGGTAGTTATATAAATAAAGGCAATGACCAAAAACAAAACTGACTTTAGAGGAGGGACAGGAGAGAGAGGTAGAGATGGAGGGAAGGAGGAAGGGGGAGAGAGAGAGAGAGAGAGAGAGAGAGAGAGAGAGAGAGAGAGAGAGAGAAAAGGATAGATAGAAGAAAATAGGATGGAAGGAAATGCGGAGTTAGTAATCATAGCTATAAATGTGAATGGGATGAACTCACTCATAAAATGGAAGTGGATAGGAGAATGAATTAGAAACCAGAATCCAACAATATGTTGTTTACTAGAAACATACTTGAAGCAGAGAGACAGAGTTAGAAATAAGGGACTAGAGCAGAATATATTATGCTTCAGCTGAAATAAAGGGGCAGATGTAATAATCATGATGTCAGACAAAGCAAAATAAAAATAGACCTAATTAAAAGAGATAAGCAGGAAAACTACATCTTGCTAAAAATCACTATAAGCAATGAAATAATATCAATAGTAAACATATATTGTTTGTTCTTAGCTTTTGAAGAGGGCCAATGGCATCATGAAATGATATCTAGGGTTTCACAAAATCATCAGTCTAGTGCCCTTTTCAGTCATCTTCAGGGCCATTGGAACAAATTGTTCTCATCCACCCATTCCACTGGGGGATATTTTCTCCTACTTAGAGTATACATGCCCCTAACTTACCAATGGCTTTGTGGCTTATTGGTTAACCTAAAACTCATTTATCCAATTGACTGAGACAGTTTTACTGGGATATGGCTGCTGTACATACTATAGCTTCTTGTAGCTACAGGTGAGAGTTGAATGAACACACACACACACACACACACACACACACACACACACACACACACACACACACATATACACCAAATGACATAGCATCCAAATTCTTAGGAAACAAAATTAAATGAGTTATACGAGGAAATAGATAGTAAAACTATACTAGATAGGGAGCTCAACTTTTCTCTCCCAAAACTAAATGAATCTAGTTATAATATAAATAAGAAATTAAGGAAAGGCATGTACTTTTAGAAGTTATATATGACAGACATCTGGAGAAAACTGAATGGGGATAGAAAGAAGTTTATGTTTATCTCGGTTACATTACGCATTTCCCCCCAAAATTTATGATGTATTAAGGCATAAGAACCTCACAAATTCAGAAAAGCAGAAATATTGAATGCACCATTTTTAGACCATTATATTCACTAAAGGGCTGTGGAATCAGAGATTAAAAATTAACTGCAAGCTAAATAATTTAATCCTAAGAAATAAATGTGTCAAAAATTATAGAAATAATCAATAATTGGGGGCAGAGCCAAGATGTCGGAGTAGAAACAGTACTTACAATGTGCTCGGCCCCACACCACCTCCAAACAATGAGAAAGGGGAATCTGAACAACTTCTGGAGCCCCAGCACCCACAGAACAGCACAGAGAAGCTAACCTCCTGCTGAGGACAGCCCAGCAGCTCTGCAAGGAGTGACCAGCGCAGAGCTCTGAGAACGGGCAGCATAGTGCTGGGAACTGACAGCACAGCACTCTGGGAGCTGAGGCCCAGGCCTGCACTGTGGTTTTAGCCCCAGGGTGGCCGGGCCAGCAGCTGGCTGGAGGGACCCCAGAACACCAGCAGCTGTGGCGATTCCAGAATTATCAGCATAGATATGCCTAGGACAAAGTGAGAGGTTAGTGCCCTATGGACTTTGGCACCAGTATTTGGGGAACGTGTTGGCTTCCTCCCCTGGGGGTGAAAAGCTGCTGAGGAAAAGCCGCACAGAGGCCATTTTGCAGCTTCAGTGGCAGCTCCAGATCCTGGTCTGCGAATTGTAGAGAGATCTAGCAATCAGTCTGGGGATTAATTGCTCTTGTCAGGTCATACGCCCCCCTCATCTTCAAAGATTCAGGAATATTGCAATTATCAGGTCCCCTTTAATTGCCCTTCTGTCAGCTGTTCATAAAACATCTAACAGCTCTCACCACATGTTGGGAAAAGCTTTCTGGATTTGAGTTGAACCCCAGTCTCCTTACTATGTAGGGGCGGCACTAAATGCCTCAGTCACCCCTATTTCCAACACAGAATTGTGATTGGGACCACCCAAGGCTCTCCCTTGGGGATGTACAGGGAACAGGTTTCTGCCTCATATCATCCAGCACCCCTTTATCCAGCTCTCAGTATAGCTCAAGTTGTGGGGAAAACCCTCATAATTCAGGCCTCTAGCTCAGACTACTTACTTCCCTGCCCTTCTAGGAGCCTGGTGGGCATGCCACGATGACCTTACCCAGTATGTCTCTGCTACAGTGTTCCTCAGACAACAACACACTGAGTGCCCCCTGTGTATCCTAGTGGCCATAATTCCCTGAGTCACCTTTCTCTCAGGGCAACTGAGCCACTGCCAAAGACAGGCAGTACCACTCATCATTCCCATTTCAGTGGGCTTGGGCCTTGTGGGTTCTGCAGCGACTGGGATGGCAGCCTTGATTAAGGGGAGGCCAACTATCAGGCCTTAAGTACACAGGTAAATATTGACCTCTCCCACATAGAGCAGTCCATCTCAGCCCTGGAAAGACAGGTGGACTCTCTGGAAGAGGTGGTTCTTCAGAACCGCAGAGGCCTTGAAACATGGTGGCCTGTGTGCAGTCCTTGGTGAGGCTTCTTGCTTCTGTGCAACAACTCTGGAGAGGTGAGGGGGAGTCTGAAGTTGGTAAGCCAGAATATTGCTAATGGACAGAGGGAGCTGGAAAATTCTGAGAATGGGTATCAGTCCCTGTTCCCCTGGAACATCCCCCTAACTCACTAAATTGATATCAGCCTTGGTATTGGTATTGGTATTAGTCTCTCCTCCTGATCTTAGCCCTAATTTTAGGACCCTATCTCATTGTTTTCTACAATTCCTTAAATCCAGTGTTAACTCCATTAATGTTAATTATCAAGGACCCCCCATCCTTTAGGAACAGAATTGGGCAATCTAGATGTGACCCCTAGATGTGAACCCAGCTATGTCAAAGGTTTGACATACCTACAAGAAAGAGTAGGGAATGTTGGACCCAGCTCCACTCTGCCCTTCCCTCTTTGATTCTTCACTTTGCCCTTCCTGAATGTCAGACACAAATCCACTCACCCTTTCCTTGATTTGTAAAACAGGCAGCCCAACCTTTCCTTCATTGAGTTGTAAAACAGAGAACTCCACCTTGCTTAATCTGTAAACAGGCAGAACCTCCACCCCTTGCTTACCTTTGATTGATCTGTGGGTGGGAGTCCCAGCCTAGGGTTTCCTGCCAGCAGGAAATTCAAATGTATACTAACCAATCACTAATTGTAGTTTCGAGTATACCCTGACCAATCATTGGAGTTTCAGCTTACATCACTGTAATTTCAGCTTATATAACCTGGCTATGGAACCTCTATAAAACCTGTACACTGTGCCAAAGGGCTGTCTGATTTGGGTGACCATGTACCCCAACAGTCGCGTGGTGTTCCATGGTAATAAAATCCACTTTTCAAACTTAATCTGGGGGAGCTTCTGTCTTGCTTTTATTAAGGTACAACAGTTTGGGGTGGGGATCCAGCTTGCCAGAGCGTGTAGAGGCTTTACAGAGGCCACCCAACCTGTGGAACTTCTGAAGACCCCACGTTTAGGACGGAAGCTCTCCTGTCTGGTGGCAGAGTCCTACTGTGGCAACAAGCCCAAAAATCAAGTAATTAAGTGGCAATAGGCCCAGGCAAAGTAAACAAAATAAACAGAAAAATGCAACTTTAGACTCCTATTTTGGGGGCAAAGAGGACCAAAGCATGGAACAGGAAGAGGACTGTGAGATCTGAACTCCTGCACCAAAAGCCCCAAATGAAAATACAAGCTGGCTACAGGCCATAGAGGACCTTATGAAGCAGATAAGAGAAGTGGGGGAAAATTGGGAAGAGAAATGAGAAAGGTGCAAGAAAAGTATGAAATGACAGTCAACAGCCTGACTGAGGAAAACAACACCTTAAAAAATAGACTAACTCAAATGGCAAAAGAGGCCCAGAAAGGCAATGAGGAGAAGAATGCCTTAAAAAGCTGAATTTTCCAGATGGAAAAAGAATCTCAAAAGCTCACTGAGGAGAATCACCACTTCAGAATTAGACTGGAGCAAATGGAAGCTAGTGACTTTATGAGAAATCAAGATGCTGTTAAACAGATCCAAACAAATGAAAGAATAGAAGGCAATGTGAAATATCTCATGGGAAAAACCACTGACCTGGAAAATAGATCCAGGAGAGATAATTTAAAAATTATTGCACTACCTGAAAGTCATGATCAAAGAAAGAACCTAGAAATCATCCTTCAAGAAATTCTGAAGGAAAATTGCCCTGATGTTTTAGACCCAGTGGGGGAAATAGAGATTGAAAGAATCTACCGATCGCCTCCTGAAAAGGATACCAAAAAGAATACTCCTAGGAATATTATAGCCAGGTTCCAGAACTCCCAGATCAAGGAGAAAATACTACAAGCAGCTGGGAAGAAACAATTCCAATATTGTGGAAACACAATCCGAATAGCCCAGGACCTGGCAGCTTCTACACTGAGGGACAGAAGGGCATGGAATATGATACTCCAGAGGGCAAAAGAGAAGCCAAGGATCACCTACCCAGCAAAACTGAATATCTTGTTTCAGAGGAAAATATGGTCATTCAGTGGAATAGAGGACTTTCAATCATTCTTGAGGAAAAAACCAGAGTTGAATAGAAAATTTGACACCCAGACACAAGAAGGAAGAGATGCCTGAGAAGGTAATCAGGGAAAAGAAATCAAAAGGAACTTATCAAAGTTAACCTATTAACATTCCTACATGGAAAAACAATAACTGTGTCTGATGAAAACTTTCTCATTATGAAAATAATTGAAGAAGGGTATATGGGTATATGAATACATATGTGAGTGTGTGTATATATGTTTACAGGTATATATGGATAGAGGGCACAGGTTGAATTTGGTGGGAAGGGATGATACTAGGGGTGAAGTTAAGAGGTGAGAAAGGAAAGTGACAAGAGGAGATGGGGAAAGACAGGATAGAGTAAACTATCTCATGTAGAAGAGGCAAGGGGAAGTAGTTGCAGGGGAGGGGAAGAATAGGAAGGCAAAAAGGCAAAACCCTACTCATTGAATTTGGCTCAGGGAGAGAATCACATACATACTAAATCGGATATCTCACCCTGTAGGAGAGTAGGGGGAAGGGAGGTGAGAGGGGGATGATGGAGGGGAGGGCATTCTAGGAGGAGGGGAGGTTGGAAGTACCCACTTTCAAAGAGGGACAGGATCAAAGTAGGGAATGGACCAGGTGGGGGGGTGGGATGGATAGGAGGGAAATATAACCAGTCTTTTACAATATATCTACTATGGTAATGTTTTGCATAGCCATACATGTACAACACATACTGAGGGAGTGGGTGACAAGGGAGGAAGGGAATGGATCTGAAATTCGAAATCTTAAAATTAAATGCTTCAAATGTATATAAATACTATTATTAATACTATTCTGCATGTAATTGGGAGATAAGATGTTCAGACATTGGGACTCAGAGATTCACCTTGCCCTAATGGCAAAGCCAAAGGGAGTATGGGAGAAGATATGGGAGAGAGCAGATTGGATGAGGAGATATCTAGTGGGATTGCTATTCTGGGGTGGCGGGTAGGGAAAAACTGGAGAAAAAATTGTAACTCAAAATCTGGTGGAAATGAATGATGTAAACCAGAAGTTAATAAAGCATTTGTTAAACAAAAAAAGAGAAATCATCAATAACTTCAATAACAAGAATGATGAGACAATGTTACAATATTAGTAGGATGCAACCAAAGCAGGACTTAGGGCTGTGTGGGTGTACACACACGCACACACACATACACACACACACACACACACACACGTTATTAATTTTTAAAAAAAGAACAGAACAATGATTTGGGCATGAAACAAACAAACAAAAAACCTAGGAAAAGGAAAAAATCTCCAATTAAACACCAGAATGGAAATCTTGAAAATCAAAGAAGAGGTTAATAAAACTGAAATTAAAAGACCATTGAAATAGTAAATAAAACTAGGAACTGGTTTTGTGGGGGGAGGAAATAGATTTACCATTGTTTGATTAAAAAAAGACAGAAAACCCAATTACCAGTATTGAAAATGAAAGGGTTGAATTTATCACCAATGAAGATGAAATTAAGACAATTATTAAGGAATTAATTTTCCAAGTTATATGTCAGTAAAACTGACAATCTAAGTCAAATAAATTAATATTTACGAAGATATATAAATTGCCCAAATTAACAGAAGAGGAAATAGAATAATTAAATTATCCCATCTTAGAGGAAAAAAATGAATAAGCCATCACCAGTAAACTCCCTAAGAAAAATTCCTAGGACCAGATGGACTTACAAGTGAATGCTATGAAATATTTAAGGAACAAATAATCACAAAGCTATATAAATTATTTTTAAAAATAGGTGAAGAAAGAGTGCTACCAAATTCTTTTTATGACACAAATACAATTGTTTTGATAACTAAAACAGGGAGTTCAGCATTAAGAAAACTATAGGCATAACGGAACACATAATAACAAAAACACCAACATCGTATGATTATATATGTAGAAACAGAAAATGATTTTATGACATCCATTCCTTTAAAAACTCTGGGAAGCATAAAAAGAAGTGGAACCTTTCTTAAAATAATAAATAATATCTATCCAAAATCCAGAACAAGTATTATCTGTAGTTGGGATAGTCTAGAAGCTTTCCAAATATGATCAGCAGTGAAACAGAGGTGTCCATTATCATTGCTATTATTCAATATTGTACTATAAATCCTAGCTATAACAACAAAACAAGAAAAAGAAATTAAAGCAATAAGAATAGACAATATGGAAACAAAACTATCACTCTTTGCAAACAATATGGTGGTATACTTAGAAAATAACTAAAAAAAACTAATTCAAACTATTAACAATTTTAGAAAAGTGGTAGGATATAAAATAAACCCCCAAATCATTAGCATTTATACAATTTATGAACAAAACCTAACAGTAACAGGAAGAAAGAGACATTCCATTTAAAATAACTGAAGACATTATAAAAATACCTGACAAGATAAACTCAGAAACTATATGAGAACCATTATGAAACATTTCACATAAAGACAGATCTAAACAATTAATTGCTCATGGGATGCTAAACCATTATGATAAAAAATGACAATTCTATCTAAATTATTTTTTTTATTCCATCCTAATCAACTAATCAAAGACCTATAACAAAAGTCAAGAATATCAAGAGAATCAATTTTAAAAATTGTGACAGAAAGTAGCCTAGCCATATCAGAGTTTATGAATTGAAAGTAAACCCTAACTATGAAGAATTAGCATCCCTAGAATTCCCCTCAACTCCTGAGGTCTTTTCACCTTGGAACATCCCTCTACCATGCTAACTCCCTTCTTCCACTAGTAGCTTGCTCCTCAGGCTTTCATTTTTGGGGAGAGTTCCATTGATGATGCTTCAGTCAAGCATCATTCACATCTATATCTAAATATCTATCATCTATAAGTATACATCTATATTGGCTCTATCTACACATATAAAAGAAACTTAAACTATTAAAAAAACATTTATGAAACAATGCTCCAAGTTACTGCTGTATGAGACATTCAAAATGCAAAAAACTCTGAGATTTTTCATCACATATGGCAAATTGACAAAGATGACAAAAGATTGGAATAGTTGATGTTGGAGAGGCTGTTGAGAGACACACTAATACATTGTTTGTGGAGTTGTAGATTGGTACAACCATTCTGGAAAGAAATTTGGGATTAGGCAAATGAAGTGATTAAAATGTCCTTATCCTTTGAATTAGAGATTCTAATACACACACACTTTTCTTTTAGAGGGTTGGGGTGGGGAGAAGGACTAGAAACAAAGTGGAATGGGACTAGAGAAACTGGTAAATAAATTGTGGTAGATGGCGGTAATGGACAGTGACTCTATTGTAAGAAATGATGAACATAGAGAAGCATGGAGAGAGTTATGTGAACTGATGTAGAGCGAAGAAAGCAGAGAAAGGAAAAGACTACACTAATATTAATGGAAAGAATAACAATTATAAAACAATCTAACCTGAGTATTGTGAAATTAAAAAGAAAAAGATTAGTTCAAAAGGAGATAAAGAAAAAAGAACTATTTTCACTTCACCTTTCCAAATGTGAGTTCCCCAGGTGTGGAATGTTGAACATTATATGATATTTGTTCAATGTATCTATTGGCTTTGATGAATTGCCCCCCCCATTGAAAAAACAAGATACCTTTATTGTTAGTGATGGCTGTCTCACATGGAAAGGGGAGAAATACAAGGGGAACTGACAGTATAAAGGTAGTGTTAAAAGATATCAATAAAATTTTATATTAAATAAGGAACAAAGGAGGAAAAAAGAAAATACATGGGGACCAGAGTAAAGTATCTTGTGAAGGTATATTGAGAAAAGCAGTCTAGTTGAATTCTAGTAAGTGTGAAAGGCAGTAATGAATAATAATGCTGGGAAAGGTAGATTGGAGCCAGGTTGGGAAGGGCTTTAAATGTCAGAAGGGGTAGTTTATGTTTGACTCTAAAGGTAATAAAGAGCACATGGATTTACAATATGTTCTGTTATATGGAGTCTCTTACTAATTTCCCCCCCCACACACACTTTGTCCTGGACCTGCTGTGAGCTAGAGCATTGTGGAGTTCCTGGTGTGAAATCTCACTTCACAGATTCAGTTCAGCAACTTGTTGTAATTTATATGTTTAGAAATTTGCTCAGAGACCCTGAAAGGTTAAGTAAGTTGCCTAGGATAAATCATCAGAGGCAGCACTTGAATCTGACTCCAAGGCTGGCCCTTTTTCCACTACACCAAAATGACTCAGTATAATCTCTGCTTATAAAGTTAAAATGAGGCTGACTGAAGGGTTATTTCCCTGTGAAAATTCCCCTGGAATGCATTGCTGGCTCTTTGTTTTAATCACATTATGTCCCTGTTGTAATATGTATCTTTGGATCTGGGCCTAGCTATTTTGTTAAAGAGGTAAATTAAAATAGGTAGCAATTTCTGATGAAAAAATTCGTACGGGGAGGGAGACTGTCTTATTTTTTTCTATTCATTTAAAAAGTTATTGTATTAAGCTATGCCTAAGTATAATACTGATACATTAGAAATCAATGAATATAATCAGTGGTATATCAAGCCACTATCACAACCTTGCCCCTCTTCAAAACAAAATGAGGGGAGAGAGTGTGAGTGCAGGAGAAACAGTTCTACATTTGGAGTCAGAAGTCTTGATTTGCAGTCATATCTCTGCTTTGTGATTTTCTTTCAGGTGACCTTCAACAAGTCACTTAACCTCTGGGGAGGGGCTTATTTCCCCCATCTCTAAAATGTGTGTTTGATCAAATGATGTACCTGCTAACTCTAAACTTAAATTCTTCTAATTCTAGACCATCATCTTCACTTGTGATATTCTCAAATTCCCTCATTTAAATCAGACTTGTGCAGAAAGGACATGTGTATGAGAGATACCTAGGATAACAATAGCACATGTGTTATAGGACAGGGTGGAGGTAAATTGAGAAATCCGAGGATTATTAAATCCACAGTTGTAGAAAGGGAGCTCAATGTTTCACACAAATGTGTTGGAAAGAGGATCCTAAGATCCTCATGAATTTTGGTTAGGTTAGCTTTTCTTTAAAAAAGTATGAAAACTATCTTTGGGCTATAGGCATAACATTCTAGTCTCCTGAGTACAAAACCAACCAAGAAATTGGACTCTAACTCCTCCATCAGGCACCTGACAATAGAGCTCCATGACCAACACGGGCACGGGAAGCTGTGCTCAGCTGAATCAAGGACAGATCCTCAATGAACGTTTCTCCTTTGAGTGTCCTTTCTCTGCTAGAGAAAAACAAATCTCTTTTTGTAAACTGTTAGATGGACTACAAGTGTCTAATTTTAGTCAATTAATCAATACTTATTAAGCACCCACTATGTGTCAGACACTGTGCTGGGAAGACAAGAGTCATCAAGAAACTTATAATCTAATAGCAAACTGCAACATGGAAACAAACTATGCAAATATGCAAAGCAAACTATATGCAAAATAAATAAAAATAATTAACAAAGTAAAGGAAGTAGAATTAAGAGGGGCTCGAGAAAGTGTTTTGTAAAATGTGGAATTTCATTTGGGATTTTTAAAAAAAATCAAGGGAGGTCAATAGTTGAAGCAGAGGGAGGAGAGCATTCCAGGAGTGGGAGACAGCCAGAGAATGTTAGAATGGACAGAAATGGAGTGTCTTGTTTGGAGAACATCCAGGAGGCCAGTGTCACTGGACTGAAGAGTGTATATTGATGAGGTAGGTATAGGAAGACTGGGAAAATAGGAGGGGACTAGTTTATGAAGGGATTTAAATGCCAAAAAACATTTGTATTTGTTCTTGGAAGCAATAGGAAGCCACTGGAGTTTACTGAGTAGGGGGGTGATTTGATCAGACCTAGCTTTGAGGAAAATCACTGGTAACTGAATGGAGGAGGGACTAGTATGGGTAAGGACTTGTGGCCAACAAATGGTAACAGGCTATTGAAAAATTAAGACATGAGGCGATGAGAGCCTACACCAGTGTCAGGGGAGAGGAGAGGACATATTTGATAGAAGCTGCAAAAATGAAATCAACAGGAGGCCTTGGCAACTAAGGGGAGACATAGTGAGGATTCAGGATGGCATATAGGTTTCTAGTCTGAGAGACTAGGAGAATCATGTTGTTCTCTATAATAGTAACAAATGTAGGAGGGGTAAGGTTTAGAGGGAAAGATGACTTCCATTTTGGACATTGAATTTAAAATGTCTTTCTGAACAATTAGTTTAAGATGTCTGAAAGGCAATTGGAGATGTGAGGGGTCAGCAAAGAGACTGAGAGAGTATAGTATAGAGGTGGTAATTAGATCCACAGGTGCTGATGAGATCACCAAGTGAAGAGGTATAGAAAGAGGAGAGAAGAGGGGCCAGGTCAGAATCCTGAGGGACTCCTATGATTAGAGGGAATGATCTATAGGAAGATCCAGCAAAGGAGACAGAGAAGGAGTGGTCAGACAGGGAGGAAAACTAGGAAAGAGTTATGGCCTGAAAACCCAGGGAGAAGAAAGTATTGAGGATTAAGTGATTTCTTTCAAATTTTGGTGAAATCAGCCTACTACAATAAGAACCAGCCTGGTGAGATCTGGTCTACTACAGTGAGAAAGATGATATTTTAAACTTATTTTCAACTGGACAGGGATTTTAAATAGTGAAAGATCTTAATGCTTTTATGCATGCATTTTTAAAGCTGCCATACTTTGTTCATTTTTAGACAGGCAAAGGAAGATGACTATGGATGGCATAAGAAACAATTATCTGTCACCTTTACTGTGAAACACAGACAGGACCCAAGATACTATGAATCATATTGTGAAAGTGCTTATTAGGGTAGACAGGGAGTGGGAGTCAAGCAATGTGGACAGTAACCCCCTACATGCCACAGCATTCAGTAATGTACAGTGTCTGGATACTGAATTTAGTACCATAGAGCACATGCATGAATTGAAGAATATCACTGTGCTATTAAATAAGGAAATTTGCTAAGGTACTTTGGGTCTTCCATTCTGCAAATACGAAGTAGTGATATGAAAAGCATTCACAGCATAGAAGTATAATTAATTTGAGCTAGTGATAGATTAAAAAAAAACGCAGCGATTCTCAAAGTATTGTATGAATGCTAAATAAGGATTGGAAACATTTGCTGATTGGAGCTGTTTTGTTCTATTTCTGTTCAAAATTATAACATAATAACTATTGACAAAATCACATGAGACTAGTAGTAAATCTTCTATAACAATTCCCAATAGCCATTACAAGGTTAGAGGACTAATTACTATAATAACTCATATTATCACTTCCACTGAAAAGTGTCATGGCAAAATAGAGAAAGAGACTGACCTACAGTCAGGAAGATTAGAGTTTGAACCCTGTCTTTGGTACATATTGGCTGTGTAATCCTGGGTAAGTAACTTAACCTCCCAATGACCAAGACAACTTCCTAAGTCTATATGTGTTGGGACAGGTGGTAGCCTACATTGCTACATGGAGCTTTCACATACTGAACATAACCAACACTGGTAAAATAATAGGACCACATTAAAAATAATTCTCCACTAAAACCCTGTTCTGTAGCCTCATTGGGATGAGGGGATGAGCCTGGGTTCTGAAAAGCTTTCCTAGCAGAGAACAAACTCTGGTAGATTTGACTAAGAGAGAAACGAGAGGGTTGGAGAGGATGGCCTCTGAGATTCCTTCTAGATGTATGAATTTGTAAACTTAGAAAGGCTTTGAGTAAAGACCAATGGTGGCTTATACGTTAGTCATCAGAGTACTAGTGCAGTTCAGTTAGCAGGTAATTTTTAAAAATCATTGTCATTTACAAAAAGAGCCATCTGAGACATAAAGGAGTTGCAGATTATGTTGATGGAGGGAATATCTCAACAACAAAATCAAAGATTCTAGCACTTGGACTATTGAAATCTGTTGCACTTAACCAGTATTTTATAAAATTGTTTTTTCCTCCTAGAAACATTATAAGGTAGATAGAAAAACTATTATTATACTTTTCAGAGAAAAGCAAAGTGAGGCCCTAGGAACAGAAAGACATATGTTTGGCTGTACACGCCCCACTGGATTTAAGGAGCAATAGAAAAGAATATGAGTTAATTGCATTAACAAGTCTTTTGCCTTAGCTAAAGTTAACCAAGGCATTTCTCAAATATGATTATGAGTAGAGAGCACATGTTCATTGTTGTTCACTTGTTTTCAATCATGTCTGATTCTTCACAACTCCATTTTGGGGTTATCTTGGCAAAGATAATGCAGTGGTTTGCCATTTCCTTCTCCAGCTCATTTTACAGATGAGGAAACTTAGGCAGAGTTAAGTGACTTGTACAGGGTCACAGAGCTAGGAAATATCTGAGGTCACATTTGAACTCAGGTCTTCCTGACTCTGGACCTTGTACTCTATCCACTTTGCTACCTAGTTGTCCAGAGAACATATAGGTAACATATACACAGAGGCCAGGTCTGACTGGGCATATAACTGGAAAAGCAGATATGTTTCTCATGTGTAATGTTATATATGCTATATTGTAAATGTTCCAATCCAAACCAATTCAATCTAACATTTATCAAAAGTTTACTAGGCAAGGCATTGTGAAAGGTGTTGAGGCTACAAAGACACAATGAATATCAGTCCCTCTCCTCAAGGAGCTTGCATACTATTAAGGATAAACACCATGAAGATAAATATGTATGTATGCATATATATATGCATGATATATCATAGGTCATATAGCTGTTGTATTTCATGGATCATATGATTATATCTATATGTGCAACCATATATGACTAATATATAGTAACAGTAATAATCATATATAGGCATATGATTACTTGAAGTGAATTAATAGTTAGGGGGAAGAAGAAAGTTTTCCTATAGGAGAGATGGCATCTGAGTTAAACCTTGAAAGAATCTAGCAATTATTATTATTTTTTTTTTTTTTGCTTTTTGGAGGACAATTGGGGTTAAGTAACTTGCCCAAGGTCACATGGCTAAGTTTTTGTTTGTGTATGCCTTAAGTGTCTGAGGCCGGATCTGAACTCAGGTCCTTCTGACTCCAGGGCCAACACTCTACTCACTGTGCCACCTAGCCGCCCCAGGAATCTAGCAATTCTAAGAGTTACAGGTGTTGAGTGAGTAAATTCCAAGCATATGGGGTAGACTGTTCTAAGGCTGGAAAATAGGACATCACATTTGTTGATGAGCATGTACATTAGTTTGGTCAGAATATGGAGTACGTGAAAATATGTAAAATAAATTTTAAAACTATCAGCTGGAGTTATGTTATGAAGGGCTTCAAATGCCACACATAAGTATTCATTTGTTGTCCTAAAGGCAACAAGGATCCATTTAAATTTTCTGGTCAATAAAATATTTCTTCTAGGAATGTTATCAGGAGATTTTTTATACTTTATGACTCAGGTGTGTTTTATCTCTGCTAATTTTGGCCATTATCTAGAAGTTGGGACATCCACATCTGAAGGAGTCAGGACCAGTTTCAGTGGATATATTTCCCAAAGAATACTTTCTCTAATATAATTCCCCTACTTTAATGTGATGGAGGGGGTTTGGGTTGTTCAGGAGTCTGACACACTGACACTAATGTTACATGTGTGAAAACTGATTTTTGTATAGTTTATATAGGTGTCCATGTTTTTACTGTTAGGAAGTGGTGGAGTCTGAACTTATACTGGGGTCATTTAGAGAGAAAATATTTTAGTGACTTTTTGGGGGGGGCAGCGTAGTTGTTTCCCTATGTGCCTTGTCCATGTATCCTCCTGGACCCTCACTTGTAATAAAGAAAAACTGTTAAGCAAGACTAACCAACAAAATTATTGTGTCTGCTAGCATATGTGACAAATGAACTCATGATTCCCACCTCTTCCACAGATAATTTGTTTCATTATCTATTCTCTGTGATTAAGTTTGATTATTGCAATTAATATGAGTTTAGGAGCCTTTAGTTTAGGTCTTGTTTCCATTAATGTAGTCACTGTGTATGATGTTTTTCTAGTTCTACTTTCTTTGCTCTGCATCAGTTCATAATGGTCTTCCCATGTTTCTCTAAAATCCTCATATTTTCCCTTGCTTACAATGCAGGAGTATTTCATTACATTCTTAAACCCACTTTTCAATCATCCATTCTCTGAATATTGAATATCCTCTTTGTATCTTTTTTTTGCTATCACAAAGTATTTCTTTGAACATATTGGGGGTGTATATGACATTTTCTGTTTGTTTGTTTTTGCTTTAACCCTCCTTGAATTATGTGAGCAGTGATGGGATTTCAGTGCAAAGATTATCAACAGTTCAATGACTTTCCAAAATTCCAAATTCAAACCCAGGTTTTCTGACTATTTAATAAAGTTTCATTTTGCAAGTTATAGAAGACTTTAAAGCCTGCAGACTCTAAGGAGGCCTATATTCTTTACTAAAAGAAAAACAAAGATGTATTAGTAAGGTTTGCACCTTTTTTGAAGCTTAGAATGACCACTGCTGGAGGGAGAATGTCGAACTCAGTGGGTCATTATCATGATTTGCTATGGCAAATCCTTTCCTTTTATGTTAATCTAAACTGTCATTCTTTGAAATATGACCTTTAGCCTTATGCTGGGGGAAGGAGCGGGGAGGAAGAAGTGAGGCATTAATCTGTAGACACACCTCAGGCCATAGGAGAGCCACCATGCAAGTCAGTACCTTTTATAGTCTTTTCTCTTGAAGTGGTGTCTAGGATCTCTATTGTGATCCTGTCTGAAATCAGCAGTCAATTCTACATGTTAATTGTTGCAACATTAATATGTTTTTCTTTACGTCATACTTAGAACAATAATAGTGGCAGTACTTAGGAAATTAGTGAGTAAAGTGGAAGGGATTTTTTAAACTTTTGTTGACATAGCTTGTTTTATGTCCCCCATTAGCTTCTTGCCATTAAAATGTTACACAAAACAGCAGTCAAAGTCAGACAGATTTCCAAGGAGTAGAGCCATAAATTTCTCCTGCATTTTATATGATGAAGGTAAATAGTGTCATTTTCTACTTTATGAACTTCATGTGACATACACTCTGATCTTAAAAAATTTATTGTGTTTGGAGGAGAAAGAAGATGGCTTGTTCAAAATCCCCTCTACAAATAATTTATTGCATCTGCCTCTTATTCCTGTGAATCTTAAACCCTGATCTGCTAATGTCATCTAGTACTTGGCTAATGGGATATATTTTGGGCCCTCTATTATCTGAAATGGGTGACAAATACAGGGATAAGAGATGCCTTCTCAAAGGGCAAAAAGATTTATTATTCATCAAAGAGACAAATCTGTGGGTTTTTTCTTTCCTTTACAACCATCCTTACCTACTTAAAATATTGTCATTATTCTAGCCCTGTCATCTTTTTCTTTTGGAACTTCAGCCATTTCGACACAGTATATGTGAATTTGACCTTGACACTGTTAATCCAGGCCACAACTTCATCTTCATTTGTTTCCCAACAGCCTGAGCAAGAGGACTCTGACTAAACAGGCAGGGCAGCCATTTCCCAGTTTATGGCTTCTGATTCTAAGCAGCTGATTTTCTTCTTGTCACTATGGGTTATTAGACAGGATGCCCATTGAGATTAGTGAGGTATGTGTGTGGCATTTCCTGTTTCTTGGGGACAGGAAAGTGAGCATCTATTTCCTCCAGTGCTAAATGATTGCATTAGCTCACGATATTTGAGTGTTTTGGTGGGGGGGCATTACATTATATTCATATGGAGAGACAACATGGTATAGTGGATAAAGAACTTGACTTGGAGACATGAAGACGTGTTCAAAAAATATCTCTAACTCTTCCTAGCTTTGGGGATCTTAAGGGAATTTTTTTTTTGCTTTTTGGCAGAGGAAAGGCTGGGCAATCGGGGTTAAGTGACTTGCCCAAGGTCACATAGCTATTAAGTGTTAAGTGTCTGAGGCCAGATTTAAACTCAGGTCCTCCTGTATCCCGGACTGGTACTTTATTCACTGTGCCACCTAGCCACCCCACCTTAAGTGAATCTTAACCAATCCTAGGCTTGCCTTTTTTTGTTTTTTTAACTCTCCACTCAAGGAGGAAGATATAAAACTGGCAGCTAGGAGGTGCAGTGGATAGAACACTGGACCTGGATTTAGGAAGATCTGACTTCACATCTGGCCTTAGCCACTTACTAGCTGTAAGGCCCAAGACATGTCAGTTAACTGCTGTCTGCCTCAGTTTCCTCATATGTAAAATGGGGATAATAATAACACCTATAGGGGCAGAGCCAATATTGTGGAGTAGAAACAGCATGTCCAAGGCTCTCTCCCCCCAGATTACCTCCAAACCATGTAAAAGGGGACTCTGAACAACTTCTGGAGCCCCAGCACCCACAGAACGACACAGAGAAGCTGACTGCCCACTGAGGACAGCCCAGCAGCCCTGCAGGAAGGACCAGCACAGCACTCTGGGAGCCAGCAGCGCGCAGTGGGCAGAGAGCTTAGCCCAGGTCCGCATGAGCCAGGGTTTTAGCCCCAGGGTGGCCAGGACAGCAGCCGGCTGGAGGGACCCCAGAACAGCAGCAGCTGTGGTGATTCCAGAATGGTAAACACAGACATGCCTAGGACAAAGTGAGAGCTTAGTGTCCTATGGACTTTGGGAGCAGTATTTGGGGAACGGGTCAGCTTCCTCTCCTGGGGGCTAGAAGCCGCTGAGGAGACACACCATTTTGTAGTTTTCAGAAGCAGCTCCAGCTCCTGGCCTGTGAACTGTAGGGAGATCCAGCGATCAGTCTTGGGGGGCGGGGGGCGGTAATCGCTCTTGCTTTAACCTCCCTGGATCTGGATTGTAGTCTGGGGGGGAGGTCGTGGGGCAGGTTTCCAGTTTGCCAGAAACGGAAGTTGTCCCCCCACACGTTCGGAACAAAGCTCCCCTGTCTGGTGGCAGAGTTCTACTGTGGCAACAAGCCCAAAAGTCAAGTAATTAAGTGGCAACATGCCAAGGCAAAGGAAACAAAATAAACAGAAAAATGCAACAGTAGACTCCTATTTTGGGGGCAAAGAGGATTGAAGCATGGAACAGTCAGAGGACTGTGAGGACAGGAATCCTGCTCCAAAAGCCCCAAAGGAAAATATGAGTGGGTTACAGGCCACAGAGGACCTTAAGAAGGACTTTAAAAATCAAATAAGAGAAGTGGAGGAAAAATTGGGAAGAGAAATGAGGAGGATGCAGGAAAAGTATGAAATGAAGGTCAACAGCCTGACCGAGGAAAACAACACCTTAAAAAATAGACTAACTCAAATGGCAAAGGAGGCCCAAAAGGGCAATGAGGAGAAGAATGCCTTAAAAAGTCAAATTTGCCAGATGGAAAAAGAATCTCAAAAACTCACTGAGTTGATTCATTCCTTCAGAGTTAGACTGGAGCAAATGGAAGCTAGTGACTTTAGGAGAAATCAAGATGCTGTTAAACAGATCCAAACAAATGAAAGAATAGAAGGCAATGTGAAATAGCTCATGGGAAAAACCACTGACGGGGAAAATAGATCCAGGAGAGATAATTTAAAAATTATTGGACTACCTGAAAGCCATGATCAAAGAAAGAACCTAGAAATCACCCTTCAAGAAATTCTCAAGGAAAATTGCCTTTAGATCCAGAGGGCAAAATAGAGGTTAAAAGAATCCACCAATCACCTCCTGAAAAACATACCAAAAAGAAAACTCCCAGGAATATTATAGCCAGGTTCCAGAATCCCCAGATCAAGGAGAAAATACTATAAGCAGCCAGGAAGAAACAATTTCAATATTGTGGAAACACGATCAGAATAGCACAGGATCTGGCAGCTTCTACACTGAGGGATTGAAGGGCATGGAATATGATATTCCAGAGGGCAAAAGAGCTGGGACTGAACCCAAGGGTCACCTACCCAGCAAAACTGAGTATCTTGTTTCAGGCGAAAATATGGTCATTCAGTGGAATAGAGGACTTTCAAGCATTCTTGAAGAAAAAAACCAGAGTTGAATAGAAAATTTGACATCCAGACACAAGAAACAAGAGATACCTGAGAAGGTAATCAGGGAAAAGGAATCAAAAGGAACTTATCAAAGTTAACCTATTTACATTCCTACATGGAAAAGCAATAACTGTGACTGATGATATCTTTCTCACTATGAAAATAATGGAAGAAGGGTATATGGTCACATGAATACATATGTGAGTGTGTGTATATATGTTTACAGTTATACATAGATAGAGGGCATAGGTTGAATTTGTTGGGAAGGGATGACACCTAAGGGGTGAAATTATGAGGTGAGAGAAGAAAGTGGCAAGAGGAGATGGGGAGAGACAGTGTAGGGTAAACTATCTCATGTAGAAGAAGCAAGGGGAAGTGGCTGCAGAGGAGGGGAAGAATAGGAAGGCAAAAAGGCAAAACCACATTCTCATTGAATCTGGTTCAGGGAGAGAATGACATACATACTAAATGGGATATCTCAACCTGCAACAGAAGAGGGAGAAGGGGGATGAGAGGAGGGATGATGGATGGGAGGAGGGCTTTCTTGGGGGGAGGGGATGTTGGAAGTACCCACTATAGAAGAGGGGCAGGATCAAGTAGGGAA
Source organism: Gymnobelideus leadbeateri (assembly GCA_011680675.1). Lineage (NCBI taxonomy): Eukaryota > Metazoa > Chordata > Mammalia > Diprotodontia > Petauridae > Gymnobelideus > Gymnobelideus leadbeateri. The sequence goes on along the minus strand of WOXC01007389.1, from coordinate 243,893 downwards.
TGGACCAGGTTGGGGGTGGGATGGGTGGGAAGGAATTATAAGCAGACTTGTACAATATGTCTACTATGGTAATATTTTGCTTAGCTATACATGTACAACACATACTGAATTACTTATATTCCTAGAGGGAATGGGTGACAAGGGAGGAAGGGAATGGATCTGAAATTCTAGGTCTTAAAATTAAATGTTTCAAATATATATAAATACTATTATTAATACTCTTTTGCATGTAATTGGGAGATAAGATGTATAGACATCACGGCACAGAGATTCACCTTGCTCTAATGGAAAAGTTGAAGGGGGTAAGGGAGAAGATATGGGAGGGAGCAGGATGGAGGAAGTGATATCTTGTGGGACTGCTATTCTGGGAGGGTGGGTAGGGGAAAAATGGGGGAAAAAATTGTAACTCAAAATCTGGCGGAAATGATGTAAAACAGGAGTTAATAAAGCATTTGTTTAAATAAAAAAATAATAATAACACCTATATCCCAGTGTCACTGTGAGGATAAACTTAGATAATATTTGTAAAGCTTTTTGCAAACCATGAAGCATTATATAAATATTATTATTATTATTATTATTGTTATTACTATACTTACCTCACAGGGTTGTGAGACTTTCAAGCAAGATCATCTCTAGAAAGCTCTTTAAAATGTTAAAGTGCTATATAAATGTCAGCTATTATATTTATAGGAAAAATAACTTCTTTCCATCAATATTTAATGGTACAAGAATTAATAACTATTATTATTCACTAAGAGAAATACTGTGTTATAAGAATGAATAACCAGCCTTGAAGTCCAAGAGGACAAGTTTTGCCTCTGACATATAGTGACTGAGTTATCCTAGGCATTAATGAAAACTCTCACTGTCCATAGGAATTTCTCTAATACTTTAATTTGCAGAAGAATTGCCAACCTTCTCCTGCTCCCACAATATACACATACACATACACACACACCTTCACACTGTTAATCCAGTTAACTTTGTGCTTTCTAAAGCTTTTAAATAGATGAATGTTTTTAATTTTTTTAAAAAATAGACCTTAAATAAGAAGTTTGAGGTAGATCCTTTCATTTGAGTCTCACAACAGTCCTATGAGATGGGCATTATTATCTCCATTTTATTGTAGGGAAAATGTGGCTCAAAGATGTTAGTTGATTTGTACAGGGTCAGATTACTAATAAGTATAAGGGGCAGGACCCAAATGAACGGATATGAATAGATGAATGAATGAATAAATAAAAAGACAGATTTTAAAGCACTTTCTATAGGCACTGTGCTAAGATTTAGGTATTCAAAGGCAAAAGCAAGTCAGTTCCTACTCTCTAGAACTATATAAATATGAGAGATAAAGAGTCAAATGGATTGGTTCCCAGAGAAGGAAGTTTTGGTTTGGGGAGTCACAGGAATGTTGAGTTGATCGATAGCATAATTCATTGATATGGGTTTTTCAGAAGCAGTAACACTGTTTTGATTACTATACCCAAAATAAGATAAGGAACAGACAGCAGGGATCATCATGCTTGTTTGACTGATATCAAGATGGCTGAGGAAGACAGCTGGATCATATGTGGAGTGGTCTTCTCACATATGGATATGGACTGATTCGTTCACTGACTCAACCCACTCACTCACTCACTCAATTTACCAATCAAGATAGCTTCAGGGCCTGAGTTCCAAAGCTAAGCAGGTAATTTTCCCAGCAACCTAGGGCTTGGTGTCAGGAGCTTGGACCTGGAGAGTGCTATCTTAGCCTAAGAAATAGGGCTGATTGGCAAGATGACTAGAGTAGACAATTAAATGAGACTCAAAACATGGTCTTTTTTGGGGTTGGTTAGAAAAAAATGGGACAACTACATTTAATTTCCTTCTGAAAGAAGATTTGCTACTGCTGTTCTTGAAATTCACCTCACTAAGCTCCCACCAGTAAGGAAATCAGCCAATAAGAATACCAATGGGCATTTCATATTCACAACCCTGTTTATGTTAGAAATTCAAAATGATGGCAAAGAAAGGAAAGAGAATGTTACCAGTAATTATTTACTAAGCACCAGAGTGTTCTTTTTTTTTTTTTTGAGGGGGGAAAGCAAGGCAATTTGGGTTAAATGACTTGCCCAAGGTCACACAGCTAGTACATGTGTCAAGTGCCTGTGACTGGATGTGAACTCAGGTCCTCCTGACTCCAGGGCCAGTGCTGTATTCACTGCCCAACCTAGCTGCCCCAAGAGTGTTCTTTTAAACTATTTTCAGATTATATTCAATTCTGGATTATCTGCATGATAATATATTTGAGGTAAATCTTGTTTTCAGGTTCTTTTTGACTGCATGACCTTGCATGTTCAATAAAATTCTTTTTTGGTTTGTTATCATCTGAGTTTAGTCATTTCCCAGGAGGAGATAGAAAAAAAGCCTGTATAAAGCTAACCACTCCACTCCTGAGTCGCTGTAGGTACACAGGGGAAGCGGAGAAACAGCAGCATCAAGTGGCTTTGTTTGGTGGTTTCCATGCATCTGATTGAGACAGTGTGATTCTGGCTATCCATGACACATTGAGTGGAATTCAATAGAGTTGAGAAAACAGGGAGACTGAGAAATTTTAACAAATTTTCCGCTACTATAGTGTTGCTTCTCTTTTCCTGTGGTGGAAGTTTGAGAGTTGATGAACCAGTTTCTGATTCTATCTTAACACTGATTTAGTTAACTCTTCTATCTGTCTGTTTGTATTTCTTAAATTTGTCCATATTTAACTAAAATCTGGATTTCTGGGACTTGATTTTGTCTGTTGCTCATGCTGATTTTAAGTGAAGGGCAAGTAAGATGTTATCCTCATCTTTGTATACCTACCATCTAGCACAGTGCACTGCACATAGTAGGCTCTTACCACATGTCTGTTGAGTTGGATTTTTGGAATCTAGTAATTCTGCTGAGATGTGTAGATTTTTAGAGTTGCAGATTATCAAGGTGCCTGGTTGATCATTTAAACTCAGTCTGCCTCAGCTCTCATACCTATAAGATGGGGATAACTTTCCATCTAACTCCAAAGTTGTTGTGTAAGTATAAAATGAAACAAATTTTGCAGTGTTTCATAAACCTTAAAGCACTATATACTATTACTATTACTGAATAACAGATATATAGAATAGTAAATTTTGAAAAGTACTTTATATGTATTATTTCAACTCATCATCACAACCCAGTGAAATAAATGTTTTAATTATCCCCTTTTACAGATGAGGAAACAGACTGAATGAATTTAAATGACTTGGTGAGGGTCATACAGCTAGTAAATGCCTGAGATAGAATTTGAACTCAGGTCTTTCTAGTTGGGAGGAATGTTAGGGATCAATTAGTCTTTCTTTCTCATGTCTTAAAGATCAGAAACTTCTCAGAGAAGTAAAGAGACTTGCTCAAAGTCAAGCAGGTAGGAAATAGCAGAGTGGGGATTTGAATTCATGTCATCTCACTTCATATCTAAGGCATTTTGCACAATACCATGCTGTTTGCCATCTGGATTTTTAAAAGTTTTACATTAGCCACTCTTTCCATTATCTGGTATGGTATAGTCTTGAGTTTTTGTAGACTATCCACTTGCAGAAAATGTGGTTTTTAAATGTGTTATAAATCAAATGATTATTTTTGTAGAGATTTCATTGAAATCATAACTGAATCAGTTGCTACAAACTGGGCACTCATGAATAAAATAGTGAATAGGCTATATACTTAATGTGACCTTGCACTTTAAAGAGAGTTAGATTAGACTATTTTTACAAAAGAATTATGCCTTAGAGAATTGAGATTTTGACTGTATCTGTGGATCAAAGGCAACTCAAAGCTATGCTCATTTTGTTTGGAAATCATATCAATCGGTAGTGGGTAGTCTAGGATTACCAAACCACCCGCTAGTGGACTGCTATACTTTGGATGTTGTGAGCCCCTGACGAATTGATAATGATGAAGAGAATGAGATTCAGGAGAGAATGTGTCATTAACATTCAAAGCCCTTTAAAATATCAAAGTATGCCAGTGACAGTGATGAACTTGTTTTATCCCTGTTTTTAAGAAGAAAAGACAGTTGTAAGGGAAAGAGTATGAGTGATCATGGGGTGCAGTGGAAGAAGTGCTGGAAATGGAATGATAAGACTTGAGTTCAATTTCTAAGTCACTTATTATTTCTGGGTCTCATTTCCTTCATTGACAATTGAGGAAGTTGGGCTAGACCTCCTTATTACGATTCTAAATATAATAAGGATGTCTATGGCAGCCACAGACATATTGCTAATCTAAACATTTTCTTAGGAAACAGTGAAGGGTAATTATGGACAAAGAACTGATTTTGGGGTCATGTAGACCTGGATTCAAGTCCTGTCTTGTACACCTACCAACTGACTGAGTGAGTGTTTAGTCCTTTTTCTTTTAGTACCCTGGAAAATTCAGACTCTGAATTTCAGATTATTAATCTGCCTTGAGGGAATAGAATTCCCACAAACAGAATCTCCCACATTGATGAATGTACAGATATGACTCCCCAGGCCTAAAGAAAAAAAAAAGTTTTCTTGGTGCTTTCTCTTCTCTTTGGCCACAAAATAAGTACTTCTCTAGGCAGTTAACTCTAAGATATTTATATATAATAGTTAAAGTGATATTTACTTTGAAGATGTCCTTTGTTCCTTAAAGCTGGGACTAATTTACAAAAAAAAAAAACCTAGTGCCAGAGGAAGTCTATAAACTTTGTCTTTCCCTTATAAATCGTTGTACCAAATCCCTTCCAGGAAATTTTAAGGAACAGGATTTCAGAATCACAGCTGTAATTTGCTTGTGCCAGCCCCTGTACAAGAGGCCATTCTAGTTCTGGGATGAAAGAAATCTACACTGAGCAGTTGCTTACTGGAAGTTCACAAGGGAAAACATAAAAAGATAAATTCCAAAGGCCCAGTCCAGTAGATTTTCAATGATCTTTGGAGGGAAAAATTTGCCTCCGCATAAGATCATAGGTCCACCTTAGATATTTGGGAGTTCAGTGGCTATTGGAAAATATTAGGTGGATGAGAGAAAAAAACAAAACAAAACAAAACAACAACTTGTGAGATAAGTGTTTCATATACAGGACAATTAAATGTCAAGGTCTTGAGATTTTATTCATTACATTCTATGTTACTGGTGGCTAGTTGAAATAGAGATCCCACAAAATAATTATTGAACATCTCTGGAATTGGTGAGACTTATTCCTTTAAAACAAATAACGGATTCACTAAAGCTCTGGATCTTATTTTCACAGATCTCTTATCAAGGTTCATAACAGGAAATTCTATAAATGTAAATATCTCACAATTAGTGTGAAAGGTTAAGGGAATCACATATTATGGAACATACACTTATGTAATAGGGAACAGGGTTTGTTGTGTGATTGTAGGACAGAGAGCTGGACGTGGAGTCAGAAGACCTATGATCAAACACTGGCTCTGTTCATAGTGAGATGTATTGGCCAGGTCCTGTTATCTCTCCAAGCATCAGTCACCATTATTCATAAAATGAGTGATTCGGATGAATGTGGTCCAGGGGAAAGAGAATTAGCTCTTTTTGGGGACTCTGGTGTTAGAAGACCTTGGTAGAAATCCTGGTTTTGAATCACACTGATCTTCAGAAATTCATTTTATGTCTCTGTGCCTCATTTTCCGCATTTAATGAAAATGAAAAAAGTTGGACTAGATAGTGCCAACACTGGTGCAGCCCCTCTTGAACCCTTGACTATTTCTAGTTTGACTTCTGTTCTCATCTCTCCCCATTCCAGTCCATCCTCCCCTCAGCTATCACAGAGATCTTCCTAAAGCACATGTTTGACCATGCAATTCCACTGACTCAATAGACTACAGTGACTTCCTTTTGCCTTCAGGATCAAATATAAAACCCTTTGTCTGCTTTTTAAAGACTTTTGTAAACTAGCCCTTTCCTACCTTTCTAGTCTTCTTACCCCCTTACTCCTCACCAAGTAATCTATGTTCCAGTGACACTGGTCTTTTTCCTGTTCCTCAAATAAGATACTCCATCTTCTGTCTCCTGGCTTTTTCAATGGTTGTCCCTATACCTGGAATTTTCTTTTTTATCTCTGTCTCCTGGTTTCTCTGGCTTCCTTCAAATCTGAGCTACAACCCCACCTTCTATAATAAGACTTTCCTGGTCCCCCTAATTTTAGTACATTGGTTGTGCGATTTCATCCACACTACAGTATCTTGCATGTATACTTGTTTGTACTTGGTTGTAGGATTTCTCCCCTATTAGACTGTAAACTCCTTGAGAGCAGGGAGTGTTTTTGCTTTTCTATGTATTACCAGCACTTAGCTGGGTGCCTGGCATGTTGGGGGTTCTTAGTAAGTGGCTCTTGACTTGATTTGACTAGAGGAGCTTTTGAATTCCCTATCACATCTAAATCCTAGGAACCCATGATCTCTAACCCATGATTAATTTAATATTAGGTAGGTTAACCAATGCAAAGCATGACTAGAATATCTTAGTTTGTGGAAATTATCTTGGTTCATTATATTATTAAATTGAACCTGCTCATTGATTGAAAATTGATTTGTCTTTGGAAGAAGTGGACAGAGTAAAAAAGAGCATTTGTAATCTCTGATTTATTTTCTAAATTTGCTTCTTTTTTCCATTTCCATTTATTAGGAGCATGCCACAAAAATAAGTAAATAAAAAGATTTGATCTACTAATATGATAGCAAAAGAAAAGTTATTATAGATATAATTACAAATTACCAAAGAGTATACGGAACTTTTGCATCATAAATGTATATAGAAGTTCAAAGGTTAGAAATATTTCTTGAAATGCAAACTTTCTAGGGTGGAGGATAAGAAAACAACAGCACTGGCATAACTTTAGACGAGTTAATGAAATTCCTCAGGTGAAAAGAAGCTTCCATAATTTGATTGACTTCTGTTCTATTTGTACCTTTGAACCAAGGTAGTGATGCTAAGTAGAAATCAGAGGGGAAAATGTTACAGAAGATGTCCAGAAGAATTAATAATGACTAATATCTAAGTATTTTTGTTCCCTGTAGATTTAAAGTGAAACTGTCATAAAATGCTTTTATTGTTGTTGTTAATGGTGTGTATGGTTGAGGTAAATATCATATGAATTCACATTTGAAGAATCATTTTCCCTAGAAAGTCCTGCTTCTTTCCACAGCACAACAATTACATAGGAGAGCATAATTATTTTACAGGCAATTGGGTACCCAAAAGGGGCATATTTATGAATCCTGATTTATATTCCATAATCACAATGCAACATGAAATGTTGGTATACCTTCCCTTAAACCAGCAGCTAGTAAACCTGTCAAAAGAACTCAATACTTCAGCACCAAAGCAAAATACATTTAAGTTGGAAACTATCCTTTGGAAATGCTGGTAACACACTTAGAGTTTCCTCTTAAGAATATTGCAGAGCAAAAGCACAAAAAGCAATGTGGTATCTGTGGAGAAGCCCCATAAAACTTTTATGGCTATAGTTCATGCCCTGATTCTTGCTGTGGTGAGCAAGTCCATTTTTCATTAGCCTATCCCACAAAACAATGAGACTTCTCCATTTAAGTAATGACCCTTTTCTGTCTCTATCCATACTTGTTTTTCTTCTCCTTCAGTATCCAATAATTATTTATGAAGGTCTGCTTAATTATCTAACATAATACAGGAGCTGGGTTACATTTTAACCTTCACTAGTTCATCTCTCACCTTGTTATTTCAGGACTTCTGATGATAAACATTATGTAGGTGTGCTCTTCTTGATTTAAGATTTGGTGAGATTCAGGAAGCTTAGTCTGCTTTCAGCCCTGGTTTCATGGTACCCACTCATAGGTTTTATACAAAACCTGTACGGTGTGTCACTCAAATTGCTGGCTACTATTTTGAGAGTCTATTCAAAAATGAGTTCCTAGAAATATTTTATGTATTTTGGTAGTCTTAATTAATTAGTTAATTCCTTGATTACTTTGACATTTAATCCAAGGAGTGCCCTAGTTTTTTCCTCTTCCTCCTCCTCCTCCTCCTCCTCCTCCTCCTCCTTCTCCTCCTTCTCCTTCTCCTTCTCCTTCTCCTTCTCCTTCTCCTTCTCCTCCTTCTCCTTCTCCTTCTCCTTCTCCTTCTCCTTCTCCTTCTCCTTCTCCTTCTTCTTCTTCTTCTTCTTCTTCTTCTTCTTCTTCTTCTTCTTCTTCTTCTTCTTCTTCTTCTTCTTCTTCTTCTTCTTCTTCTTCTTCTCTTTCTCTTCCTCCTTCTCCTCCTCCTCCCTCCTCCTTCTTTCTCCTCTTTTTCCTTCTCCTTCCCCTTTTCCCTTTCCTTCCCCCTTTCCCTTCTCCTTCCCTTTCTCCTTCTCATTTTCCTTCTCCTTTTTTTTCAACTTTTAGCTCTTCACTTAAGACTACCCACTGTCCTATGTCATGGAGGAATGAGCAAAATAGAATGCTTACCCAGAATTAATGAGAGTCTTGTGTGGTCCCTGGTCTATAATTCTTTATCCCCTATGTCTGAGTTTGGCCTAACTTGGGGACGATAAAATCAGATTCTTCCATCTACTCCTGTCTTCTTAATGTGAAGGATTATTCAGTGCTTTCAGTATACCTGGGCAAAAGTGTCTCATGTTGATAGCCTCCAAGCACAGTAAACTAACACATTAGGGTAAACAGATGCTTTCTCTATTAAGGATATCAGCCATCTGGCTGCAGGCCAAATCAAGTCTGGGGAGTAATTTCAACTGGCCTGCCTGTTAATGTGAAAATTGACTGAAGTGTCTCTCTTGTGTTAATCTTCTACTGTTGATGATGCTTATTCCACTGTGTGGCATATATAAATCCAGGAAGTTGGAAGATGATTTCAAAATTTAATTTAATTTAGTTAAATATATTTATTCACATAAAAATTTAGCATGTTCAAAATTACAGCACCTAAGCTAAATCTGATTTGGAAATCATATAAGAAACTGAAGCAAATTTTCTCATATACTGGACTCGGTTTTAATATTAATTCATTCTTTATTTAAAGTGCCAGGCCCTGAGGGATCATGAAACAAGGCTGAAGAGAGCCTATTAAGAAATAGAGAAACCAAAGTACCTTCTGCTCAAAACAGGTATGATAATGTATCTTATAGATTCCCTTTTTTCAAACACATCAAATGTTACTCATTAGAACAGTAAGTAAATTCGTTTATTTTAATGGTCCATTAAGGAAAGCTTCTGAATTATGGAATGGAAAAAACTTACATAACACATTTGAATCCCTAATTCAGTTTGTAAGATATTTTGATTCCTGGGATATACTCTCTCCTTACCTCTACCTCACTGAGTCCTTCTCTTTCTTAGGTCACAGCTCACCCACTGTTTTCTGGATTAAATCTTTCCTGAACCCCATCATGCTAGGGTCCTCCTTCCCAAAAAACCTTGCATTGAACTATTTTGTATACATTTGCACTGATTCACTTTGTGTACATTTGTATTCATTCTTTTTACATTTATGGAAATATGAAGAGATACATATATATATATACACAAGTATACATATATGTAAATTTTATTTCCAGTGTCTAGCAGAGTGGTTATCACATATTAAGTAGCCCTTAAAAAATAATATGTATTAGATTATGTGATCCTTTTCAGAATCCTCTGCTGTTCACCTCCCAACATGCTGGTGCCCTTTACATAAGTGACATGAAATTATGTAGGTACCAATGGAACATTGGGACAATCCTGTGACCAGTATACTTCTCTTTCTTTAATTTTCATTTTTGGAGGCAATCAGAGTTAAATGACTTGCCCTGGGTCTTACAACTAGTAAGTATCTGAGGCCAAATTTGAACTCAGGTTCAAATGACTCCAGGTCTGGTGCTCTGAAAATCCATTTTCACATATTTTTAAAAAATTGCAAATATGGTAAAAATTAACTGTGCAGTTCAGAAACAAGTATATATTGTCTACAAATATAAATACACACATATATTTATTTATATTTATATATTATATATAATATATATAATATATTTATAACATATATTTATATTTGTAGACAATCCACCCCTCCCGCCCCTGCACCATTTCCTACCACCAGTGATTACTGGTGAATTACTAGCCATTCAGTAACTTTATTTCATTTACCACTAAGTCATTTGCTCATTAAAGAACATGAAGTCCTAGCATAGGAATCCTCCTAGATGAACCAGATGGTTCTCCTAATCTAGAAAAGATTTGTTACAGCAATATTGTGAAACATGTTTTTTTTAATCTTTGAAGGAATCTAGAGAGGGATAAATGTGAGAGTGTGATTGTATTTATATTAGGGAGAAGAAATAAACTTAATTCAATCTGAATTATGACTTTTATAAAAGCTGCAATACTTTCTCTACCAACCTACTAGCCAGAACCAACCCTTTGAATAGAAAGTGGAAGAATTTTCTACATTGTGTGATTCGAGTGGTACCCAAAGACTATTTTCAGAAAGCATCATCTTCACCAACCTGTCATAGCATCATCTCCCTTTGCCTGAGAATCCCACCAAAAATGTTTCTGCTTTTCTGACTATAAAAGCAGCTAGGTGGTAGGAAAAGAGTACACATATTTATTAAGCACCTACTATGTGCAAGGCACTGTGGGAAGTACTTTACAAATATTATCTCATTTTGTTCCTCACAACAAGTCTGTAAGTTAGATGCTATTATTATCCCCATTTAGAAGTTGGGAGAACTGAGATAGACAGCATTTAGGTGACTTGTTCAAGACCACACTGCTAAGAAGTCTTTTGACTTCCTTTTGAATGTTTGAGTCCAAATGTGAGCTCAGTTCTTTCTGACTCCAGGTCCAGCACTATGTCTGCCATAGTGTATAGAATGCTGAAGCAGTAGTCAGGAGAACTGGAGTTGCAGGCTTGCCTCACACTAGTTGTGTGACTGAGTAAGCCATTTAACTCCTCTCAGCCTTAGTTTCTTCATCTGAAAAATGGGGAATAATCATAGTACCCCACTCACAAGGTTATTGTGTAGATCAGATAAGGATACGATATCTAAAACTTTTTGCAGACTTCAAGTGCTATAAAAATATTAGTTATTTTTAATTCTGCCAAATCATTAAAATCAGATGCTGCTCAGGAGGAATATGAGTTCCTCAATGCTAACCCTGTTCCATAAATATACCAGCAAGAAGTAGCTGGCCAGATTAACTAATTCAAGGGGAAATGGCAGAGTGCAGAGAGCACTGGGCTTGAAGTGAGGAAAACTTCTGTCCAAATCCTAGCTCAGACACTGTGACCCTAGCCAGGTCATTTAATCTTTCTGTGCCTCAGCTTATCAAATAAGGGTCCTGAAGATTTCTTTCAGCTCTAAATCTATGGTCCTTTGACAGAAGCTGGTGAGTCACTATGTGGAAGACACTTTCCCACAGCAAATGTGAGCAACAACATATTGTAGTTTGAAAAAACATTTTACTAAGTGGTTCTGCTACTGCAAATTGTGGGTCTCTAGGTAAATCACTTCATTTCCCCATGACTCAGTTTCTTCATCTGTCATATTAGGGGATGGACAAGATGATCACTATGAATACCAAGTATCCTATGGGACATAGAGTGGTCAATAAAGGAATGGGGGCGGGCCTCATAGACAAACCGCACCTGCTACACAAATTTGACTAGGGCCAAGCCTGGTGATGTATCATGTTCAGTCCTAGAGTTTTTGAACTGGATTAGCAAGTAGGTAGATAGAGTTATTGATTAGACACAAGTGATTATCCAGTAAATTATGCATGACCGAGTTTAAGTAGACCAAAAGAATACTTTTGGACTGATTCCCACCAGACATACTAACATTGACAACTCATTTTTCAGGTATTACAAAACACCAATCAGGGCTTTAAAAGGCAGGGCTGCAGAGCTTTTCTGAGGCAGGTGCTCAAAGAAAGGACTAAAAAAATTTTTAGTGAAACACAATCTATTATGATAGGAGGCATTGTTTTAAACCATTAAGTTCCTGAAACCTCGTATATGTCTTTCTTCTCTACTTTTTTCATGGCTAAAATTTATGAATTGGATCATGTTCGGTGAATACCCAGAAGATACATAAATTTTGGATAAAGATAAATAAGACATTGTCCCTGACCACAAGGAGGTTATAATCTTGGGGAGATTTTATATGTATGTGTATACATACACACACAAACACAAAATACATACGTATATATGTATATACATGCATACATACATATATATATATATATGAAATAAATGAGGAAAAATACTGCAACACAATAAGTATGCAGGAAAAGTTTTTTTTTTAATGTTATGAGAATTCTGAGTAGGGAATAATGATTTCTGACAGGAGTGGGGATAGGATAGTGAATGTGAGCAACATGGTCCATGAAAGCTATTGTTTTGGGAGAGCATTGGATGAGGTTTTAAAAACAATTTGCTTGGAGACAGGAGCAAAGAAAAGCACATCTTATTATTTTTCTCAAGGTTAACAAACACTACTTTGATGTGCTAAGAGCCCTGATGAAGATAGTTCTCCATTAAAAGAAAACCCATGAGGTTGAAAATCAAAGTGCCAACACATGCAGAAAACCCTCTTAAAACAAAACAAATTTGTCAATAATTGATAGACATTACCAGTAAATGGAATTCAATGCCTCACAGAGGCAAAGAGATGATTCATGCCTTGTTTCTGCTAATTGACTAGGTGCATAATTATATTTATAAGGAACAATTTTGTGAACATCCTCTTCTAACTTTAGAAATATGTTCACGTGTCTTGGAGTTTTTAGTAAACTTGGAAAGCAAGAAAAGATTTACTCCTAATGTATACTTATATAAAGAAAAATTCACAAAATCTAAGCATCTCTCAATATTATGATTTTTTTTTTTGCTTTATTTGCTATACATTGAAGAACCACTATTTTAAGGCTTTGGAGCAGAGGCGTGAAGGGTTAATTTGAGGGTAGATAAAGGCAGGCCAATTAGGAGGATTTTTACAAAACGCCAGGCATAAACTTCTTAAAATCTCTAATGGCAGAAATATAAAGGAAAAGACTTCTAGGTGCTGAATATTTGAATGATATCATTTAGTCATTGTGAAGAACAGTTTTTACTGAGTCCCATAAAGGTGTTATTGGGCAGTACAGTTTTTTTCTCTTCTTACCTTACAAATCATCTTCCTCTTTAATACATTAATTTTCCTTTAATGGAGTCTTGTAGAAATATTAGTCTTATAAGTAACAGCAGCTTTGGTCTTCATTGTCAGTGAAGAAAACATCTGGTCAACACCAAGCATAAAGGCTGATATTTTTAAGCCTTAACAAACATTATTAAAAAATCTAAAATGTACTTAGTTCTCACTATCCTACTCTTGTCAAACCATAATGAATACATTTAAACATATTTTTGGAAGTAATTGTCTGTGTTTTGGTAGAGTTTAGGTGATTGGGAAATGGATTGGGAGACAAAGTTCCTCTTCAAACCTCTTTTAGGTTGACATCTTTGCCTACTTCAGCCTGGCAGCAAATTTTGTAATGGGCAGACTGCCACTGTGACAGATCGGCTTGAGTACAAGTGGGGTCAAAAGCCAGAATATACATTGTATTTGACAACCGAGGACATATTCCTGTCCATGTGTGTTGTGTCAACAACATACACTTTCTTTGCCTATGGCTAAGGGGACATGATCTATCTACTCTAGCTGAGAAATGAATTAACTAAAATCAAAATGAGCATATAAGAACTAGTTATAACAAAAGTGGTATTTTTTTTTAATTAGGACATTAGGAATATGGTTCACAACCTGTTGAGGTAGGGAAAATATAGGTTTATTCCCTATGGATGATATTACAAGGCATATTTCTTCAAAAATATTTTATCACAATCATCAACTATCAATATTTTTTGATCGCTCCCCATACCCATGATGCTTACAAAGCACTGCATCTTATAATAGAATTTTTCAGGGAAAAGATCCATGATCTTTTGGGATAGAGAAACATAGGTAAATTGTCTGCTCAACGATATTTTAAAATTTAATATTTATACCTTCTCTATATAACCTGTCTAAAGAGCTCAATCTAGAATTTGCTACTGTGACCACATTTTCTTTCTATCTTAGGCAAAGTGTACTTTTCATTTTTGCAGGGACAGTGAGAAAATAAAATGTACTCCCCAAAACTTCAAGTTTGAATTCAATCAAAAGGCCATACTTTGAGGAACTAGAGGGCCACATGGGACCTCAAGGCCACAGGTTCCTCATCACTGGAGTGTTTAGAATAAGGGACTTCTAGTCATAATGTCTTGTTTTCAAATCCCCTGCCCCCTTATATATTTAGTAGCTGCATGACACTGAGGAATTCTCTTAAGTTTTCTACAGTTTCCACATCTACAAAATGGTGATAATATTAGACCAAAAAAAAAAAAATAAGTGCAAAAAGAATGGAATAGTAGGGAGAGGCAGGTTTTGAAGGAAATGCCAAATGTTTACCCCTCCTCCCCTTTTAGCACCAATGTAATATTCACAGCACTGACAGTAACTACAAATATGCTGGCATAGTTCTCAACTACAAAATATAACAGATTCTCCATATAGAGGGTAGAAGCAAAACATATATTCAGACATCAGAAAACCAAATCCCAACATCAGAAAATCAAATCTATCACAGTAACAAATAAGTTAATATACCATAGCACAGCAGGGAGCCACACCATCCTTTAGCCTTCCCACAGACAAACACTCACAAGCCTAACTGTCACAGCAGGAAGCAAACTCTCACAAGCCTAGCTGTCTCCTTGAGGGTATTCTCCTCCCTCTAGCTCTGACTGCCCTGGCTCCCAGCTTCCTGTGAGCTCTGCTCTATCCTTCAGCAAACTCCTCCCACCACAGGTTCCATGTGATTACATGTGGCCTATTAGGGGACAGGGAATATCTTCAAATTACCATTACCATTACAGCTTTCCCCTCCTATTCCCCCTTGTTATTAGCATAGCCACTTAACAGAAAGAGGATTGATAGGAAGTGCAGTGACCCTTCTCACCTCCATCAGCTAGAAGGAATGACTGACAGATGGGGATGTGAATCAAAAGGTCAGGAATTTGGTGGGTAGATGAAAAAGACATAAGCAAGGTAAGCGGACAGCTAATTGCAAAGAAAAAGCAATGCTAACCCAATCTGAATATAAAGAATCACTGGAACCTTATCAGGCGCACCATCTTCCTTAAGGGGTGATTTTGGGGGGATGGAATTTGCTGCCACACTGGACCCTGATAAATTCTTTGCTTCACTATTATCTGGCAGACTGACATTATGACCCTTGGGAGTTTTCTGCTCCTTTTTTTGGGTGAGAGTATTTATATACCAGTAAACCACCAAAGGGGGAGTTCAAAGGGCAACCTTGGACCCAATAGCCCTTGACTGTGAGTCGGTATTGATGTTCTTTTTCTGTGTCTCTCTTTCATAGTGTCTAAATAAATATTAGATAGGATTTCAATTAGTTATTAAATATATTATTTCATTACTTTGGCCCACTCTTACCGACTCTGAAAATATGCTTAAATTGATGGATACAATGGGATCACTAAGAGGTTAAGTTACATTCTAAAGGAGATAAAGTCAATTAATCACAAGACCTATAAAAGAATAAAACTTCATTTTAATCTCCCTAGTTCAGAGAATGTTCATTAAAATCAAGTTATGAGTGTTGTAAAATTGTCCCATATTGGTATTTGAGTGAGGGTGAGAACTGTCAAGAAATCTGTTCAGTTGAATTCACCAAAATGTGCCTTTTGTCTTTTGTTTTGGTTATGAAAGATGAGTGATAATGTATCTGAAAGTTTCATTCAATTTGGAGTTTAACAAATAAGTAAATTGAATACCTGGGACCAAGCTGAAACAAAAGGATTTAGAAATCTTCAGAGGCTCAGTTAAATTATTCTTCCAATACCCGAAATTCAGAAAAATAAGTTAGGAGCAACTTTACAGTTATTTGGCAACTTTTCAGTCTTCTTTTTCTTTGGGTGAGGAAAAGCCAATAGTATAAATAGGCTGAAAGTTGCCATAATTTGGCTGGGTGGTTTTAAGCTTCAGTTTGGAATGGGTGCTGAAAAGAGCAGAAGCAGAGATGAGTCTGAAGAATTAACTCCTTTAGCAGAAGGAAACAGCCCTTTGAGATAAGTTGGATACTGAGACAGCTGAAAAGCAAGGCTGTGATCATCAACAAAGCTGGTTTCAATATAAACTGTGACACCATGAAGGAAGCGAAGCCAGGAGTAGACATAGATGTGTCAGGCAGGGGAGACACTTACAGGAGACTTCTAACACAAAAAGCAATTTTACTGTAAATTATTCTTTATTTTCTGAAAGACTCAGATCTTGTTCAAATGGAGTGTTTGAGACATTTCATTACTCTTGCTTTTTAGTGTAAATCCTTTATTTGCTTGAAAATCTTGTTTGAAATTTTTTTGGTGTATATATTGAGAATTAGTCATATGAGTTATTGTGGTCATAAATGATTAAATATTTTAAATAATTAAATAACAAGACTTTTTAAAATTATGCTCAGTGAATAGACTTGGAAAGGAGATTGTGGTTATCTAAAGATATGAGACTGCCAAGATGAGGTAAAGATGTTAGGTGTTAGTGACTTACTCAAACTACAGATATATAATTCCTTCTGCCTGGAGAGAGCAATAGAGATGTGTCCTTTAATAAATAGTGATGGTTAAAGTCTATATTCTTAGCCACCCATTCATAAGTAGTATGAAGTTAAAGTTTGGGCTCATACTCGCAGACATTTCATAATTTATAAAAGAATTAGTTTTTCTTGGGAAGCCATATTTACTGAGTGGGATATGGCTCCCTTGTGGTCAAAGAATATATAGTCTTATGGTAAATTACATATATGTAATACAACCTCTTTTTGTTCACATACAGATTCTACCTAATAAAAATTTATATTTATATAATGCTGATCAGTTTACAGAGTAACCAACTCATAACAACCCTTTGGGATAGATTATTGAAGTATAAGTATTATTTTCTTTATTTTATAGATCAAGAGATTAAGATGAAAAGGATTAAGTCATCCATTTGAAAGTGCCCAAAAAAAGCTCTTTTCTTTTCTTAAACCTGGGGGATTTGTTTTTTTTTGTTTTACTTTGTTTTGTTTTTGTTTTTCCTATGCTCTCCACCATAGGAAAGACATCGTGTTATCCACTGATAGAAACCTAGTTTCAAAAAAGATTTGGGTTTCAATCCCATCTGTGACACATGCAGTCTGTGACCTTGGTTAAATTCACGATCTCTTAGCGCTCTAAAGAAACTCTTAGAGACTGCAACTTTCAAAGAATGTGTTATAACCTGCATTGATGGAGGGTTTTCTTCATCAGGGAAAAGCCCCTCTAGCTGTTTTCCCAATTTCAACTAAATAACAAGTCCAGTCCCTAGTCCTTCCAAACATAAATTAATCTCTGCATCAAACTAACAAAATGAGTCCTGACATCTGGTAGTTCTGCACAGAGGTTCAGTTAATTTTGTGTCTGCCCGAGATAGCTCTCTGTATCTCACTGAAGAATTTTATTTCTAAGACATGTTTGTTGCCCAACAAAAATCTGTTTATTGAATCAAAGTGTCACATACTACTTTGGCCTGAATTTCCTCCCTTTCAGAGCTAAGGCCAATGTTCTTCTCTGTATATGTAATTTAAATATACCATTTTTATTCGTCAACTTAATAAAATTATAGCCTTACCGATTTTCTTTCTCCAATAACTCAGTTGTTCAAAGCTCTCCTCTCCCTTGCAATGGACTTAGAGCACTCCCTATGCCTTTTTCCCATTATGATCCTCTCTGATAACAGTCGCCCTTTCTCCATGATTTGGTCCATGTGTTTTTGCTTTCCTGAATACCCCTTAAATTCTTATAAGTTTCTATTATTGATACTGGTAATTACCTTCCTACAAACAAATATTCTAGTATGTGGTGCTAGGGTCTTTAACTTTTCTGGTGGGTCATAGACTGCTTCAACAGTCTGGTGAAGTTTATGGACCTTTCCTCACAATAATGCTTTTAAATGCAGAAAATACGTAGAATTATAAAATCAATTATATTAGAAGAAAGATATTTTTCCCCACCCAAGGTCTAGGGACACTAGATAGATCCAAGTTATGATCCCCTGCTATACTGTGAAGTGGTCCTAATTATCATATTCATTGATTGAAATCTTACTCTCTTAACTACTTGAAAGGGGGAGATATAGTAATGAATTTGTCCCACTCCTTCCCCATTGCTGTTAGGTTGCATGGTGATATCCTAGGTAATTGTTTTCCAAATAGAATCAGCTGTCTACAATTGAGTAATGTTGTACTAGACAAATTTTTGTATTCTAGCATTTCTCATTGCTTTTTCTGTATAGTTGTGTAGGTGACTCCTACAACCAGGCTACGAGATCCACCAATGTGCTCATACAGGTGTGTTCATACAGGGGAAAGGACTTCATGACAAGCCCCCATGTCCCTGAAAGCTTCTGTTCCTAATTGCTCTCAATTTCCCCAATTATGTCAACCAGACATACATATTCACTATCATCATCTCCCCCCCACCCCACTTTCAGCTTCTGAGTTATTGTACCCTTCTGTGTAAGATGCCATGTCAGGCCTTGCATTTTCTTCTCAGGTCCACGGTATCCCAGTCTTCTGATTCCCCTCAGCTTCAGACAAGCATTAGAAAGGGTGATCAGAAACATGCCATGTGATGAGCTTTAAGATGATTTTGGTTGTTAACAGGGTTTGATGAAAATACAAAACCAACTTCTTTCTTAGAGAAGAGACCCAATGACAGTCAAATCTGGCATGGAGTTTGAAATGCATACTGTGTAATTTTGCTCTTCACTCTCACAAACAGCTGAGGAGAATGCTTTAGGGAGTCTGCCAAGAATCACAGTAATTGCTTATAACTTGACTTAAACACAAAGAAGTGGCAAGGATTTGGATATGAAGGCTATAGGATTTTATCTTGTCTTCTATTATTTTGTAGCAACTGAAAGAACCTCATATCCTCTATTGTTCATCTTTTTTAATTCTATGTAAATCTTTCTCTTCCATTCTCTTCCTCCCCACATCTCATCATTGAATTCTGTAATCTAATTCCCTCTTTAAGAGCATTTCTGTGTCTGCAAATTTAGGGTTGTTATTAAAAATTATATTTTCAATTTACACATCATTTTTAAATGTATCGGTATAGAATTCCCCCCAAAGGCGACGTGCTTAAAAGTTCTCTTTAAATACCCCCTTCTTTTTTTATTAACATTCTAGAGGGAAAGTGTTGGTTTTATTGGCTGAGATTCAGCTTGATATAATTCTGTTTTGGCTCATGGCTCTGGAGACCCTTGAGATTGCTGAGATGGGAATCCCTTATTGAAGCACTGCTCATTACCAACTGAAAGAGAATACAAAATATTGTTGATAACACTGGCTAGATGAACAGGCACATAGACCATTGTGGAGAAGGGGTCCACTTGTATCCTTTGATGAATTTACCTCTGTGTCTTCCCACTACAGAGAAGTTGTTTAACATTAGTTTTAGTTAATGGCAGGGGATGTATCAAGTTGCAATGCATAGGTCTAGTATAGCCATTCTCACCATACCTTTTCTAATAAAATCACTTGAATTAGGGGCATTTTATATTAGAGCAAACTACACCATCTGTGGGTAGCTTGGCACCTTGTATAAGGTGACTTACAAATCTATACTGCTTCTTGTGATCTTAAGGCTCATATTTCTGTAGTTATAAATAGATTGCAATTCAGGTTAGCCCCAATATTTGTATACTTATAGTTCCCAAGAGGGAAAACATAATATCTATTACTGAAACTTCTCATACCTGTTCTCATATCAATTATTATTGGAAAAAGAGGAAGCTTCAAAATAAATCAAATATTTCTTTTAATTATGTGAGGGTCTAGAGTATTATTCACATGCTGTAAACAAATAACCCAGACATATCAAAAATGTTCTTTACAAATAACCCATGTATTTTTCCCTTTTAAATACTTAAGGTTATCCTGTAAATAATACACATCAAGGGCTAAAGAATTTTCCAGTCTGGAGAAGATATTATTAAGAAATATAAATTAAGGAAGGTAATCCACAAATAAATTTCCTTATCTATTCAAATGAAAGGATTGGAATAGATGACCATTAAGAGCTGTAATCATTTCTGGTAGTCTATGTTTCTAAGTGAAAATATGGTGTCAACTCAGTTTCACATTTAATTTTGCTTAGCTATTTCTGATGTCTAGTTAACTGGGGTGTACCTTAGAGGAAACTGAGGGAGGAAATTCATTAGATCCGTTAGATTTACTGATGCTTTAAGTCTTTGTATTCATCCATTTATTGAGATCTGGAAGTCTGATGTGTAGTTACAACTCCATTGAAGTGACAGGTAGTGAGATCTCTTCTGGAGCACAGGATCTGAGCCAGGGCAATTGCTCAAAAGTGGGAAGATCTTTGCCATCCCAGTCTGGCTTCTATTTGTGTCTCTATATAAAGAAAGGAATGAAGGGTATGTAAGAAGAATGCTTTGCCCTTTATAAAGAAAGGAATGAAGGGTATGTAAGAAGAATGCATTGCCCCCAATCAAAAGTAATATACACAATAATAATAGTAGTTCACAGTTTGGGGACATATTTAGATATATTTATTATGTCACTTGATCTAATGACTTTGTAAAGTAAGTTTTACAGGTATTGTTAACTCTCTATTTAGAAGAAGAAACTATGTCTCAAAGTAGTTAAGTGACTTGCCCAGGGTCACAAATCTAGGAAATATCAGAAACAGGATTGGAATTCATGTCTCTCCTACCTCCAGGTCTAAAGCACTTATTAAAAATTTTAATGCTGGGGGCAGAGCCAAGACAGCAGAGTAGAAACAGAACTTCCAAGGTGCTCTGCCCCACACAACTTCTAAACAATTAAAAGGGGACTCTGAACAACTTCTGGAGCCCTAGCACCCACAGAACTACACAGAGAAGCCAACCTCCCACTGAGGAGAACCCAGCAGCCCTGCAGGGAACATCAAGGGCAGGGTTCTGAGAGCAGGCAGCACAGCATTCTGAAAGCAGGCAGCACAGCGTGCTGGGAACCGACAGTGCAGCACTCTGGGAACTGAGCCCAGGCCCATGTGAGCTGCGGTTTTAGCCCTAGGGTGGCTGAGCCAACAACCAGCTGGAGGGACCCCAGAACACCAGCAGCTGTGGTGATTCCATAATTATCAGCACAGATATGCCTAGGACAAATTGAGAGGTTAGTGCCCTATGGACTTTGGGGAAGTCCTCAGTATTTGGGGAATGCCTCAGATTCCTCCCCTGGGGGTGAAAAGCTACTGAAGAAATGTGGCACAGAAGCCATTTTGCAGTGTCAGTGGCAGCTCTAGCTCCTGGTCTGAGAACTGTAGAGAGATCCAGCAATCAGTCTGGGGGTTAATCACTCTTGCTTTAAACTGCCTGGATCTGGATTGTGGCCTGGGGGGGGAGGTTTGGGCTGGGTATCCAATTTGCTAGAGTGGGTAGAGGCTTTACAGAGGCCACCCAACCTGTGGAAGTTGTGAATACCCCATGTTTGGGACAGAAGCTCTCCCGTCTGGTGACAGAGTCCTACTGTGGCAACAAGCCCAATAAACAAGTAATTAAATGGCAACATGCCTAGGCAAAAGAAACAAAATAAACAGAAAAATTCAACATTGGACTCCTATTTTAGGGGCAAAGAGGATCAAAGCATGGAGGAGGACTGTGAGGTCAGAACTCCTGCACCAAAACCCCAAATGAAAATACAAGCTGGCTACAGTCCATAGAGGGCCTTAAGAAGCAGACAAGAGAAGTGGGGGAAAGATTGGGAAGAGAAATGATAAGGATGCAAGAAAAGTATGAAATGACAGTCAACAGCCTGAGTGAGGAAAATAACACCTTAAAATTAGACTGACTCAAATGGCAAAAGAGGCTCAGAAAGGCAATGAGGAGAAGAATGCCTTAAAAAGTCAAATTTGCCAGATGGAAAAGGAGTCTCAAGAGCACACTGAGGAGATTCATTCCTTCAGAGTTAGACTGGAGCAAATGGAAGCTAATGACTTTAGCTGGTAAAATCAAATGACTTTAATGGTAAAATCAAAATGCTGTTAAACAGATCCAAACAAATGAAAGAATAGAAGGCAATGTGAAATGTCTCATGGAAAAAACCACTGACCTGGAAAATAGATCCAGGAGAGACAATTTAAAAATTATTGGACTACCTGAAAGCCATTATCAAAGAAAGAACTTAGAAATCATACTTCAAGAAATTCTGAAGGAAAATTGCCCTGATGTTTTAGACCCAGAGGGGGAAATAGAGGTTGAAAGAATCCACAGATCACCTCCTGAAAAAGATCCCAAAAAGAAAACCCCCAGGAATATTATAGCCAGCCTCCAAAACTCCCAGATCAAGGAGAAAATACTACAAGCAGCCAGGAAGAAGCAATTTCAATATTGTGGAAACACAATCAGAATAGCACAGGACCTGGCAGCTTCTACACTGAGGGATCAAAGGGCATGGAATATGATATTACAGAAGGCAAAAGAGCTGGGATTGAAGCCAAGGGTCACCTACCCAGCAAAACCGAGTATCTTGTTTCAGGGGAAAATATGGTCATTCAGTGGAATAGAGGACTTTCAAACATTCTTGAGGAAAAAACCAGAGTTGAATAGAAAATTTGACATTCAGACACAAGAAGCAAGAGATGCTTGAGAAGGTAATCAAGGAAAAGAAATCAAAAGGAACTTATCAAAGTTGAACTATTTACATTCCTACATAGAAAAACAATAACTGTGTCAGATGAAACCTTTCTCATTACGAAAATAATTGAAGAAGGGTATATGGGCATATGTTTACAGGTATACATGGATAGAGGGTGCAGGTTGAATTTGATGGGAAGGGATGATTCTTAAGGGTTGAAGTTAAGAGGTGAGAGAGGAAAGTGGCAAGAGGAGATGGGGAGAGACAGGGTAGGGTAAACTATCTCATGTAGAAGAGGCAAGGGGAAGTAGTTGCAGGGGAGGGGAAGAACAGGAAGGCAAAAAGGCAAAGCCATATTCTCATTGAAGTTGGCTCAAGGAGAGAATCACATACATACTAAATGGGATATCTCACCTTGCAGGAGAGTAGAGGAAAGGGGGATGAAAGGGGGGATGATGGATGGGAGGGCATTCTGGGGGGAGGGGAGATTGGAAGTACCCATTATCAAAGAGGGACAGGATCAAAGTAGGAAATGGGCCAGGTGGGAGGTGAGATGGGTGGGAGTGAAATATAACCAGTCTTTTACAATATATCTACTATGGTAATGTTTTGCATAGCTATACATGTACAACACATACTGAATTGCTTATCTTCTCAGAGGGAGTGGGTGATAAGGGAGGAAGGGAATGGATCTGAAAATCAAAGTTTTAAAAGTAAATGTTGCATAAGATGTCCAGGCATTGGGGCTCAGAGATTCACCTTGCCTTAATGGCAAAGTTGAAGGGGGTATGGAGAAGATATGGGAGAGAGCAGATTGGATGAGGGGATATCTAGTGGGACTGCTATTCTGGGGTGGTGGGTAGGGAAAAATGGGGGAAAATTGTAACTCAACATCTGGTGGAAATGAATGATGTAAAGCAGAAGTTAATAAAGCATTTGTTTAATTAAAAAAATAAATTCCTATAAACCCCCCAAATAAAAAATATTAATGCTGATTCTCCCACCTATTGCTATTCTGAACATGTATATTTACACACAAGTATAGTTGAGTGTGAATGATTATAACTGTGAAAAGAAATATCTGTCTGTGGGCCTTTGGATGTATGACTGAGTATGTACTTTTGGAAATGTAAACTTTGAACCCAAAGTTAAAATTCACTGTATCAAGTTTGCATTAAAGCAAATGACTAACCAGTCTTTTTTTTTTAAATAAATGTCATCCTAAAAGTTAATGATTCAAATATAAAGATGAGGTAATTTCTGCTCTCAAAGAGTTTACATTGTATTCTAGTAGAGTCCAATATCACAAATTAGGAAGGAGTTTCCAGGAAGGTCCTTCTGGGATGCCCTTGGTCTCTAGTTTTTGCTGTCTCTCTGTGCCTAGGATACTAAGAACAAAGCTGGAGTTGACCATTAACTCTACTTTTTTGCTCTTACTCCAGCCAACCAGAAGCTTCTCTCTCAGGGCCCTGAGGCCAATGCTCTGAATGCCCACAGAGCAGACTTCTCTCAAAGGCAGTTTGTATTATGGAAAGAACACTGAATTGGTGGTGAGAGAACATGAGTTCAAGTCAAGCCTCTACTTCTTACTACACAACTGTTTTCCCTGGTTTTCTTTACTGTAAAATTAAGTAATTAATCTAGATGACTTCAAGGTCATTCCAGCCCTAAGCCTATGATACTTTCAAATCTAAAAAAAATAGTACACTCCCTTGCCTTCACCCTTTTGGGTGTCCCTGGGTATGTCCTTTCTTATGAGAAAGTACTAAAACTCCCTTCTTACCTTTCTTAAGAAAAATCTCTGATTGTTTCAATGGGGTCACAAATACCCCACACAGTTTTGGGGGCTTGTTCCAGGATTCCCCCTTTTCAGAAAAGATCTCTCCACATAGGGGAGGCTCCTACCAGTGGATTCCTGGTAGCCAAAGGATTTGGTATCTGAGATTTTCCCCTGATTAGGCAAGGACCCAAAGAGAGATGGTCTCAAGAGGCAAAAAGGAAGGAGAGTGGAGCTCTTGAGTGAGCTAATAAAGCCACCATGGAAGAGGGGCTGGCCATGTAAGTCCTGTGTTTAGGGACCCAGCTTTGGACAGGTTTGGAGTGTGGAGGGAAGGAAAGATAAGACAAAGAAAGGCAGGCTGATCAGCATTTAACCATTTCCTGTCTCTCCCAGAAAGAGAAGTTTTTGCCTATTGGAATGTAATCAGAAAGGATAATGGACATAGGAAAGCAGACTCCTACAGGAGGATGAAGAGGAGCTGAGATGTGTTGCTGAAGATGGCTACAGGCAGCAAGAACCAGAGAATGTCCATCAGATGGTGTCCCTCCCAGGCAGTTGTGTGAGAAGAGACTTCTGGACCTCAAAGGGACAATTGATTGTTATTGTTTTCTTTGGGTCTCTGTATCTGTACTCATAAAGGGGACTCCACCCTTGTAATTTGTCAATGAGTTGATCTTACCTAAAGGGGAGGTGGGAGTTAGGGTTACAGGATAAATAGAAGCTATTACCAACCAAACTGCCAGAGTTTTAGACCTGTTAGCTGATCAGGTCACTTAAACAAGAGAAGCAGCCTTGCAGTGCAGGTTATTTTTGGACTATTTGCTGACAGAAGAAGGGGAGGTATGGGGGAAGCTAAATTTATACACATTATGCAAATTGGTGACAATGGACAGGTAAAGAATGTAGCAGATAGCATTAGAAAAATTGCCCATCTCCCAGTGCAAACTTGGAACTCCCCTTTTAGGTCCTCTTGGTGGTCCTGGTTTGGAGGCAGTTGTTGAAAGCAGGCCCTCTGTTTTCTCTTGATAGCCATCAATAGAGTCATTCTCTTCCATGTATATCTCCCATACATGATGCAGCTCATTACTAGAGTAGTACAAAATTCATTATCCAAAATGATTAGACTCGAAGGTAAGGCAGAAGGATCAGTTTGACTGATGGTGCTTAAAAAAAAAGAGGAAGGATTAAGTGGAACAATGAAATAGTCAAGTCCCCTAAATATTAGATAAGAACTGACCTCTCCTATAGTTTTGGGCTTTGAAACCTTTTTTTTTGGGAAACTCAGTTCACTCCCCTTTACCCTTTGTTACTCCCAGCCAATGGCAGGAGCAAGTAGGTGAATGGGGTTCTGAGCTGCAGTCTATATAAACTTGCTTTGAAAATATGCACTTATACTCCCTTGTCATCACCCTTTTGGGCACCACTGGGTGTGTCCTTTCTCTTGAGAAAGTAATAAAATTCCCTTTTTGCCTTTCTTTAAAAAAAATGGTGTGGGATGTTAGGAATGGTAAATTGAGTGATAAGGGAGTTAGTATAACTTTTGTAGGAAGAAATTGTAATAATGATTTGATTATGATTCCCAGAGGAAGCAATAAAAGAAGGGTGTCAGAGTGGGAGGCAAGAAAATGAACTAGGTGAATGACTGATTGGGATGTGAAACATGGTCTTGTCTGGGGCCTATTAGATACAATGGCCTATGTCCGTTTGTACTCATGCAATGATCAATCAAGGCAGCTTGGATGGATCAGTCTCCATGTGAAACAGAAAAGGAGATGGTCAAAAAATGATAAATGCCAATGTCCTGAAATATCCCAAAATATGGATGAAGCCTGTAATTCTTCATATGCTACTGAAAACTATATAGGCTTCTATATAAACTCTGAAGTATTGCTCATGATAGCTTTTATCTGGAATAGAAACTAATTTCATAGTAGCTTATTGTAGAAGCAAGTACCGTAGCATACCCAAGACGGCTGCTAGCAAAGGTTCCTAGATCTGCTTTTCTAAAGGAAAGCAACTCAAAATGGGTTAGCAATCTTGCTTTAATCAAACATATGTCATTTGCCTGGTTCAGGGAAAAAAGGTCAGTACTCCAAACTTTAGAGAAAACAGAAGTTACAAGCAGACAAAAAATACAGAGAAACATCAGCAGACAGGCTTCCAGCTGTCTGACCATTATATCCATACCTAGTCAGTTACCAGAGAGGAAGCACCAACATCTGGGTTTTCAAAGCCAGGGGGCTCAATAGCTGCCCAGAGCCTTACCCGGTCAAATCACACAACTCTTTTCAAAGTGATCCCCAAAGCAAAATCTCACATCGGGGATTATATAGCCTTCTCCTGGCTCAGAGAATGTAACAACTCTCTTGACCCACTGCCCAATCACAAAGTAACAAGGTGTGGGCATTCCTGAAAAACAAGCCTCCTGCCACAGGCTCCATGTGACCACATTAAGTCTATTAGCGGGGCAGAATAGATTTTCAAATCAAGGAAGGTTCTCAGAGTCACTTACGCCTATCAAGGGGCCTAGGGGCAGGGAAGATCTTCAGATTCCCATTCCCATGACACATATCCAAGTTAGATAAGATACTTTTGTTAAAAAATAATATGTATACCAGACTTTCATAATTAAAAATCTTTCACCCTAATAAATTTAACGTGAAGGAAAAACATTCAAATGATAGAGAAGAGATTTGTTTTAGGACATGAGAAATATAACTGTACATACATAAATATACTTTGTTGTTGTTTATTGTTTCTTCTCAAAGAGGACCAATGGCATCAAGATGGTGATGACTTGCAAGTGAATTGGATTTAAGCTAGAGGACTGTGCAATCATCAACCTTGCTCTCTTATCCAGAGTCATAGGAGTACAGTGGCAAGACATAGGTTAGGGTGGCTGGCAATGGTCCAGAATGCCATGTAAGACCTTGGTCTTTTTAAGTTAAGTTTGTTTCCCCAGTCTCAATTTGTCTGAGGCAACACTCATTTAGTGATTAAAGACTAGATCCAAATTGAAGCAAAAGATGGCCTAGTCTGGCTTCACAAAAGAAGCAGTCTGGGAGTGGAAGCAGTGAATACAGTAATAGCAACATTGTGAAAACAAACAAGTTTGAAAGATTTAATAACTGTCCTTTAAAAATGACCAACCAACCATGATCTCAGAGGACTAATGAAAGAAGTCTACCCATTTCCTGAAAGAGAAGGGATGGAGTCAGATGCAGAATGAACCTTATATTTTCAGATACGCTCAATGTAAGAACTAATTTTGATTGAATATATATATATATATATATTTTTTTTTTAAACAATTGGGGTTAAGTAACTTTGCTCAAGGTTACACGGCTAGTCATTATTTATGTGTGGGTACTCATTTTTCTGATGCCGGATTTGATCTCTGGTCATCCCAACTCCAAGGCTGGCGCTCTTACTCACTGCGCCACCTAGCCGCCCCTTTAGGGCAATTGGGGTTAAGTAACTTGCCCAAGGTTACACGGCGAGGTTTTTGTTTGTGTGGGTTAAGTGTCTGAGGCCGGATCCGAACTCAGGTCCTTTTGACTCCAGGGCCGACGCTCTACTCACTGCGCCACCTAGCCGCCCCGAATATATATATATTTCTTACAAGAGTTTTGTTTTTGTTTTTTTCAGTGAGGGGTGGGGAAGTGGGAGGGAGTGTAAATACTTGCAAATGGGGAAAAAAGTCTTAGATTCTTATTACATTGATATGTTATTTTCTTATGACACAATTACATGCCCTGAAGAGTTGGTTTGAGTAACAATGGAACAATAAAAGAAATGCCTAATTGTAGATGTTAAATAACAGCTAGCAGATATTAGGTAAAAAAAAATCTGTAGACTTCCATTACAAGAATATTAAATGTACTAATCATCAAAGATTGTGGTACCCTGATCATTCTGAGGTTGGTTTGTTTTAATTTTATTTTTTGCTTTTACCATTTTTACATTATAATTTTTATATTACATTTACATTTTTACTTTTTAAATACTCGTGTTTCATTTTACTTTCTTCATTTTTACATTTATACAATTTAGATCACTTGTTTTGCATTCAGTGTATTCATGAATCTAATCTTTCTGTCCTTTAACTTCTTAATTTCTTTTATGTGAGCATCCTATTTTTGTTTCTTCAAATTTTGATATTCTTAAGTTACTTTGCTATTCTTCTCTAAGCAGAAAAATGATTTAGCTCTCTTCTCCCAAGCATTTATGGTGTGTATCTGTGTGTACCTGGCTGGGGATGGAATGCTATTCAGTGTTGTGGTTAATACACAAACACGGGCACTACAGTGTGATCGTTGTGGGGATAATTTGATGACTTAGTAATCAATATTTTCTTTAGAGAATAAATGGAATATTAATATGCCATTTGTACCTCAAAGGTTTCATGTAGGCACCTGTAGAAGTAAAATAAGTTGATGAATAACCTATTCATTGATCAACACTGTTTTAGTGATCATTTAGAATTAAATAACACTTTCAGATAATTGCATTCAAAATAGCTTGATTGCAGTCCCTAGCATATAAATAAATTATATGTTGCGTAAGTTTAGAGCAAAGGTTACAAGATTTCTTAAAGTACCTATTATGAACTGAATGCTATATTCGGCTTGTAGCAAAGTCTGATGAAGGAATATTATGATATTTACTTGATGTACATTCTGTGGGCTGTCATGATCTCTTGTCTAGACTTCTACAATAATTTCTTAATTGGTCTCCATGCTTCCTCCACACATCTATCCTCCACAGAGCTGCCAAAATAATTATCCAAAGGAAGAAATCTGACTATGTCATACACACACACACACACACACACACACACACACACACACACACACAAGCACATGCATACACAAAGCAACAAAACTTTGGTGCCAATTAAATACCAATTTCCCAGTCTGGCATTCAAGGCTTTCTACACTCTGGCTTCCATCTACATTTCTACTTTATCTTATTCTACTCCTTTTCATAATGTACTTGAATTAGTGTCTGCTGTTCATATTTACTATTTCTTTTATTCATCATAACAAGAGTTTTCCCGTATATGGAATGAATGCCCACCTAATTTATTCTCACCATCATTTTTCTTCCTCTAAGGCCCAACCTAGTTAATACCTTCTCCCTAAAGCCTTTCCTGATCTGCACATCAATACCCTCACCCTGCCATTGGTAGTGTCTTCCTTTTCTGCTGTCCTTTTACCATATTTATACCCTTTTATGCTGTGCTCTTCTCACTCCCATTAGAATACACGGTTTTTGAGGCCAAGCTGTCTGTCATTCATGCCATCTCAACATTTAATACAGAATCCTACATATAGCAAGCATTTAAAAAACTTAATTAAATGTAGACCTTCCATATATACATGTAAATGTATACATATACATGTATATATATATATCTATTCACACACATGTGTTTATGTGTGTATTTTCCAATATCCTGTGAGAAAGACCAATCTTCAGGAATTAATTAATTACTCCACATCCCAGGATATTAGAAGGCACATGATGAAAATCCCATATGGATTGTTTAGCATAGTAGTTCTCAATCATTGTGTTCTTATGAATCATTTTTTCTCTTAAAAATTATTGAGGAATCTAAAGAACTTCTGTTGATGCTATTCACTACTTTAGAAATAAAATAAATTTTAACATATTAACTTATAATAACAATACAAACCCATTACATGATAGGATAAATGTTATATTATTGAAAAAAAATTTCCTAATGAAAATATTTAATGAGAATAGTAGCATTAGTTTACATATTTTTTCCCCAAATCTCTGTAATGGCTAATAGAAGACAGCTGGATTCTCATATCTATTTCTTTCTTTCTTTCTTTTTTTTTTTTTGCTTTTTATGGAGGGCAATTGGGATTAAGTAACTTGCCCAAGGTCACACGGCTAGGTTTTTGTTTGTGTGTGCGTTAAGTGTCTGAGGCGGGATCCGAACTCAGGTCCTTCTGACTCCAGGGCCAGCGCTCTACTCACTGCGCCACCTAGCCGCCCCTCTCATATCTATTTCTGCAGTCAGATTGTTGTGATATATTGTTTTGGTTAAAGTATATGAAAAAAATCTGTACTTCACTAATATATGTCATTAAAAAAGGGAGGAGGGGGGCAGAGCCAAGATGGCAGAGTAGAAACAGCATTTCCAAGGTGCTCTCCTACCAGACCTATTCCAAACCATGTAAAAGGGGATTCTGAACAACATCTGGAGCCCCAGCACCCACAGAACAACACAGAGAAGCTGACTGCCCACTGAGGACAGCCCAGCAGCCCTGCAGGGAGGGCCAGCTCAGCACTGTGGGAGCCGACAGCCCAGTGTGCGGAGAGCCGACCCCAGGTCCGCATGAGCTCCCCTGGGGGCTAGAAGCTGCTGAGGAGACACTCAACATTTTGCAGCTTCAGTGGCAGCATCAGCCCCTGGCCTGTGAACTATAGGGAGATCCAACAATCAGTCTTGGAGGTTAATTGCTCTTGCTTTAACCTGCTTGGATCTGGATTGTGATCTGGGGGGAGGTCTGGGGTGGGCATCCAACTTGCCAGAATCGGAAGCTGTGAAGACCCCAACAATTGGGACAGAAGCTCCCTGTCTGGTGGCAGAGTCCTACTGTGGCAACAAGCCCAAAAGTCAAGTAATTAAGTGGCAACATGCCTAGGAAAGGAAACAAAATAAACAGAAAAATACAACATTAGACTCCTATTTTGGGAGCAAAGAGCATCAAAGCATGGAACAGGAGGAGGACTGTGAGGTCAGAAATCCTGCTCCAAAAGCCCCAAAGGAAAATATGAGTGGGTTATATATAAGGCCATAGAGGACCTTAAGAAGGACTTTAAAAATCAAATAAGAGAAGTGGAGGAAAAATTGGGAAGAAAATGAGAAGGATGCAGGAAAAGTATGAAATGAGGGTCAACAGCCTGACTGAGGAAAATAACACCTTAAAAATAGACTAACTCAAATGGCAAAGGAGGCCCAAAAGGGCAATGACGAGAAGAATGACTTAAAAAGTCAAATTTGCCAAATGGAGAAAAGAATCTCAAAAGCTCACTGAGGAGATTCATTCCTTCAGAGTTAGACTGGAGCAAATGGAAGCTAGTGACTTTATGAGAAATCAAGATGCTGTTAAGCAGATCCAAACAAATGAAAGAATAGAAGGCAATGTGAAATATCTCATGGGAAAAACCACTGACCTGGAATTAGATCCAGGAGAGATAATTTAAAAACTATTGGATTACCTGAAAGCCATGATCAAAGAAAGAACCTAGAAATCACCCTTCAAGAAATTCTGAAGGAAAATTGCCCTAATGTTTTAGACCCAGAGGGGGTCTAAGTTGAAAGAATCCACAGATCACCTCCTGAAAAAGATCCCAAAAAGAAAATTCCCAGGAATATTGTAGCCAGGCTCCAAAACTCCCAGATCAAGGAGAAAATACTACAAGCAGCCAGGAAGAAACAATTTCAATATTGTGGAAACACAATCAGAATAGCCCCGGACCTGGCAGCTTCTACACTGAGGGATCGAAGGGCATGGAATATGATATTCCAGAGGGCAAAAGAGCTGGTACTGAACCCAAGGGTCACCTACCCAGCAAAACCGAGTATCTTGTTTCAGGGGAAAATATGGTCATTCAGTGGTATAGAGGACTTTCAAGCATTCTTGAGGCAAAAACCAGAGTTGAATAGAAAATTTGACATCCAGACACAAGAAGCAAGAGATGTCTGAGAAGGTAATCAAGGAAAAGAAATCAAAAGGAACTTATCAAAGTTGAACTATTTACATTCTTACATGGAAAAACAGTAACTGTGACTGATGAAACCTTTCTCAGTATGAAAATAATGGAATAAGAGTATATTGGCATATGAATACATATGTGAATGTGTGTATATATGTTTACAGTTATACATGGATAGAGGGCACAGGTTGAATTTGGTGGGAAGGGATGATACTCAAAGGATGAAATTATGAGGTGAGAGAGGAAAGTGGCAAGAGGAGATGGGGAGAGACAGGGTAGGGTAAACTATCTCATGTAGAAGAAGCAACAGGAAGTGGCTGCAGGGGAGGGGAAGAACAGGAAGGCAAAAAGGCAAAACCATATTCTCATTGAATCTGGCTCAGGGAGAGAATGACATACATACTAAATGGGATATCTCACCCTGCTGGAGAGTAGGGGAAAGGGGGATGAGTGGGGGGATTATGGAAGGGAGGGCATTCTTGGGGGGAGGTGAGGTTGGAAGTACCCACTTTCAAAGAGGGACAGGATCAAAGTAGGGAATGGACCAGGTGGGAGGTGGGATGGGTGAGAGGGAATTATAAGCAGCCTTTTACAATATATCTCCTATGGTAATGTTTTGCATAGCTATACATATACAATAAATACTGAATTGCTTATCTTCCCAGAGGGAATAGGTGACAAGGGAGGAAGGGAATGGATCTGAAATTCGAGGTTTTAAAATTAAATGTCTCAAATATATAAAAATACTATCATTAATACTATTTTGCATGGATTGGGCAATAAAATGTTAAGGCATTGGGGCACAGAGATTCACCTCGCCCCAATGGTAAAGTTGAAGGGGGTATGGGAGAAGATATGGGAAAGAGCAGATTGGATGAGGGGATATCTAGTGGGACTGCTATTCTGGGGTGGTGGGTAGGGAAAAAATGGGGAAAACTTGTAACTCAAAATCTGGAGGAAATGAATGATGTAAACCAGAAATTAGTAAAGCATTTGTTAAAAAAAAGAGGAGTATTTTAATAGACAATGTGTCAGTATTATTTTCAAGATAACTTTGACCTCTAGGACTGAATGAAAGGATTTGGGGCTTCAGTGGACCACAGACATTGAGAACTGCTGTTCTGGAAAAAGAAATAATAATAATAATTAACAAACGGGGAAACTATGGTTTTAAGAATTGAAATTTTTCCCTGAGGTCACAATGAAAAAGTTACAGAACTGCCACTTGAATCTGGACCTTAGGGCTTCAAGTGCAGTCCTCTGACCACACTTGATCTCCACCTTGAACTTGCTTCCAGCCTTGGCAGAGCATCACCTGGTTTTGTCTACTTTGATCTTCATAGATTTTGCTTTCTCCTCCATTCTCCTCGTATGTGTTAACTTATGATAAGTAAAACTTCTGATTTTCCATAGTATTTGTGGATGACTATTAGGCTAAATTACTCTTTAAATGGGGAAAAATAAAACATATGTTAAGTTGTTAAAGTACCTTTTCATCACTCTTTTGATATTTCTTTTCGGACTATAGTGATCCACATGTCAGGGCTATACAATGTTACTGGAAGAATATTGGTATTAAAAAGATGATCTTGGGGCGGCTAGGTGGTGCAGTGAGTAGAGCACCGGCCCTGGAGTCAGAAGGACCTGAGTTCGGATCCAGCCTCAGACACTTAACATACACAAACAAAAACCTAGCTGTGTGACCTTGGGCAAGTTGCTTAACCCCAATTGCCCTCCAAAAGGGAAAAAAAAGATAATCTTTTGTTTCATTGAGAAGTTTGAGGTCATTAAAAGAACTTTTTTGCATTCCAAAAGTAACCTTACTCCCTTTCTCCTTCCTGATCATGTCTGTACCCACCTTTACAGTACTGTCTGAAGTATACATATTGATGGAAAAGCTCTATAATTTGGTCACTCAGTCTGGATAACAGGTGTTCTTCATTGTTTGGATATGGCATATTCTATGTTAAATTTACATTAGAAAATAGAATATATTGGGGCGGCTAGGTGGCGCAGTGAATAGAGCGCCGGCCCTGGAATCAGAAGGACCTGAGTTCAGAGCCGGCCTCCGACACTTAATCCGCACAAACAAAAACCTAGCCGTGTAACCTTGGGCAAGTTACTTAACCCCAATTGCCCTAAAGGGGCGGCTAGGTGGCACAGTGAGTAAGAGCGCCGGCCTCGGAGTTTGGATGACCCGAGATCAGATCCGGCCTCAGAAAATGAGCACCCACTCATAAATCAAATGACTAGCTGTGTAACCTTGAGCAAGTTACTTAACCCCAATTGCTTAAAAAAAAAAAAGAAAAGAAAAATAGAATATATCTAAACAGTTACATTTTAAGTTAGCTTCTATTAAACATCAGTGAATATAAACATATTGTAAAAAATGTCACCACATAGATTTCAGCCATAACTATGGAAAGAGTAAATGATTTTCTTTTTTTTTAATAGTATTTATATATATATATTTGAAACATTTAATGTTATGACCTCGAATTTCAGATCCATTTCCTTCCTCGTTGTCACCCATTCCTTCTTGGGAGATAAGTAATTCAGTATATGTTGTACTTGTCTAGCTATGCAAAACATTATCATAGTAGATATATTGTACAAGGCTGCTTATAATTCCCTCCCACTCATCCCACCCCCCACCTGGTCCATTCCCTACATGATCCTGTCCCTCTTCTATATATATCTTCTATAGTGGGTACTTCCAACCTCCCCTCACCCCAAGGATGCCCTCCCATCCATCATCCCTCCTCTCAACCCCCTTCCCCCTATCCTGCTGCAGGTTGAGATATCCCATTTAGTATGTATGTCATTTTCTCCCTGAACCAAATTCAATGTGAATGTGGTTTTGCCTTTTTAGCCTTCCTTATTCTCCCCCTCCTTTGCAAACACTTCCCCTTGCTTCTTCTACATGGGATAGTTTACCCTACCCTGTCTCTCCCCATCTCCTCTTGCCACTTTCCTCTCTCACCTCATAATTTCATCCCTTGAGTATTCTCCCTTCCAACAAATTCAACCTATGCCCTCTATCCATATATAACTGTAACCATATACACACACATTCACATATGTATTCATATGACCACACCCCCTTCTTCCATTATTTTCATAGTGAGAAAAATATCATCAGTCACAGTTATTGCTTTTCCATATAGGAATGTAAATAGTTCACCTTTGATAAGTTCCTTTTGATTTCTTTTCCCTGATTACCTTCTCAGGCATCTCTTGCTTCTTGTGTCTGGATGTCAAATTTTCTATTCAATTCTGGTTTTTTCCTCAAGAATGCTTGAAAGTCCTCTATTCCACTGAATGACCATATTTTCCCCTGAAACAAAATACTCAGTTTTGCTGGGTAGGTGACCCTTGGGTTCATTCCCAGTTCTTTTGCCCTCTGGAATATCATATTCCATGCCCTTCGATCCCTCAGTGTAGAAGCTGCCAGGTCCTGGGCTATTCTGATTGTGTTTCCACAATATTGAATTTGTTTCTTCCTGGCCACTTGTAGTATTTTCTCCTTGATCTGGGGGTTCTGGAACATGGCTATAATATTTTCTGGGAGTTTTCTTTTTGGGATCTTTTTCAGGAGGTGATCGGTGGATTCTTTCAACCTCTATTTTGCCCTCTGGATCTAAAACATCAGGGCAGCTTTCCTTGAGAATTTCTTGAAGGGTGATTTCTAGGTTCTTTCCTTGATCATGGCTTTCAGGTAGTCCAATAATTTTTAAATTGTCTCTCCTGGATCTATTCTCCAGGTCAGTGGTTTTTCCCATGAGATATTTCACATTGCCTTCTAATCTTTCATTTGTTTGGATCTGCTTAACAGCATCTTGATTTCTCATAAAGTCATTAGCTTCCATTTGCTCCAGTCTAACTCTGAAGGAATGAATCTGCTCAGTGAACTTTTGAGATTCTTTTTCCATCTGGCAAATTCGACTTTTTAAGGCATTCTTCTCCTCATTGCCCTTTTGGGCCTCCTTTGCCATTTGAGCTAGTCTATTTTTTAAGGTGTTGTTTTCCTCAGTCAGGCTGTTGACCCTCATTTCATACTTTTCCTGCATCCTTCTCATTTCTCTTTCCAATTTTTCCTCCACTTCTCTTATTTGATTTTTAAAGTCCTTCTTAAGGTCCTCTATGGCCTGCAACCCACTCATGTTTTCCCCTGGGGCTTTTGGAGCAGGACTTCTGACCTCACAGTCCTTTTCCCGCTCTATGCCCCCAAAATAGGAGTCTAGGGTTGCATTTTTCTGTTTCCTTTGCCTTGGCATGTTGCCACTTAATTGCTTGACTTTTGGGCTTGTTGCCACACTATGGCTTTAAGGCCAGATAGAGGAATTTTCGTCCCGAACGTGTGGGGGGCAACTTCCGTTTCTGGCAAGCTGTAAACCCACCCACGACTTCCACCCTAAATCACAATCCAGATCCAAGGAGGTTAAAGCAAGAGTGATTACCCCCCAAGACTGATCGCTGGATCTCCCCAGGATTTGTAGACTGGGAGCTGGAGTTGCCTCTGAAAACTACAAAATGGCGTGTCTCCTCAGTGGCTTCTAGACCCCAGGGGAGGGAGCTGACGCATTCCCCTAATACAGGTCCCAAAGTCCATAGGCCACTAACCTCTTACTTTGTCCTAGGCATGTCTATGTTGATAATTGTGGAGTCGCCACAGCTCCTGGTGTTCTGGGTTTCCTCCAGCCGGCTGCTGGCCCTGCCGCCCTGGGGCTAAAACCTCGGCTCACGGGGACCTGGCCTCCTATGCTCTGCGCTCTGCGGGCTGCCAGGTCCCAGACCGCTGTGCTGGTCCTTCCTGCAGGGCTGCTGGGCTGTCCTCAGCGGGAAGTTAGCTTCTCTGTGTCGTTCTGTGGGTGCTAGGGCTCCAGAAGTTGTTCAGAGTCCCCTTTTACATTGTTTGGGGGGAATCTGGGGGCAGAAAGGATTGGAAGAGCTGTTTCTACTCCGCCATCTTGGCTCCGCCTCGTAAATGATTTTCTAATTAATGTATGCAAGGCATTAAGAAATTCAGTTAAAATTTTGTATTAAGTAATTATGTTCCCCTAACTATGCTAGATACAATGGGGAATTCAAAGAGAATATGAACCAAAGTATCTTCTTTTTGAGGTTGTCATGCATCTGGGGAAGAAAGACTTAAACATATGTAATACAATTAGGAATAATGAATAATAATATGATTAAATATACGATAGAATTATGGAATTTTAGAGATACAAGGAAACTTAGGTCATTTAATTCAAATTCCTCATCTGTAAATTAAGAGATTTAGACCCAATGACATCTAAGGTTGCTTGAACTCTAAATCTATCATCTTGTAGTCCGATTTTGCATATGATGATTCCAAGGACCAAAAAGATTAAATGACTTTTCAAAGGGTTTCCAGGTGGTGTCAGAAGGGGGACTATTGCCCAAATATCCTGGCTCTCAGAATCAGTTTTTATCTCCCCTCCCCATTATATGATGTTGTCTCTCTAGAACAATTAGTAGCAAAGGCAGTCATAGGCAATGAGCATGTTATGGGTGAGTATCTTTCAAATATTCAGACTTTAAAATCCAAAGATTGAAGTCTTTCTAAGTTTTAACATTTCTGT
The DNA here is from genome assembly GCA_011680675.1 of Gymnobelideus leadbeateri. Taxonomy (NCBI): domain Eukaryota; kingdom Metazoa; phylum Chordata; class Mammalia; order Diprotodontia; family Petauridae; genus Gymnobelideus; species Gymnobelideus leadbeateri. The sequence continues at coordinate 205,983 of WOXC01007389.1, read as the reverse complement.
ACCTATTCAACATCGAATACTTGGGTCAGGGTATTATGGGTGTTTTACATTTGAAGAAAAACCTTAACAACCCTTATTATATATTATTATAAGAATATATATTTTAAGAAATAATTTTAGAATGTGAACTGAACTATTTTTGAATATCAGAAGCATAGATATTCATGAACTTTGAAAATGATTAACTTGGCAGTTTTTATAGTCTGTTTCTATTGTCACATATTCAGAGGTGATAAACCAGAAGGCCTGTAATATGATGTATTATAGTGAGATTTTATTTGACTTTATTGCCATGGCCTTGCAAAAACAAACAATTCAACAACAAATAAAAATACACAAAATGGGCTTGGCTATGGCTATATTGCAAATAATGTTAGAGAAAGTGACAGTTCTCCGTCCTCCCAAACAATTTGGGAACAATTTCCTCGAGAAGATCTCATTGCTTTTTCTACTCACGTATATACTAACCCCTACCCCAGGCCTTTTATTTGTTGAAATAGTATTTTATGTGATTACAATGAAATTCATGTTTTAGTGGATGAAAATTTTGAAGTCAGAAAACAGCAACTCTAGAGACTCCTTTGATAGTTTTTATTTTGTTTTTCTTTTGTCTTATTCTTATTTTTTATTTTACTGAAAAATCTGAAGCAAACTATAATAATTATTTTTGTATGTTATTGCGAATATTTCATTGGAGTCTAGGGGGGTAAATTAGATACAAATAATAATGGCACTTTCCTTAAATTTAAGAAACATCATTTGTAATAGCATACACACTAAATTGGGTATCTTGCCCTACAGGAAAGTAAGGGGGAAAGGGACAAGAAGTGGGATGATAGAAGGGAGGCCAGATTGGGGGAGAGGATAGTTACCAGCAAACACTTTTGAAAAGGGACAGGGTCAAAGGAGAAAATAGAACAAATGGGGAGTGGAATAAGATGGAGGGAAATATAGTCTTTCACAACATGACTACTATGGAAATGTTTTGTGTAACTACATATGTATTACCTATATTGAATTACTTGTCTTCCCAAGGGGGTGGATAAGGAGAGAAGAAGGGAGAGAACCTTGACTTCAAAGTTTTAAAAACAAGTGTTAAAAATTGTTTTTACATGAAGCTGGGAAATAAGATATACAGGCACTGGGGTATAGAAATCCATCTTGCCCTATAAGTAAGGGGGAGGGATGGGATGAGGGGATATAAGAGAGGGAAGATTGGAGGAAGGGGATTCAATATGCTTGCCATCTTGGGGTGGGGGATAGGGTAGAGACAGGGAGAAAATTTGTAACTATAAATCTTGTGGAAATGAATGTTGAAAACTAAAAAAATAAAATAATTACATAAAAAAGAAACATCATTGATTTATGCCTAGAGATAAGGGAAGATTCTCTTCAACATTCATTTGTAGAGCTGGAAGGTACATGGGTATGGAGTACAGGATATATTTTCAGTTTTTTAATGTATTGGTTGACAACTGATTTTTTTTTCTTTAAAAAATATCAAAATAAATAAATAATAAATTGAAACATTAAAAAATATTATATGTGGTATCTCTCTGAGAGGGCCCAAGGGAGGCATCCTGGAAGAATACTCATAGTATTCTACCTCCCCCAAACTGCATAGATCACATATTTATAACACACATACACACACACAGAGACATATTTCATCATTTAGGTGATATAAAAATTTAAAAAAAATCAATAAACATTTTAAAAATTGTGTTTTCCCTGGATATTTGGATGGTGACCTTCTGTGTATATAAACAAATTAATAGAAGCTTTAGATAAATGAAATTAGTTTTCAAGATGCTGTTTCTCACTGAAATCTAGCCAAGAGGTATGAATGTTCTGGGAGGTTAAATAGCTCCCCATATAATGGTGAGATCATAGCATTTATTTTTTTCCATTGATTTGTTTTATTAACTTTCTCTTGAAGAGTTAAATATTTTTTTTCCCTCCTAGATAATTTAGAGTTGTGATGATAGGAAAATCAGAACTGTTAAACTATGTGATGCAGATTCCTAAGTTATTATAAGACTCTTTATAATACATCTAGTAGAGGTGTGACTACACTAAAAAAAAAACAAAAAAAAAACAAAAAAAAAAACCAGCCAGGTTCAAGATCCTGGAAAGTAGCACTCCTGGGACTCTGGAATGGGTAACTGCTTGTCTTGTTTACCCAAGCTACTACCCAACTACAACCAGGAGAATCACTGATGTTTCTTCAGTGTTTTTTTTTTAAACTAGTCATTAATTAATTGTTTGTATCCTCATCCTTTTCATGGGGAGAGAAAAAAATCTTTAAAAAAATTTTTAAAGATGCTAATTTCTTGTGTTTGATAATTAACTGCCCTTAGAAAACTAGGAGGAAGCGCCAGATTGATAATACTCATAATATTCTGCCCACCCCTAACCACACAGGTTACAGTTTTATATAACACACACACACACACACACACACACACACACACACACTCTTTTATATATATCTACATATATATGATAGTACACATGAGACATGAATATAAAATGATTTGATTTCCATAAAACAAGCATAAAAATAAAATCTTCTGAAAATAAATTCAGATCCAGTGGCACCTTAAAAGAAAACTGTCTTTATAGTCTGATAGTAGATTTGAGACCTAGGACAAGAAATAGAGGTAGAGATTGGATCTATGCTTTCATTGGTACAAGGGAGGAAATTCATCTAACAGTGAGATTCTGTGCCTATCCTTCTTCAAGTTATAATCTTAGCAAATAATCTATAACAGAGAGGTTATTTCCTCAACATCACATAGACAATGTGCATGGAAACTGAATCCAAGTTTTCCTGTCTCTCCATCTACATTTGGAAGTGGCCAAAAGTTATTTGAAGTCAAGTCTGATGAATTTGATATGTTTGGTAATTTTAGCTTTGGTATTTGATTCTAGATGTAATAGGGAGTCTATGAAGTTTATTGATTAAGAATGGTTGCATAATCAGACCTTAGAAAAGCACTCTGGCAATCGTGTGTGTAGAATGGAGTCTGAAACCAATGAGGAGGACATCAAATTCAGTACTCAGCTAATATTCCACCTATTTTCTTGTCTCCATCCATTGATTCCTTGAAGAACCAGACCTGTCATCCTAAATCTGAGTGTGATCATTCAGTTGGTTCAGAGATTTCCTAAATTTACCTCATAATGACAAATTAGGAGATGGGCAAAGACTCTGTGGGTTGGTTGGCAATGTTGGGAATTCCATTTCCCATAATCCTTGTAGTTAATTCAATACAACAACTTTTACCTCCTAAGTGAAAGGCACTATATTAAGTACTAATGAGAAAATGCCATCACACAACATAAGATTCAACTACTTTTCATTCCTTAGGCACTGTGGATTTTTTTCTCCAGCATCTCCACAGTTCTGGGACTCCAGTTTCAAGTTTGCCTTATATGCCAATTGATTATATATTGTAATTCAGAATATTAATGTGGCCATTATTTGTAGTTTGCTCATTATCTTTTAGATTTGCTTTTTTTTAATTTAAGCCCAGTTTGGAAGTGCAATAGCCCCATGTGGTCCTAATCGCATTACTGAGGGACAGAAAAGTTTTGACCTGCTTTGTATCTGACCTGGATTGTTTTGTCCTTCACAGTCTGATAGTGGTCCTCACTCGGGAGCACTCTGTATCATTGCCAGATTTGGTACAGACATCCAGTTGATTTATCCCTGTTGTAGTTCTAGCAATGCACCAGCATCAGCATCCCCAGTAGCTGGGATTACAGGAGCACACCCCCCTTTTCTCATAAAGATCCACTGGGGCAGTCCCTGACATAAAGTTCTAGGGTCATTGTCATTCAGGAATGCTGTATATTTAACTCTGAATCTCAGGGGAAAGCAGACAGTGGGATTAAGGCCTATACTTCCCCCTCCCTCAGTGGTTCTTACAGAGACTAGTTTTCTCTTCATTTTTTACATCAGTAATTTGAGGGGAATGATAGTGGGGACCCATTTATCCCAGGACATCGAGCAGATAATTTTATAAATAGCAATATCATAAAGCACCCCAGGGCTTCAGCTACAGGAGCAATATAAATAATCCAATATACAATCTATCCAGTTAATTTAAAAGGACAGAAAATGGCACCTACAGCTAATGATTTATTTTTATTTTTCTTGTTGGATGTAGTATGTGGAGGAAGTGGAAAGGGATAGTATTACAGTCATCCAGGATGCCATATTTGAGGTGGCTGGTAGAAAGAAATGTGATCATTAAAATGCTTGGTGAGGTTTTATCTATTTCAAAAAATTAGTCTTTAGCTGCGGGTAAGCCTCAATGATAACATGAAGACATGGCCTAGACATATGTAGTATAGGACTCTGATTGCACTGGCAATAATGTGTAAGAGTGATAAGGAAAAGAACACAAAATACCTGTGATTTTATCACCTAGATAAAGAAATGCATAATACATACCTGGTCTATTCTAGTCACTGTATAATATTGTGTGCCTTTGTTAGTATGCCAAGTTACATTCTCTGGTATGTCATCAGATGAGACCGAAACAATGAGTATTAAGAAATGAAAGGCAACAGTATAGTTGAGTGTCATTCCTTGGGGGACAAGGCAAGGGATGTAGCCTTTTCTCATTATTAAAGCTTTGTTTGCATATTCTTTCAAGGAGGACTCAGGGAACAAATTTAGTTACCAGACAGAGAAAAAAAAATAATATTTAACTACAAATCTGTTGATTATCACTGATTTAGTCTCAAAGCACAAGACAAAATGCAAACAACATAAATTTAGATTTAATCTCCAAAGTCTCACACTAAGAAGATAAGCCCACTTTTGATAAGATGTCAAAAGTTAAATAAAGGAAACAGCATCAAAAACAGAAATGTGGATGTGTTGGTTCCATAGACCACTGGATGAGAAGTTTAAAGGCTAACATTTTATTCATTTCTAAGACAGTCACTGAATGACCTTGAATAAGTCACTTGATGTTGTTTATCTCCTTTATGCTGGTGTTTATAAGCAATAACAGGAAAAATAAAACAAAACAGTAGGACAAAGATTAACTCAAATACATCATATGGATCACACAATTTTTTAATACACACACACATACGCACATACACAAAAAATCTGTGTGTGTCTTATAAGCTATGTTGTAGGTCCATCATTCTAGTTATTCTATGTCAACCACCATCTGTTTTCTGTAAACATGCTAAATATTGTCTAACAGCTAAAAAATCAGGAAATCCACAGTCTGCACCAGATCAGAATTCGACTACAGTAATTCTCTAAACCCGCAAGTGACAAAAAGAAGAGGAAAGAATTTGCAGAGGCCATAAATAATAGCAGTGTGTCCTCAGAACTTGTTTGGAAATGAGACTGAATGGAAAGCAGGGGGCAAATCATTTTTAAAGTTCCTGACAGATAAGACTGAATGTATATATATGTTACCTTTTTTGAGAGAAACTCGGTGCTTTACACATCTAATTTAATTTGCTCTCATAATAAGCATGGACTGTAGTGTGAGGTTAGTGTGAATCTCTCTATTGTAAGACTAAAATTGAGCAACAGAGACTTCAAGGACTCTGTCCCTCGTGTAGACATGAGATTCAAATGAAATGTGACTTAGCTGTTTTTCTTGAAATCAGGTAAATCATGGGTTTCTCATAACCACACCATCCTTATCTCACTGTCATATTAAAGTGATGCAAATATCCAGACAACCACTGCCTTTTCCTTTTTATATCAGAAAAATGTGTCCCTTTGCCCAGAGTTTTTCTTCCTTCCAGGTCTAGGATATTTTAAAATCTAATTTAGTATTGTTTAATGACTTAGGAATTTAGGTTGGTTTCATTTAGATGGTTGGAGTGTGTGAAATGGGAAGGGATGAAAGACTTTAAAAGTATAATATTTAGCAGAAAAAATAAAAATAATATTATCAACTTCTTGGCTTATGCAGCCCTCTTCTTCCTTCTTATGTAAATTGAATACAAATATAATTATTTCCTTCTATTGATTTACTCGAGTGCATGGAGAAGGAAAAGAGAAAACATGTATATTACATTGTCTGCTCAGACTGGAGAAGGTGTGGTGGTATAATGGAGAGAACACTGACCCTACAACCTTTTAGCTGTGGCCTTGGGCAAGTCACTTAAGTTTTAAAGTATTAAAATTTCCTGTTCTGTAAAATGGAGAAGGTTGTTTAAGTAAGGTCTAAGGTTTCTCCTAGCTCTTATATTTGATAATTCCCTGTGACTAAATCATTATATTATTTTAGATGAGCTACTCACCTGGACATGGAAATAATGATCGTGTGTGTGTATGTGTGTGTGTGTGTGTGTGTATGTATATACAATTGTGTGTATATATACATTTGTAATGGTATTGATTTTGATGTTTTTCTTTAAAGGATAATTATCTTTAGCATTCACGAGATATGGATTGCCACTAAACAAAAGCAAGGGCTACCACTGGAACATAGCATTATAGATTGAGAAAGGAAGGGACATTTAATCCAAATCTCCCCATTTTATAGATGAGGAAAATGAGGCACAGGGAAGTTAAGTTACTTGCCCAAGGTCACACAGAAAGTAGTCAATAGCCTCCATATTCCTCTGGTAAACCTGCAATGTCAAATAAATGAAAGGAAGATCACTAACATGTTGGCTATTCGCTCTGTGGTGAAAGGAGAAGACATAAGAAAGACATAGACAGGGGATCACATAAACAAGATTCTGGCCAGGTATGGAAACACATGGATGGGTTGCAGTCTACTTAATTGAGGGGAATAATTTCATTGATAAAATCATGGCTCCAGTGAAGTACAGCAAGAGTCAAAGGCAAAACTGAAATGTCACAACACACACTTAAAGGCTGAAAACAAAGGATTAAGAAGGAATTTTGGTTTACATTATTTTTAAAATATCAATTACAATAGTTAATGTGTATATACTTTAAGATTTGAAAAAAAATTAAATTGTTTCATTTGATTTTCTCTACAATCTTATAGAGCAGACATCTCTCCACGTATCTTTCTATCTATCTGTCTGTCTGTCTATCTATCTATCTGTCTTATAGCCCATTATGTGCCAGGCACTGTACACTGATGGGGATACAAAAAAGAGTCAACAGATAGTCTTTTTTTTTTTGCTTTTTGGAGGGCAATTGGGGTTAAGTAACTTGCCCAAGGTCACATGGCTAGGTTTTTGTTTGTGTGCATTAAGTGTTTGAGGCTGGATCTGAACTCAGGTCCTTCTGACTTCAGGGTTCACACTCTACTCACTGCGCTACCTAGCTGTCCCCAACAGATAGTCTTTACCCTGAAGGAATTTATAATCCAAAGCAGATGCTTATTATATTATAGAGAAATCCAGGCTGAATAAGGTTAAGTGATTTGTCCAGGGACATATTGCTAGTAAGATTCTGAAGCAAGATTTGTAATCAGGACTTCCTAATTACATGCCCAGGGATCTATCCACTCCTATATCTATATTTTTATTTTCTATTCCTTGAACAAAAACAACCAATTAATCTTCCTTTTGATGGTCTTATGAAAAACAAAACAGAATTGGAGAAAATTCAATGGAATGTGAGAAAATTCAGCAGCTTTATTCTGATGAGAGTCATTGCCCAAAACTAATAATGAAAGTTGACAGAAACAAAGCAAGGATTATTGGTGGAAAATGTGTCATCAGCTATAAAGTATTCGGGTAAACTATGAATTATCCAGTGCAGGGAAACAGAATTCAGCAGGGAGAGAAAGGAGTGGAAAATACAGTAGGGAAAAGAAAATCCAAATGTTACCTTATATGAAGAGGACAAAACAATTGAGCTTTCAAGCTTTTACCACTTTGATGCAAATAAGAGGTCAAATGATTGTCACCTACTCAAAGGTGATTTACTTGGAGACTTTGTTCCTGCAGTTCTTCCACTTCACTCTTGCTAAATTGTTATTATTATTTACTGTTTAAGGCAGAGAATGTATAAGGGGCACCAATGCTAGACAAATAACAGGTTCCTGCCCCGGAGAGTTTTCAGTTAAGAGATATGAGCAGCCACAGTAGTGAACAATGAATGAGGAGAATGCTGACAGCTCCCTAGAGTTTAAATACTTAATGAGGTTATGAAGCTTTTTAAGAAACTTTTTTTTTCAGGGAAGGGAGGGATGGGGAGAGTTCTGACAGGGGAAAATAAAATAAGTAATCATTTTAATGTTTACTGAATATCCAAGAGGTAATGAGAAATCATGACTCCTGTCCCTTATTCTTCCAAAAATCTAGGGTGAAGGTCCTTTCCAGATCTTGAGCTATAAGCCTAAGAGAAAATATCATCAGAGCTATTTCATAATTAGTTCTAATTAGGAGTAATGATGGAGAGTGGCCCATGTATGAAAAACTTTGGGAAAAGAGATATTTGGGCAAAAATGTTTACTTTTATTTTCATGAAAAACAATTGACCTTGGCTTACTTTTTTTGGAGAGTGGGAGGCTGGGCAATTGGGGTTAAGTGACTTGCCCAAGGTCACATGGCTAGTAAGTGTGTAAAGTGTCTGAAGCTGGATTTGAACTCAGGTCCTTCTGACTACAGGGTCGGTGCTCTATTCACTGTACCACTTAGCCATACCCTTGGCTTATTTTTTTATACAAACATTTTTTGAATTAAGTTGTGGATGGTTATAGCACTGTTTTCAGATGCCCCTTTGTACATTCTATTAATGACAAAAGTGTGTACCATTAAAACAAGAGATAATTCAGAAAACAGAACGAGTTGGTGTCCTTTACAACAGTCAGAGATTGCTGAGAGCTTATTTGTCAAAACACATTCTTGGGAACCCTTAATCTACTGCTGGAAGGGAAAAAAGAAGAAAATAAATGGTCGGCTTGCTATATCTCATTTTATTGAACACAGAAACATTTTTGGTCTATAAAGACAGAGGCAAGGCATAGGCTAGGCAGACTTGAACAGACTGGATTTGCTATACCTACACGAACACATACATACACATATTTTTATGTATATATGTACTATATAGACATATACAGATATATGTATGTTATGTACAAGGAGGATCCACACCAATGAAATACTGGATGTGTTGGATTATCATAGCTCTGAATGTTTATGAGGACTATATGATACCCTCCTTTATCACCAAGACAATAGCTGTAAAATCAAAGCATTTATAATAATCTGTTTGATTAGCTACCTTGCTGACAGGCATTTTAGGTTGGAAAAACGGAAATAGTATAAGAAAACTTGATGCAGGGGTCATTGGGACTCATGGCAATTTGGGGGGGAAAATATCTAAAATGACCAGGATGCTCTGCACGCATTAATCGCACTACTGTGAGGCAAGTGTTATTGCTTATAGTTGGAAAACCTCTATTATGGAAAGTTTGCGTGACTTGCAAAAAAGTCACAAAATAAATCAATGAGTAAAGGCAATGATTTTTTTTAGTTCCAAAATTTCTTTTTAAAATATTAGGAAATGTTTTACCTTACTCCGTTAAATTTTTTATATAATAGCTTCTGGGGAAATGTAATTTTTGGCATATGCAACTTATATTAAATGAAAATTAACTATGGATAATGATCAGGTCAGTTATAAGATTCCAAAATATCCAACTGTGATTGTGATTCCTTGTACTCTACCCAGCATATTTACTGTGTTTCCCAGCCCTCTACATCATGTGGACTTGGGATCAGAAGACCTAGGACTGAATCCACTCTATCACTAAGTGACCCTTCCAACTTTTTTGAACACATTTCCTAAAATAGTAAATAATGTGTAACAATACCTATAAAACCTATCTCTTAGGGTTGTTGGAAAGATCACATGAGCCAATGTATTTGAAAATCCTTAGTAAAACTTAAAGTATAATCAAATTGTCATTTATTCATAAAACAACAACAAAATCCCCAACAAAACCCAACCTTCCCAGAACTAGTCTGACATGTATGTCCTTTTGATTTTTCTTTTATAACATTTGGGCTGAATTTCCTACTGTCCAGCTTACTCTGTAGGAAATAACAAATTTTTTTTTCTCCATTTTCTTGTTTCCCCAACATTAAAACAAGCTCCTTCTTTAGTTTTTCTAAAAGTTTTAATACTTCCCAATTAATGGATGATAGCTAAGAAAGTCAGAATAACAAATTAAAGAGAATTCAAAAGTTTATGATGTTCTTCAGAGTGAATTCCAGTCTTCCTTCTTAGCCTCTTTCAATTCTTATCTTTAGATATTCTCTCCAAGTCAGCTCTAGGAGGCAGACTACATTGTTTAGTCTGTTGGATGTCTCAGTTCTTTGGAATTTGCTTTCCCCAACACAACCTTAAGTGTGGAGATGAAGAATCCCTAATAGGTTCTTCCCTGTTGGTAGGTGTTTTCACTTGTATTTGAGACTCTCAACACTAATTTAATGCCTTTATTCCCTCTCCAAATTTGATTACCGTATGGTCCTAGGGAAGCATTGTCTAAAGTTCCCAGTATGAATGTATAGAGAACTCTTTGATCAACTTAGTTTTTAAAAAGGCAAATATGGAGGATGATGAGGGCAGTAGGTGGTTCAGTGGATAGCTTGTGAGCCTGGAATTCAAATAGGACTTCAGATACTTACTAGCTTTGTAACCCTAGGCAAGTCAAATAACCCTGTTTACCTCAGTTTCCTTATCTATAAAATAAACTGGAGAAGGAAATGACAAACCAGTCCAGGATCTTTGCCAGTAATACCCCAAATGGGATCACAAAGAGTCTGCCACAACTGAAAAACAAGTGAACAATAACAAAAAACATTGAATATGAAAGTAGAGGACAAGGAACAGAAAGAATTGCGAGACTGGTAGATCAAGGGATCTTATAATGATAGTTCATGCTGATTTTATTGAAGCCTTTGACTGTCTCTTGCTATTCTTTCAGACTAATTGGAGAAATGTGGACTAGACAATAATACAAGTAGGTACATCTGCTACTGGTTGAATGAGTGGACGTAAAAAGGAATCACAGATGTTTCCTTATCAACTTGTAAGAAGACTTCTAGTGGATTAGTGCTTAATCCTCTATTCTTTAACATATTTATCAATGACTTGACTAGAGAGGCTCCAATGAATAGCAGCTAGAGAGCTGACCTTGAAACTAGGACAACCTGGGTTCCTGGCCTATTCCTCTGAAATACTGGCTCTGACTACAGAAGTCACTTAATCTCTCAGTGATCCAGAAAAGGAACCAACCAGGACTTATGGAAAAGCTTTATTCTTACATATTGGTGGTTTGATTGCACCCAGAAATGATTTTAGAAATGACTTCTGTGTCTGTTATTTTATATCCATTAAAATATAGTCCATTTTATTTTTTCACAATGATATTTGATGCTTGTTATGTCTAGTGCTTACCGATTTCTTAACAATTTCTTTGAAGAAATGATTAATATGTAGGCATAAGGTTTTTGTGTAGTCTACAATTCTTTGGTCTTTCATTTCTTGCTTCTGAGTATGCTTCAAAATATGTTTGCTAATTCTCTTCTCCCTAAATTCACTTTTGCATTTATGTCAATGGTCAAGAAGATATACAGTCTTTGGATCTGGAGGGTTGAATTGACTTTTCAGTAGAATTTATCTTCTTTCTCATCTTCTGCAAAAGATGTTGACACATAAACTGCAATTATTTTCCTAATCATCATTTTGCAGATTTTTATCATGAATTCTGCAATGAGATCACTGAATGCTACACACACACAGACACACAAACACACAATTATGTTTCTTGTTGCCTTTTCACTTGTGACAAAACCAAATCTACCATCTTCTTTGGTTCTTCAGTGAGAACCTGTGAGCCAACCTTTTATTTAGATGTAACATTCCTTTTGTCATCTGGTTTCATTCATGTGTCATTCAAGATGGACAGGATCTAGTTCCTTGATTACTATGTCTATTTGACCTTAGACAAGGATGTTATATTTAAAGTGCCAACAGCTAAGTTAACATTAATATAGTCTAAAATTGCTGCTACTTTTAGCACCTTCTTATATCTTTAATTTTTTTTTCCTTTTTGGAGGGGGGAATGCGGGGCAGTAGGGGTTACATGACTTGCCCACGGTCACATACCTAGTAAGTGTTTAGTGTCTGAGGCCAGATTTTAACTCAGGTCCTCCTGACTCCAGGGCCAGTGCTCTATTCACTGTGCTACCTAACTGCCCCAAACTTCTCATATCTTTTATACCATTCTGACACTATCTCTACCATTGCTACCAGCTGCTTTGCTTAATTGCTTAATTTTGACTCTATCATCACCATCATCATCATGTGTTGTTGCCTGCCCCCCACCATATAGTTCTGATAAACATCAGCAGAAAACTCAGTATATTGGAGACTGTTTAAATGAGGGCACATCAGTACCCTCAAGTTGCTTTTGCATCTCTGATTAGAGGGTGAAGCAAAACACTCCTCCTATATCTTCCTTTATAGAGGCTTTCAAAATCCCAGATATGTTTTTTCTTCATTTGCCAATAGCTCCTGTGCTTGATTTTTACTCCATCATCACCTTCATTCCCCCAGGTATGGTGGCATGACACCTACCCTTTTAATCTTCATTATGTGTATTTTCTTCTCCTATTAGACTATAAGCTCCTTGAGCATAGGGATTATTTGCTTTTTCATATTTATTTATCACAGTGCCTGGCACATAGCAGATACTTAATAAATGTTTATTACATCTTATTGGAAGTGGAGGCAGGAAGTTGCACTGGGATGATGACAATGGAAACTTATTTTATTTTGCTGAGTATATTTTCATGGAGTGAGAATTCATCACCAAAGAGCCAGTCTTCATAGCTAGATTGGTCCTCAAAAAACAGAACTATTTTATTTTCTGAGTCCTTGATCAAAGCCTTTCTAACAGGGTGGAACTTAATTATAACTTGTGTTTTGATGACAAACCTCAAGATCACAGGGTCATTAACATTCCACACAATGATAAAACATCAGAGAAAGAATATATATACACACACACACATACATACATACATATACATATATGTATATATACATACACAAATGCACATGCATACACATATATACAGATATATAGCTATGTATATATGTATGTATATGTGTGTTATACGTGTGTATATATTTAAATGTAAAAGTAAATTTCTCTATGTATTTATATATACATACATGCAAATAAAGTGCATATATATAAAAGGGAGAAAGAGAATGGATTTGATTGACATAGAAATTCACTCTTAAAGAAAGAATTTATTTGGGGTGGCTAGGTGAAACAGTGAACAGAGTATCGGCACTGGAGTCAGGAGGACCTGAGTTCAAATCTGGCCTCAGACACTTGGCACTTACTAGCCATGTGACCTTGAGCAAGTCATTTAACCCAAATTTCCCTGCCTTCCCCCCTCCAAAAAAAAAAAAAAAAAAAAGCAAAACCAAGAATGGGCTCTTCTTTCTTACTTGATTCTCTTTACTCTTCACAGAGTTTATCCTTATTAAAGTTATCTCCCACCTCAACTACTCAAGTTTCTTTGGGGCCTTGGCATACTCTTACCAGCCAATGGTTAGCTACAATTCCATCAAGTTTGAATAAATAACTTCAAGCCTCCTAAATGATGGCAAGCATTTATATGGAGCTTCCAAAGTGCTATTCATGTTACCTTTTTTGATCCTTACAACAATCCTGTGAGGTAGGTGCTATTATTATTCCCATGTTCCAGAAAAGGAACCTGAGGCTGAATGACATTAAGCTACTTGTTTAGTATTATATAGCTAGTAATTGTCTGAGATAGGATTTGAATTCAGAGCTTCCTGACTCAATTTCCACACTGTGGGACTTTGTATACGCTGTGTACTTCTTAGCTGCTTCATAAAGAGATAGCAAAGTGTGGGCTTTCTTTTTTTCTTTTTTGTTTGCATTTTGCTTAAGACCTTAATACCTCCTTAAGATATTTACTTGTTACTTGACCATTGTTTTCTGTAATTTTATGAATGACTATGGGGGGGAAATCAACTGATCTGGGGAATAGTGTTTATCTCTCTCTCCCCCTACTACCAATGTACTAGAAAGTACTAAAAGAATTTTTTAAAACTTACATAATTTAGGATTTCCACTAATTCCTGTTATTTCCCTTATTATTATTTTGAATTTTTACATGTAATAAAATATGAACCAATCAGATAATATATGAGCCAATCTTAGAATTCAGTTACTTTGCTCTAAGGTAATGTTTCATCTTGTGGTATACCTTCCTATGAATGTGTCTATTACAAGGAATACATAAGCTACATAAGTCTTGTAATATTTAAGAGCATCAATCTACAGCAACCTATTAGGACATAGTGCTTTTTAAAAATGGCCTGTGGCATCCCAGCCTCATTTATATTGTATTAGCTACTTATTCAATAATATGGGGTTTAAAGGCCCTTTGTTCTGTCCCACATCATCAGAAAAGGGATAGCCACAGAGAAGAGTGTCATTAGAGGTTTAGGACTATGAGGCCTACAGGCCTAGAGTTCAAGGAAGATTGGTCTAACAAGGGACTCGGTATCAAGTGGATTTCAGCTCCTGTCTTTCCCAGGATATCAGGCACTGGATTTTAGGCTAAGCCCCAGTTCACTCTGAGTCTCAGAGATAGGTTGGAATCTGCCCAGGAAAGAGCAAAATTGTCCCCAAAGTCCCAATACTGAGAAAGAGATTAAATTGGGTAGAAGAATCAAACAGATAAGAGCCACAAAATTACAACTGCCAAGACTACAATTGGATTGACTCACATTCAATACACAATAGTGGCTATATTTTTTTTTCTTCATGAGACCATGATTCTTTTCTTTTCTCTTACTATTTAATGGTCTGTGGTTCTGCTAATTAGCCGGCATGAATACCCTTCCTGACTTGGACTCAACCAACACTCCTAGCTTTATTGCCTGCTGGTGCTTTATGAGAGCAATTCAACTCAGCAAACATTTATTAATCACCTACTATGTACTAAGCTCTGGGAATACATGGTTAGGTGACACAGTGGTTAAGAGTGTTGGACTTGGAATCAAGAAGATCCAAATTCAAATCCTGCCTTATAAAATTAGCGGTGTGATTCTGGGCAAGTTGTTTAATTTACACTTAATCCTAGTCTCATTTTCCTCATCTGTCAAGTAGAAGTGATAAGCATTTACTCCATGGAGTAGTTTCAACTAAATATGTACAGGGCTTTGTAAGCCTTGAAGTGCTATATAAATGCTAACTATTATTGTCATACAATGTTGGGGGCGGAGCCAAGATGGCGGAGTAGAAACAGCTCCTCCAAGCCTCTCTGCCCCCAGATTCTCCACAAACTATGTAAAAAAGGACTCTGAAAATCTTCTGGAGCCCCAGCACCCACAGAATGACACAGAGAAGCTAACCTCCCGCTGAGGACAGCCCAGCACCCTGCAGGAAGGACCAGCGCAGTGGTCTGGGAGCCGGCAGCGCGCAGAGTGCAGGAACCGAGCCGAGCACAGGTCCACGTGAGCCGAGGTTTTAGCCCCAGGGCGGCAGGGCCAGCAGCCGGCTGGAGGAACCCCAGAACACCAGGAACTGTGGAGACGCCAGAATTATCAACATAGACTTGCCTAGGACAAAGTAAGAGGTTAGTGTCCTATGGACTTTGGGACCTGTATTTGGGGAATGCGTCAGCTCCCTCCCTGGGGGCTAGAAGCCACTGAGGAGACACGCCATTTTGTAGTTTTCAGAGGCATTTCCGGCTCCCAGCCTACAAATCGTGGGGAGATCCAGCGATCAGTCTTGGGGGGTAATCGCTCTTGCTTTAACCTCCCTGGATCTAGATTGTGATCTAGGGTGGAAGTTGTGGGTGGGTTTACAGCTTGCCAGAAACGGAAGTTGCCCCCCACACGTTCGGGACGAAAATTCCTCTATCTGGCCTTAAAGCCATGGTGTGGCAACAAGCCCAAAAGTCAAGCAATTAAGTGGCAACATGCCAAGGCAAAGGAAACAGAAAAATGCAACCCTAGACTCCTATTTTGGGGGCATCGAGCGGGAAAAGGACTGTGAGGTCAGAAGTCCTGCTCCAAAAGCCCCAGGGGAAAACATGAGTGGGTTGCAGGCCATAGAGGACCTCAAGGAGGACTTTAAAAATCAAATAAGAGAAGTGGAGGAAAAATTAGAAAGAGAAATGAGAAGGATGCAGGAAAAGTATGAAATGAGGGTCAACAGCCTGACTGAGGAAAACAACACCTTAAAAAATAGACTAACTCAAATGGCAAAGGAGGCCCAAAAGGGCAATGAGGAGAAGAATGCCTTAAAAAGTCGAATTTGCCAGATGGAAAAAGAATATCAAAAGTTCACTGAGGAGATTCATTCCTTCAGAGTTAGACTGGAGCAAATGGAAGCTAGTGACTTTATGAGAAATCAAGATGCTGTTAAGCAGATCCGAACAAATGAAAGATTAGAAGGCAATGTGAAATATCTCATGGGAAAAACCACTGACCTGGAAAATAGATCCAGGAGAGACAATTAAAAATTATTGGACTACCTGAAAGCCATGATCAAAGAAAGAACCTAGAAATCACCCTTCAAGAAATTCTCAAGGAAAACTGCCCTGATGTTTAGATCCAGAGGGCAAAATAGAGGTTGAAAGAATCCACCGATCACCTCCTGAAAAAGATCCCAAAAAGAAAACTCCCAGGAATATTATAGCCAGGTTCCAGAATCCCCAGATCAAGGAGAAAATACTACAGACAGCCAGGAAGAAACAATTTCAATATTGTGGAAACACAATCAGAATAGCCCAGGACCTGGCAGCTTCTACACTGAGGGATCGAAGGGCATGGAATATGATATTCCAGAGGGCAAAAGAACTGAGAATGAACCCAAGGGTCACCTACCAGCAAAACTGAGTATTTTGTTTCAGGGGAAAATATGGTCATTCAGTGGAATAGAGGACTTTCAGGCATTCTTGAGGAAAAAACCAGAATTGAATAGAAAATTTGACATCCAGACACAAGAAGGAAGAGATGCCTGAGAAGGTAATCAGGGAAAAGAAATCAAAAGGAACTTATCGAAGTTGAACTATTTACATTCCTATATGGAAAAGCAATAACTGTGACTGATGATATCTTTCTCACTATGAAAATAATGGAAGAAGGGGGGTGTGGTCATATGAATACATATGTGAATGTGTGTGTATATGGTTACAGTTATATATGGATAGAGGGCATAAGTTGAATTTGTTGGGAAGGGAGAATACTCAAGGGATGAAATTATGAGGTGAGAGAGGAAAGTGGCAAGAGGAGATGGGGAGGGACATGGTAGGGTAAACTATCTCATGTAGGGGAAGTGGGTGCAAAGGAGGGGGAGAATAAGGAAGGCTAAAAAGGCAAAACCACATTCACATTGAATTTGGTTCAGGGAGAAAATGACATACATACTAAATGGGATATCTCAACCTGCAGCAGGAGAGGGGGAAGGGGGATGAGAGGAGAGATGATGCATGGGAGGGCATCCTTGGGGTGAGGGGAGGTTGGAAGTACCCACTATAGAAGAGGGACAGGATCATGTAGGGAATGGACCAGGTGGGGGGTGGGATGAGTGGGAGGGAATTGTAAGCAGCCTTGTACAATATATCTACCATGATAATGTTTTGCATAGCTAGAAATGTACAACATATACTGAATTACTTATATCCCAAGAAGGAATGGGTGAGGAAAGGAAGGAAATGGATCTGAAATTCAAGGTCGTAACATTAAATGTTTCAAATATATATATAAATACTATTATTAATACTCTTTTGCCTATAATTGGGAGATAAGATGTGCAGGCATTGGGACACAAAGATTCATCTTCCTCTAATGGAAAAGTCGATGGGGGTATGGGAGAAGGTATGGGAGAGAGCAGACTGGAGGAGGCGATATCTTGTGGGACTGCTATTCTGGGAGGTTGGGTAGGGGAATAATGGGGGGAAAATGATTGTAACTCAAAATCTGGCGGAAATGAATGATGTAAAACAGAAGTTAATAAAGTATTTGTTTAAAAAAAATAGATATGTTAATGCCCTTAAAGCAGTGTACTTTACTAGATCTAATATAATCTATGTTGAATCCAAAAGATCTTATATAAAAGAATATAAGATAAATTGGGAGTCATTATTTTGAATAGCAGCGTTGTTCTTCTATAAGAACTCTATAATCCTGCCACACTAGACCACTTGCCCTTTCTCAAATGCAGTTAAGCTTTCCTCCCTGCTCTCTAAGAACCAGCTCTAGGGGCCTATTCATTATTCTTTGAACACAACACTCTATCTCCTTGCCTGTGTACTTGCTGTCTTCCATGTCTTCTGCCTTCCTTCCTGCTATAGTCAGTTTCCCTAATTTCCTTCAAGACATAGTTCAAATGTAACTTTCTGCAGGATGCCTTTCCTTGTCTCTTACTAGTGCCTTATTCCTTACTATCTAAAAGGTTATTTTAGATACTCTCTAAACAAGAAGGATAACACAAGGTCCTAGACACTTGTCTCCTCCACCAACTCTCAACTATATTGCTTCATCTCAGCTAGATTCTGAGTCTTCCATTCCTAATTTTGCCTAAGGTAGCCCAGGGCTCCAATCCACACTGACCCTTGGACTCAATCTATCTATTGCATCTATCCCTTCCACAATGGCTTAGTACCATCTGCCCTACCATTTTACCCCAAGGTTCACTGGATTTTTCCCCCATCTGCCCTGCTGTTTTCCCCCTGTGCTCCAGTATTTGAGTTGAATCTAGAAGGAAGGCTGAGAAAATGAGGTGGAGGTGAGGAGGATTAGAATATTCCAGGTACATATCCAGTATAAAGGTGGGAGGGACAAGTGTCTAGAACTTTGTGTTATCCTTCTTGTTTAGAAATTGAACTCCTGGAGATCCTGGCTGACTTTTCTTATTTATATGTCCAGTTCTTAGTCCAGAGCTTGACATATACTAAGTACTAAACAGATGTTTTCTTATTCTATTCCATTTAACCTTATATTTTCACTATTTTGTATATGACTTGCCTTCCTTATAAGACTGGAAGCTTCTTGAAAGAATCCCATGTCTTCATTTTTTTCATTCTCTATTGTGCCTGACATATAATATCTTTTATATAGCCAGTATTTAATAAATATATATGAAATAAATGAGCAAAGGTCTGACAGTGATCCAGATAAGTCCAAATGTTAATGCTGCATATGTGAAAGTTCATTACTATACCTTGACTTTCTAGCTATAAATTGGAGTTCTGTTGGCTTTTGAAGAATAGCTGATGTGCTGAGTTTGGAATCAGAAACCCTAAGTTTGAATCTTAGCTTTGCCACTTATATCGTGGGTGACCTCAGACAATTTACCCCTGTGGCCATTTGTAAAATGAGTGAGTTTACTTGGATGGCCTGTTGGATTTCTTTTATCTCTAAATGTATAATACAAGATGTGGTTGTCTAGCAAAGGAGTCAGTCTAAAGTTGTTGTGAGAGAGTAGACCAGAGTTCTGGAGTCCAGAAACCCTGGGGAAACTCAGTAACAGGTTATGAGAGTGTCATTTAAGAGCCTGAAACAGCTGTGGGATTGTCGACTCTTCATCTTTCTGCAAACTATCTATTTTTAAGAATTACCCAAATGTGCTGGGTTGTTGTACTCTTTTAACAAGCCCTAAAACAGCAACTGCCTTGACAGCGAAAGGTGTTGAGAAGACTGACTCTCAAATGACTGTAATGCACCTACATAAAAGGTTATATTAGATACTATCATTATCCTATAGCTAAACACTCATGGAAGATGTAACCACTGCTTTGAAAACAGTGAATGAATTCTATCTGTAGATAATTTTAGTGTGATCCTTAATCAATATATACTTCACTCTTTAATAACAAATAGTGAATGGGTGTTGACCAGCTTACCAGACTGCTTGGAGACTATGTATTGATAACAGAGTCTCAGGGGGTAAATAAATGGACATGCATTTTGAAACCAGTTCAAAAATCGTTTTTTTCCCCTAATACACAAAGAGCAATGTGGGTTGAAATTGTAATGGAAGAGCCTTTAGAAAATCAGGGTCATCCATTGTCATAATTTGTTTTTTACTTTCCACTACAAAAGGTAACCAACCCATCTTAACAGGTCATCATATTTTTAGCCTTATTTCTGATTTCTGCAGGTCTGCACTATGTAAGCTCCTTTACCAAGAAAAGCATTTATCGATTTAACTTGAATAGCCATCTACTCGGGGGCTCTTGGCTCTATCAAAAAAACTGAAATATATACTGAAAAGCATTAACCCTCAATGGATTTGTGGTGGCTTCCACTATTCTGCTCTTATTAAAGACAAAAGGTAAATATTCTCAAATATTTGAAGGATCTTTGACTCCATCAGTTATGGCAGCTCTCAGGGTGGGACTTGCCTATCTCAGCCCTGAACACAAATGGTAACTCACATATTAGATAGTAGTTAAGTTTTAATTTGCCAAGATACACAAACTAACTAGTTAATGGTTATATAGTTAGTAACTTTCTGAGATGGGAAATGAACCCAATCAAGATCTTTCCAATTCTAAAATAAACAGTTTATTCTTATATATATTTATCTCTTTTGATTAGCTCCACAAACCTACTTCATTAACCAAAGTTCTAATTTTATACCTCTATTACTAATTATATTTTTTATCCCTTATAATATGAGAAGTTTGCTGTGTCATTATTTTCCCTTTAGTGTTTTCTCTACTGTGAATCATATATATGTATGTTTATACATATATACATCCATATGTATGTATGTGTGTGTGTGTGTGTGTGTGTGTGTGTGTGTGTAATTTTAACTTTTTTTCCCAGAATGGAAAGTTGGTCTAGAAAGACCAGAGTTGAAGTCATTGCCTTTGAAGAATATTAGCTTATTAGCTGTATAACCTTGAGAAAGTTACATAACCTCTCAGTGCCCAGGATTCTCTCAAAAAATATATATTTCAGTCAAAGACTCAAATATATATATATATATATATATATATATATATATATATATATATATATATATTTGGGAGAAAGATCTCCTCTCAGGAATCTCTCTTCATTAATGAACAATAAAAACAAGTCATGTACTGTTCGGGTACTTTTAAATTCAAAATATTAGTGGTAAAGATATTTTGAAAGATTCTACTGTTATAGCCATTCAGAAATCCTATTTATTACCCCCACTGAAGGGAGTGTGTGTGTATGTATTTGTGTGTGTGTATTTGTGTGTTTATGTGGGTGAAGCTCTAAGAGGTGTTTCCTGTTTGTCAACTATATTGACTGCACTTGAATTTAAATGCTATTTCATAAAATACTGTGAACTGATACCAAAGTTAAAAAAAAAAGTAATAAACAGTTTTGGTTGGAGTATACCTCAAAGGCCCCTGAGAAAATGGAATCCCTGATTAATATAACAAATCTTGTGTACAAAAATGCTCAGGTAGGTTCACAGAAACTTTCTTGGGACACATTATTTGAAATCTGCTCTCTTCTCCTCCTTACAAGTGAAAAAAATTTTTTTTTAAAGTTTTTCTTGGGGCAGAGCCAAGATGGAGGTGTAAAAGCAGGAACTTACTAGAACTTTTTCCCCAAATACCTTGAACACCTCTAAAAATGACTCTAAACAAATTTTAGAGCTACAGAATCAACAAAATGACAGAGTGAAACATATCTCCCACTCAAGGCAACCTGGCACACTGATAGAAGGGTCTATTTGCACTGGCAGCTATGATGGTTTCTAGACATCTCAACCCATAAACACCCAAAAGAAGTAAAAGGTCAGAGGGGAAACTTTGTTGGATCTGGGCGAGAGAAGGTAATGGTCTGGCCCCCTCCCCCCAGGGTGGTAGATGTGGCAGCAGCTTCGGTGTTCCTGGCCCACAAATGGTAGGGGGACTAAGCAGCTGATCAGAGGGCAATTGCAGGAATCTCCTTGCTGGCACTGAAGGAAGATTTTCTTGCCTTGCTGTGTTTGGATCTGGGTCTTAACCTTGAGTGGCAGTCCTGGGGTGAGGAGAGCTGGTGTGGCAGAACTTGTAGCAGCAGTGAAAGTGTGTCCTTCTCATTGTTCTGAGGCAGGTTCCTAGAAATAGCTCTGACAACAGCTGTGCAAAACCCCAGAAATTTGGGACACAGAACTCTCCACTGTGGAAGCAGAGTTCTACTGTGGCAAAGAGCTCAAAGGTCAGGCAATTGGCTGGGAAAATGAGTAAAAAAGGAAGAGAAATCATACTATAGAATCATTCTTTGCTGACAAAGAATATCAAAACATAGAATGAGAAGAAGACAACAAAGTCAAAACTCCTGCTTCAAAAGCCTCCGAGAAAAATATGAATTGGTCACAGGCCATGGAGGAGCTCAAGAAGGATTTTGAAAATCAGGTAAGAGAAGTAAAGGAAAATTTGAGAAGAAAAAAGGAGAATGATGCAAGAAAATCTTGAAAAATAAGTCAACAGCTTGTTAAAAGAAACCACTCCCCGCCCAAAAAATACAGACCAAAATAACACCTTAAAAATACACTAACTCAAATGGCAAAAGAGGTCCAAAAAGCCAATGAGGAGAAAAATTCCTTAAAAAGAAGAAATGACCGGATGGAAAAGGAAATTCAAAAGCTCACTGAAGAAAATTTCTTCAAAATTAGATTGGAAGGTAATTACTTTTGAGAAATCGAGATAACATAAATCAGATGCAAAAGAATGAAAAAAATAGAAGATGTGTAATATATCATTGGAAAAACCACTGACTTGGAAAATAGATCCATGAGAGATAATTTAAAAATTATTGGACTACCTGAAAGTCATGATCAAAAAAGATCCAAGGGGGTGGAGCCAAGATGGCAGCATATAAGCAGGAAAACTCCATGAGCTACCCCCATAACCACATCAAATACCTATAAAATATGATTGTAAACAAATTTTAGAGCTACAGAACCCACAAAATGACACGTAGAAACAAATGTCCCACTGAAGGCAGTCCAGCAGGACTACAGGAAGGGTCCATTGAAGCTGGCTGGGAGCAGAGCCCAGCCCTGCATGAGCTGCAGTTTTAGCCCCAGGGTGGCCCCAACCAGTTACAGCTGGAGCAGACTTTGGGAGAGTGGATCCCCAGAAGCCATGGTGGTTTCCAGAATTATCTACCCATAAACACCAAAGACAAAGCAAAAGATCAGTGTGGAACTCTGTTGGAACTGGGGGGAACGGAGTAGTGTGGTGCAGCCTCTACCTCCTGGGTGAGAAGTGGCAGAAGCACAGTGGCCTTGCAGCTGCTGTATGGCTGCTTCAGAGATCCTGATCTGCCGTTTGCAGGGGGACCAACCAACCATTCAGAGGGTAATAGCTCTTGCTTTGACCTGCTTGGATCCAGGTCATTGTCTTAGATGGAGGTCCTAGGGTGTGTGGCCAGTGGGCCAGAGATTGTGGGGGTGCAAAGAGGGCACCCAGCAAATAGCTCCAGCATCTGCCCAAACCCCAGCAATTTGGGACAAAGCTCTCCTTTCTGGAAGCAGTGTTCAACTGTGGCAAAAAGCTCAAAAGCCAAATAATTGAGTAGTAACATGAGCAAGCAAATGAAGCAAAGAAAGCACAGAAATTAAACCTTAGATTCCTTTTTGGGGAACAAAAGGCATCAACATGGAACAGGAAGAAGACAATGAAGTCAAAACTCCTGCACCAAAAACTTCCAAGAAAAATATGAATTGGTAACAGGCCATGGAGGAGCTCAAGAAGGATTTTGAAAATCAAGTAAGAGAAGTAGAGGAAAAATTGGGAAGAGAAATGAGAATGATTCAAGAAAATCATGAAAAGTGAGTCAACAACCTGACTGAAGAAAATAATACCTTAAAAAGAGACTAACTCAAATGGCAAAAGAGTCCCAAAAAGCCAATGAGGAGAAGAATGTCGTAAAAAGTCAAATTTGCCAGATTGAAACAGAATTTCAAAAACTCACTGAAGAGAATAATTCCTTCAGAATTAGATTGGAGCAAATGGAAGTTAATGCCTTTATGAGAAATCAAGATACTATAAAACAGACCCAAACAAATGAAAAAATACAAGGCAATGTGAAAGATCTCATTGGAAAAACCACTGGCCTAGAAAATAGATCCAGGAGAGATAATTTAAAAATTATTGGACTACCTGAAAGCCATGATCAAAAAGAGAACCTAGAAATAATACTTCAAAAAATTCTCAAGGAAAATTTCCCTAATATTTTAAAACCAGAGAGCAAAATAGAAATTGAAAGAATTCACTGTTCACCTCTTGAAAAAGATCCCCAAAAGAAAACTCCTAGCAATATTATAGCCAAATTGGGGCGGCTAGGTGGCACAGTAAGAGCACCGGCCTCAGAGTTGGGATGACCTGAGATCGAATCCGGCCTCAGAAAATGAGCACCCACACATAAATAATGACTAGCTGTGTAACCTTGAGCAAGTTACTTAACCCCAATTGCTCTAAAAGATATTATAGCCAAATTCCAGAGTATCCAGATCAACGAGAAAATATTATAAACAGACAGGAAGAAACAATTTGAGTATTGTGGAAACACAATTAGGAAAATACAAGATCTAGCAGCAATATGATATTCTGGAGATCAAAGGAATTAGGATTAAAACCAATAATCACCTACCCAGCAAAGCTGAGTATAATATTTCAGGGGAGAAATATGGATATTCGATGAAATAGAAGACTTTCAAGCATTCTTGATGAAAAGACCAGTATTGAAAAGAAAATTTGACTCTCAAAAACAAGAAGCAAGAAAAGCATGAAAAGTTAAACAGGAAAGAGAAATCATAAGGAGCTTATTAAAGTTGTATTGTTTACATCCCTACATAAAAAGACAATATTTGTAACTCATGAGACTTTTCTCAATATTAGAATATTTGAAGGGAATATATGTGTGTGTGTGTGTGTGTGTGTGTGTCTGTCTGTCTGTCTGTATATGCAGACATAGACAGAGGGCCTAGGGTGAGTTGAATATGAAGGGATGATACCTAAAAAATAAAATTAAGATATGAGAGGGGAATATATTGGGAGAAGAAAGGGAGAGATAGAATAGGATAAATTATCTCTCATAAAGGAGGCAAGAGAAAGATGTTACAATGGAGGGGAAGAGCTGGGAGGTGAAAGGAAACAAGTCAACCTTACTCTCATTGGATTTGGCTTAAGTAGGGAATAATATATACACTCAATTGGGTATCTTAACCTACAGGAAAGTAAGGGGGAAAGGGATAAGAGAAGGGATGACAGAGGGGAGGGCAGATTTGGGGAGGAGGTAGTTAGAAGCACACACTTTTGAAAAGGTCAGAGTCAAAGGAGGAAATAGAACAAGTAGTGGGTGGGACAGGATGGAGGGAAATATAGTCAGACTTTCACAATATGGCTACTATGGAAATGTTTTGTAGAACTATACATGTATAACCTCTATTGAGTTGTGTGTCTTCCCAGTGGGGGTGGGTGAAGAAGGAAGAAGGGAGAGAATCTGGAAATAAAAGTTTTAAAAAACACATTTTTCAAAATTGTTTTTATATGGAACCCGGGAAATAAGGTATACAGGAAATGGGATATAGAAATCCATCTTGCCCTACAAGAAAGTAAGGGGGAAGAGGATAGGAGGGATATAAGACGGGGAGACTAGGGGAAGGGGTATTCTGTATGCTTGCCATATTGGAGTGGGAGGTAGGGGAGAGATGGTGAGAAAATTTGTTAACTCAAAATCTTGTGGAAATGAATGTTGAAAACGAAAAATAAATAAATTCTGGGGAAAAAGTAAAAAAATACATTTTTCTTTTTTTTTTTTTGTTGAGTGTATTAAAAAAGGCATTAGGCACAGAAGATACAGAACTTACTTCAAAGCAGATAAGACTTAAAAGTTTAAGTCCCATCCCTGACACATATTGGTTGAAAGACCCTGGGCAAATCATTTACCTTCTCAAAGCTCTAAGCATCTTTAAGTCTGAAAGTGGCAGAGAAGTTGCTAACCTGAATTGGTAGAGGAAGTTTACTTGTCTGGGAATTCCTTACATCATTGAAATCATAAGTCTATTTCCTTTCTTTGAGTATATTAAGTTTCCTACTGTTTTTATGTCTAGGTTAGGTTGAACAGTGGTAGCTAGTGTGAGAAATCTTCAGTGGTTTAGACTGTTGTATCTATCTATCATCTATCTATCTATCTATCTATCTATCTATCTATCTATCTATCTATCATCAATTTATGGTTTTCTCCTCTGTAAACAAAGCTAGTTCTAACAACTTGGCAATATAGCAACTTCCACTCCTCTGATTCTACATACTCATTTGGAGATGAACTCAGCCTCTTCAAGGCTAGGTCAAAAAACAAGTACATAAATTAATGTACTTTACATTAAACTGGAAAAGCTTCAAGTACAAATCTCAGGGATGGGCTGTATCTTGTCTTTTAGCTGTGGAGCAACTTACTTAAGTTACAGATGCTTAGAAACAAAGACTTGATCTCCAAGTGACTTTTTTTTCCCACAGCAGCTCATAAATTTTTTCTACTAAAATGCAAAAGTGTTATGATCTGCATTGGTAAATGGGGTAGTCATATAGATAAAATCATGAATCCTTGAATTATCTGCAATTTCTATTCATTGTACTTAAGGAAAAATTGAAAAATACTCAGGTAATGAATATCCTGTACCTCAAATAATTTTTAGGTACATCTTTGGCAATATATTTTAAAATAAAGCTTACATTTAATTTGGTCTCTTAATTGAGAATACTTTGGATTTTATGTTGGTCTAAAGTATACATATTTTATGTGTATGAATACACACACAAAAACTTTCTGTGCTTCAGATATCTTTTCATGTTGAAGTTTAAAAAAGTAAATACTATTGGTATCTATTGTAGAATATTTCTTTTTCAGTAGTTGATGAAAAAATAAACAGGTCAATCACTTCTGTCACTTTTTATTATAACACAGTAGCGAAATAATCAGGATCATTCCACCTGTCTCCAGCCATCTGCTACCATCAAAAATTAAATTTACTCTTCACCTTCAGACAGGTTGTTGTATGACCCTAAATCCAGATTATATACTATAATCAATAAGAAATTGACAACAACAACAATCATAACTCTGACAAATTTGATTGACACCTCAAGGGCTTACATGTTTTGGTAATGTTTCTGTCCTCAGGAGATAATTTTACTTGCAATTTCTTATATATTTAGAACCAGAAAACAGGGAATGGAAACAGTAAAATATGTCTTTATGACAACATGTTATGCATTTTAAAGTATAAAGAAGGAATCATAGAGTGATGGAGCTGATAGCCTATGGTTTCATAGAAGTCATCTTTGTTTGTCAATACAGATTAGGAAACTGGAGACCTGAGAGGTTAAGTAGCTTTTCAATGACTACGTGGATATTTATTTATTTAGTGAAGTTTGACAATTAATATCTCTTAATGGCTAGAAAACTTTACCACTGAATATTAATAATTCATTAGTCTCTAATTCAATTGAAATCTATTACAAACATTGAGATCTTGCATACATGTATTTTCTGTAAGTATGCATCTATCTCTCAGTTAGAAGCAGCAGGAAAGTCAGAGTACTATCTGCAGTGAAAAATACCTGAATTCAAAGCTGACCTCAGATACTTACTAGCTGTGTATTTCCCGGGCAAGTCACTTAACTTCTCTCTACCTCAGTTTTTTCAGTTGTAAAATGGTGATGATAATATACCTATTTTCTGGAGTTGTTGTGGAGATTGAATTAAATAGTATTTGTAAAGCACTTAACAGCACCTGAGACATATCCAGTGCTCAATTCTTTCTTTTCTCCTTCTCAGTCTCTCTCTTTCCATCTATCTGTCTATCTATCTAAGTCTATCTGTTTATCTCTATCTATCTATCTATCTATCTATCTATCTATCTATCTATCTATCTATGTATCTATCTATGTATGTATGTATCTATCTGTCTGTCTGTCTATCTATATCTATCTGTTTATCTCTATCTATCTATCATATATCATCTAGCTTCCTTACACTTTATCATGACAGGACACTAACCCTGGTCTCCCAAAAGCCAGCAGAGCACAACCTGTACCTGTAGAAGCTACAGGCTTGGGCTTGGCAAAAAAAGTATTCGTCTATAGTCAAAGAAAACTCTTTGGCTACAGTGATGAAATTTTAGGCCATAGTAACTCTCAAGGAACCTCTATAGAAGGGAAGTGACCTATACTGGTAGAAGGAGCAGTCATATCAATTAAAGCTACAAACTTGATTTAGCATTAATGATCTCACTTTTAAGGTCTTACCTCTCTGTGTTCATATTCCATCTACATATATTTTACACATATATCTAAACATATGAACAATGATAATCACTGGCCCCTAAGGAACTTTACTCATCCTTTTTTCTCTTAGGCAACAGTATATTGAGAAGGTTTATCTAAATCTATTTGGTTTTTTTTTTCTTTTAAAGTAAAATGCTTAGTAGTGTGAGGTACTAAAATGCCACAAAATTTGCGTGGAGAGTAGAAATGTCATTAAACTTTGATGCAACCATATTGGCACATTGGCCTCTGTTCCCTATTCCTTAGTTGTTCCTTTTTTGTTAGTTTGGTATTTTCCTCTTTTTGCCCCTTGTTCATACATTTCCCCAATCATAAGGAAGATGCTTTCCTGGTCCGCAAGGCTGGGGAGAGGGCTTCGGCTTCTAGCACTGGATTCAGGAGCCAAAGTTCTCAGTGAGTTATTTCAGTACAGCAGAAATAATATGGGATTAGAAGTGATTAAACCTCAATTCTAGACCAGCTTCTACTACTAAGTAGCTGTAGGACCTAAGTCAGTTAAGTTAATCTTTCCCTTTCCTATCCACAAAAGTAGGGTCTATGACTGACTAGGTGATGTTAAACATCCCATCCAGTTCTGATTTGGCTGGCATTGGAAGTTAAAATATGATCTGGAATTGACATAGATCTATGCCATGTGTTGACAAGAGAGGAGAAAAGGAGTGATTTCTAAATCACAGAATTGGACAGTTGGAAGGAAACTCAGTAGCCATCTACCAAGGAATCCTTACTGTAACCACAATTTTCTAGCTTCTGAAAACCTCTAAGAAGGGAGAAGCCCACCACATTTAGAGATAAGACAGCTTGCTTTTGGAAAATTTTATTTATTTGGGAGGCTTTTAGTTCTGTTTTTTCTTCCTGACATCAAGCTGAAATTTGTCTCCTTGAAACATGAGCTTTTGCTGCTGGTTCTGCCTTCTGGGGTAAAAAGAACGAGTCGAATTTGTTCTTCACGTGACCATCTTTCAGATAGTTGAACATAGATATTATCCCCCATCATCCCCATCATCCAGGCCCTGAGACATCCTTTCTCCATACATGGTTACCTTCTTGAACTGCTCCTCATATCCCATATCCTGACTCTATGCTTTTTCATTGGCTGTCACGCATATCTGGAATGTTTTCCCTCTTTACCTATACTTCTTGCAATCTCTTTTCTCTTTCAACATGAGTTGAAATTCCCCCTTTTGCAAGTATTCTTTCCCAGTCTGACAGTTCCCCTACTTCAGCAATCAGTATCAGGTTCTTCCTCTGAGATAATCTTCCATTTATAATATTTAAAGATGCATATATATATATGTGTGTGTGTGTGTGTGTGTGTGTGTGTGTGTGTGTGTGTGTGTGTGTATCTTTTTGTGTAGAGTTATTTGATACTATCTCTATTTCATTTGAATGAGTTCTCAAGGGTAGGTACAGGTATAATATAAAATTTACAATGAGGAGAGCTTTTTCAAGAAAGAACTTCACTGGCAAAAACAGGACTCATAGAAAATGGCTTCTAGGGGGCAGCTAGGTGCTGCAGTGAATAGAGGACAGGCCCTGGAATCAGGAGGACCTCAGTTCAAATACTGCCTCAGACACTTGACACACTTACTAGCCATGTGACTTTGGGCAAGTCACTTAAACCCAACTGCCCTTCAAAAAGCAAAAAAAAAAAAAATGGCTTCTAGTAAAAAAAATGCTGTGTAACACTGATTCATTAACTCTGACTGATATGCCAAAGTAGAAACGTAGAATAGTGGAAATTCCATTAAGGAACATATACTTAAGTTCTAGTTCATTAATGATATACATCATAATTAATGCTTTTCTTTCTTCCTGATTGATTTCCTGTTATTATACTAGTTTCCTGAGCTTTCATTTTTCCATTAAGGACTTGGGATCACAACCTGAAGATTTCTAATGGGTAAGAAACTCTACAACTCTTAAGGTATACCATTTCTGTTTGGGATGGCTTTAATTGTTAAGCAGTTTTTGCTCATAACAAGTCTAAATTTTTGCTTCTTTGTAAATCTTATTATCTGATCAACATTCTGACCTCTTTACCCCAACAGCAATTTTAATAACCCTTCAACATAGCAGCCTTTCATGTACTTAGGGCAATTTTATCTAGTCTTATCTTAGGTTAAACATTGCCAAATCCACAGTGTGGCCTTACCACTTAGCTTTTACCTTAAAACTAATTAATTTTAAACTTTAGATTTTAAATTATTTAAATTATTTACAATTATTTAAATTATTTACAATGCTTTTGTTTTTGTTGTACACACTTTTTAAAGTTCATGACAATCCACATTAAAAAAAAAATTAGGTTGAATTCCTGCCTGGGGGGTTCACAGTAGGGAATATAATTTCAAATTATTTCTTATAAATTAATATTAATGCCTATTTAAAAAAATAAAATTTCACTCCAGGCCTTCTAAAAAAATGTTTCTTCTTGGACACCAATTATAAGGGAAAGTAATTGTACATATGCATATATACATGCCTTAAATCTTGATGATTTAAAATTTGGGGTTGTATTTCCTCTTAATAGGGGAAATCATTCTAATTCTTTCTAATCTGACAGTGATATTGTCAGGATGGATGAAAAAAATAGAAACAAAATTATTTTAATTTCTAAGAAAAATAGGAGTAAAAAACCTAAGATATTATTTAACTTATTTCTTTCAATCTCAAATCAAATTACTGTGATTTATGCATTCTTTCCCCAAATGTTTATTGAGTGTCTATTTCCATTTGTCCATCTAATCATTTTTAGTTGTGTATGTGTGTCACATATAGAAACAGAGAATCTTGGAGGTGGAAGGAATTTTGAAGGTCACTTATTCCAACTGCCCACCTATGTAGGCATCCCTTCTACAACCTCCTTGACAGATGGGCATCCTACCCTTGTTTTATATTTTAGGTAAAACTTCTGACGCCTGAAACATGAATGAAATGGGATATCCAAGATTCTGTCAACAGAGACTAATGTGTGAGGGGAAGAAAGCTTAAGATAAAACTACTCTTGTGGTGAGTACACTAAGAACTTGTAGACATCCCCTCAGTAGGTGAAATACTTGAACAGAAACGCAATCTATAAGATGACTACTCATCTGATCTTTAAAATGAGTGGTTTTCAAAGGTTAATGAAGAGTAGCTCACCTTGACAGGTGAGCTTTGCACAATGCACAGTGTCTTTTGAAAACAATATTATGTCTTAAAGAAAAGGAATAAAAAGGTAAACACAATGCCTTAGTGGTCTGAATTTACTAAAAGCACTTGACAATTAAGACTAAATTAAAAGACCTATTGTGTAACCCTATTTCTTTTTCTTTCAAGAAATAAATTTGCTCTTTTCTTAGACTTTTTTTTTGATTCATATAGTACCCAGACTGTATTTTGATTTGATACAGACATATCTGTATTTCTTAGAGAACAGAAAAATTCAAAGATTATTTTCTTCTCTTAAGGCTTCTGAAATTCTTCAGGAGCTTGTTTTCAAAATTCAACTTACTCAAATGATATTATTGCTGCTAATTTTTAAATCATATTTTGTTTGCTAATTTTGTTTGTTTGCTAATTATGTTTGTTAATCACTGATTGTGATTAACATTTGTTAATGCATTTATTTTTTTGTTTGTTTGTTTGTTGCTTTTTGGAGGGCAATTGGGGTTAAATGACTTGCCCAAGGTCACATGCCTAGTTTTTAAATGCATTTGTTAATGCACGCACAATTTTTAAAATTATAAACCATCTGTAGCCATTCAGGCATTACAAATTAAAAATTAATAATTTCTATATGTACTCAGGGCAAGTGACCATCCTTCATTGTTTTAATCAATTTAACTGTTTAAAGTTTTTATCTTACATATATTATATGTATTTATACTGGAGTTATTTTCCTTCACAGAGCTTTGAAAATGGACATTGGGGATATTTTCAGCTATTTAAGTAAAAACTCTGAATGTGTGCACCTACATTTTTTATATATAAAATATTTGTTTCATATGGCACCAAACATCTAAATATTTGGAACTGAGTACTAGAAGAATTGGGGGACAGATTATTAAAGTTTAGTTATAGTGTACAAAACCATCAAAACTTGTTACTTATACAACAATATTTTGATGGATCTATGATCTCATTGCTGTATTCCCTTCCTTCCCATTGATACAGTTTACAACCCCTTCATATATTCTCATTAGGTGCTCTTCTTTGTCTATTTCTTTCTGTTAAGTTTTCTAAAGATGATATACCCAATGCTAATAATTCTTGACTATTATAGGTCATTAAAGGTCTATTTCCTTTCTATCTCGGTACCGGGCTATATTATTTCCTTTATTGCTTCAAAGGATAACTTTCAACATTTGTTATAGATAGAAAGGGGAATCAGTAATTAAATTTTCACTTTCATGGTTGTTGCTTACCTTTCATCTTTTCATTACAGTTATGATCATTTATATATATATATATATATATATATATGTTGATCATAGATTCTGCAAAAAAGTTCATGATTTTTTTTTCTTATATTCTTAAAGTGTTCAAAGATATGATTAAATTTATATTGGTCATTGACTCTTTTCCATATGTCACTTTTCACCATTTATATCCCAAATAGGAACTTTTAAGGTCCTTTCAAGAAATATATTATGATAATATTCCAGGGGGAGTTTGTGGGGGAGGGGGGAACTGCATTTCAAATTTGATTTTATCATTTTCTTTTTATTCCTAACCTTTGAAGAGGGAATAATAAGTGAAGGGACTTTGCATTACCCTTAGTCTGTGAGATCCTGATACTTTTACAATTTCATTGCCTTTGAAAGGAAATGTGTTCATTTTTTCTGTTTGTTTTCTTATACTCCAATTACATTATTATGCGTTAAGTACATTTATCAGATCCCGAAATCTGAAAAGCCACCATTTAATACTATTGCCTCTTTTAGCTAGTCAGCTCTATTTTCCCAATAATATCAATTCCTTAAATATGTTTTCCCCATTTGTTGCTTACACTTGCCTATTCATCAGTCCTTTCCATGACTATTTATGTAATGTAAACTTTCTCCTCACCACTCTGACTGCTGAAAACTGGACTTAATTAGACCTAAGAACCTGGCTTGTGCTCTCTTTGCACTTCCCATAAGTACTTTTCTTTATTTCCCACCTGTTGTCTTTAGATTATTGTTAGTACTCCTCCTCCTGTTATAATTTCTAGTTACTACTAGTACTTCTAGTACTACTACTGCTACTACTACTACTATTACTACTACTACTACTACTACTACTAGTACTACTACTACTACTACTACTACTACTACTACTGCTACTACTACTACTATCACCACTATCTAGCATTTATATAGTGGTTTAAGGCTTGAGAATCACTTTACAAATATCTCATTTAATCCTCACAACGAGAGATATGTGCTCTTATCATCTCTATTTTACAATGAAAGAATGGAGGCAAATAGAGGTTAAGTGACTTGCCCAAAGTCACACAGCTACAAAGTATCTCAGGCTGAATTTGAACTCAGATCTCCATGACTTCAGGTATAGTTTCTATTCACCATTCCATCTAGCTGCCTACACTATTAAAGTTTTGAAATATCCACAGACTTCTTATGTATTCTTTCTCAAGTTTGAAACATTTATCTACTAGAAGTTCCACCCTTCAGAAGATGGAGAAACAGAAATGGAACTCAGACTAATTTATTTACTTGTTATTACTTAATAGTACCTTTACTATAAGATTTCGAGACAAAGATGGTTGAAACTTTAGATTCAAATAAAAATTAGTGATGATCATTTAATTTCAGTGACTCTTTAAGCTATAGCTGTACCCTTCCCAATGCTGTATATAACCTCAAATCACTATTTTTGAGTGGCATTTAGTAGAATGCCTTATTCATGTTGTGTATGGTTTAACATTGAATAATACACATGCTGTTTGCTTCTCTTTTGCCTGCAATGCAAAGTAACTAGCAGCCTGGAAGTGAGCTCTTAGAGATATCGGTGATAGGATTTCCAATGTAGATTCCATTTTTTGTTCCTTGTTGGCTTGTTGCTAAGTTAATAATAGGTAAAATATTCTGGTTAAAATAAAGACATGAATTTCCAAATTAGTATAGACAAGGAAATGAAATAAAAAGCCCTTGAAAATCAAACAAAAATGGTCTAATATATCCTATAATCTTGACTTTTTTCTCCTGACTTGCAAGATTTAAATTCAGCCAAAAACTACAAAAGAAGGCATTAGCATTTATGGAGGAAAAACTAATAAACTTAAATGTTGGGAGCTTTTACTTGTCTTTTAAAAGAAGCAAAACAACTTTGTATTTTGTTCTCTATAAATATTTCTGCCTTATTTCCTAAAGTATATTTTCTTCTGAAAAACTATATAATTGAGCGTTAATTTAAATCTAGACAGCAACAATTCTTGCTTAAATTACTTTTATACACCCTACTCTATTATTTTAATGCAGCTTGGCTTTCTACAAAGGAAGTGCTTAATTTTGAAACCAGGAGAATGAGCATCATTACATTATAATGCTTTCTGGTGCCTTGAGTACAAGCAAATTTAAACTTAAATACTTTGAAGGAGAATTCTAAAGTTGAGTATCTTCCCTCTTCAATCTATTAATCTTCCTCCATGCTTTATCAATTGATCTGCAAAAAGTAATGAAATAGGGCACTAAGTGGGGCAGTGAGTAAGAGTGCCGGCCCTGGACAGCCGGGTCTGGAGTCTGGACGACCCGGGATTGGATCCAGCCTCAGAAAATGAGCACCCACACATAAATAATGACTGGCTGCGTAACCTTGAGCAATTTACTGAATGCCAATTGCTTAAAAAAAAGGAATGGAATATCCACTATTCAAGTGTTTCCTTTAGAGGTTGTTTATATCTGAGTAAGGAATACTTGAAACATGAACATCAGAACAAGTTGATATCTCTCAAGTTCTGTTTAGAAAAAGAAGAGACCTTAGAAGACAAAGTCCCCATCTGCAAGCAGAACAAACAGGCCTAAGGTGGTTTAAAGGCTGACCCAAGTCACACAGGTGAGAATTGGGATTTGATTTAGGTCCTCTGCTTCCAAAGGCCATAAGCTTTCTATTGTGCCATGCTTCCCTCTCCTTTAATCATATGACTGAAAGATTTTAGAATTTGAAGGGAATTAAAAAGTCATCTCCTCTAATCCCTGCATTGTACAGATGAAGAAACAGTGAAGGGATGGAACTTGCTCAATTCGCTCTCTCTCCTGACCTCTAAATACCTTAAAGAGCCTAACATTATCAACATAGGATGATTAAGCTCATCACCTCTAATCTCATCATCATGCTGCTAACTCAGGCTTTGACTGACACCACTTCCCTGGGTCTCTTCTCCCCTCTAATTGGAGGCTTGGAGTACCAAACTCCTAATAACCCCTTCCTTTATATAGGGCAGAAACTGAACTTGTCAGCCCACTCTGCTTTGCTCCTACTGCACTCTCTGATTTCAATTCTACAGAACAAGATATTGCTGCTCTGGTCTTAATCTCCCCCACCCTTCCTTGCTTCTTTTTTGAGTGTTGTCTTCCCCCATTGGATTGTAAATTCCCTGAGAGAAGCGACTGTCTTTGTTCTTATTAATAGTATGCCCAGTAATTAACACAGTAGTCTGACACAGAGTAGGCACTAATAAATGTTTATTGGATTAAATTAGAAATTAATTTTTCTTAAAGACATAACACAGTAAAAAAAAAATTCTGCAGGTTGTACTTTTCTCCACTTATAGATCAAATTGTTTTTTACAATATAAAAAGGGATGTTCCACATTCCTTTCTTGAACCTTTCCTTTTTGGTGTACCATGGAGCCTTAAAACATTTTATATCTGTTCTCTGTCAGTTCAAAGATGTGAAGAGTAAAAAGTGACCTATGCCAGAAGGAAAGATAAAGGCTAGGAAAATGAATTTAATTAGTTAGTAGATTTTGAATTCCATTTTTTCAAAAGTATCTTTAAAAAGGAATTGCAAAAAAATCCAAGGAGGGGCAGGTGTCAAAGGTTTTATATGGATATGAATTGATACATATATCTTAAAGATATGCTAATTTTCTAAGAACAGCAAAGAAAAGGAATCAAGTTTGATTTCACTTTAACTTCAAAGGCATTTTTCAGACTTATCTGAAATTCACACACACAAGAATATATAGACATATATGTTATATATAAGTTCAAATTATATATACATATACATACATATATACACAAATGCACATATATATATACACATATAATTTGAACTGCCATATAGAATATATCTAATAAATATAATTTGAGCAACTCAAAAATATATATAATTTGAGCTGCCATATTTTGCCATGTTAAATGAAATTATTTTATATTGCATTAACAATGCATTCAATTTTTTTTCTTAAAACAAGGTAATAAATTCTCTAAACTACAGCATGAAGTCATTAGGGGGCATGCATTACTCAATTTATAGATGAGTCAACTAACATCTATACATTAGCTTTAATACAAGACAACAAATGGCAATGACTTGACAGAAAAAATAATAATAATAATTTCTTCTACAGCCAGAGTTACATGAGGTCCTAGAAACCAAACTCAGATTTTATTCATCTGGGCACAAAACTTTGTGTGGGGTGGCTAGGTGGCACAGTGAATAGAGGACTGGCCCTTGAGTCAGTAGGATCTGAGTTCAAATCCAGCCTCAGACACAACACAAAAAAAGAGCGATGTGACCTTGGGCAAGTCATTTATCCCAATTGCCCTACCTTCCAACCTCCAAAAAAAAAGAAAAAAATATTTCATTTGTGAATTCTTTTCTCTTCTCTTTTAAACCAACATAACCAAAACTATATTTTTATTAGACCTGAAGTCATGAACTTTGTTGTTTTACTTAATATTAAGTTTCAGTTTACCATATTATCATTCATCATATTTGGGTTGGCGTTAGGACACAATGCAGATAGCTATACAGGACCTCTATAGTACAACACATATGGGAGATAGTAATGGAGTAGCACTAATTTAAAGTATATTCTTATTCCTCAAAGAACTGTTGGCACCCATCCATAATCCTAGGATGAGACAGCTACTAAGTAAATTCAAATTTAGCTCCACAGATAAATTAATTAATGTCAGAAGCCCATTCCACTTGTTAATTATGTCAGAAAAAAATAGTATCTTCTCCAGCACATTCCTCATCCAAAAGAATAACATGAATCTGCACCCCTCTGTAATGGTAATGGGAATTTGAAGACCTTTACTGCCCTTAATAGGCAAATTGTAATCACATGGAGCCCATGGTGGAAGGAGCTTGCTGAAAGAGTAGAGCAAGAAGAAGAAGGAGAGAGAGCCAGAACTACTGGGAGCAAGCAGCATGGGGACCTTAGTAGCTAGCCTGAGTGAGAGATGGGCGTTCTTGCTTCAGGGAACCTGTTTTGTTTTGAAGGCCTGACAGAGGGAAGGTTTGGGAATGTTGGTGTTCACTACATTGGGTATATGTGCCAAACTTCTTTGTTGTTATGATGAATTTTACTTTCTGGGTTTAGGATTTGGCTTTCTGGTATTTAAATAAATGCTTTGGTTCTGTCCTCAATGTGAAGAGTCTGTTACATAACTACACCAGCATATTCATAGCCGCCATGGGTATTATGAATATTACATTGGTGTTACAACCTCCTAAAAGGTTCATTCAATTGATTTTGCCTAGTTATTATGTGTATGTGTGTGTATCTCTCTCTCTGTTCATATACATATATATATATATATATACTTAGAAATGTCTATTCATATATGTTTCTGGTTCTTAAGAAAACATTTCCAAATATTTTGAATACATTCATCTCCCTAAGTTCTTCAGAACATCATCTCAGAACATTCTTATACTTCTACATAAATTCTTAAAATGTTCACTTTAAAAGACTAAAATCAGTGTACTACTGGGGATTGAAGAAGATTAAGGCTATTTACTATTCTGTATCAGGAAATTTCTATTTTTAGCCTAAAATCTTCATCTATTCAATTGTTAACTGAATTCTGTTTCCTGGGTAACATATTTTCTTACTCTAAGCTATAAAATGAAGGCATTAGACTATATAGAATGTGAATCCCTTCCAGCTTGAAAATTCTGATTCCAAAATTATATGATAATTGAGAAGAGCATAACCTTTAAAAAATAGTATTATGCTAGAGCATAGGTCCACAAACTACAGACTTCCATCTGTTCAAGTCAGGCCTGTAAGCTAGATTTTTTTTTTAGCATTTTAGTTTATTTTAAAATAATAAAAAAATACAATTCTTAGCTCGGGTATTCAAAAGGAGGTAACATTGGATTTGGTTCTTGAGCCCTTGTTTTTCTGACTTCTGTTTTAGAGGGTAATAGCAAAGTATTGAGCTAATGTGGACTCAAAGATTAGACCAAACCAGTATTTCCCAGTCTGTAAGCTACAGACCTCTGAAATTATGGAGTTATTACAGGAGATTTAAAAAAATCAATCAGTAAAATTAATGAGTACTTATATCTTTATAGAATAAAAAACTGTACATAGGTAATATGATTAGTAAAATGAAAATTTACTTTCAATTGCAAATAAATTCATAGATATTTTTGTGTGAATAATTATCTTGATCTATAGATATCCATGGCATACCTATGACTATAGCAAGAAGAAGCAATGTATCTAATATTTTTTGACATTAAAGAATGGTTCTTAGACTGGAAAGGTTGTATATAGATCAATTAACTGAACTAACTATAGTAGGAAGTAAAGATTTCCTTATGAGATTATGAGATAGAGACTTGCAAGTGGGGTTATATCTACTTACTTGACTTTTGACCTGAGAATGCTATATGAATGAAATTTAGCAAAGAATAGGATGGCATGCTAAGAAACCATCTGCTTTTCCTTGTAAACAAAAAAGGTGTGTGTGTGTGTGTGTGTGTGTGTGTGTGTGTGTGTTTTCTGCAACAAAACATTACTTTCTTAGAATTGCATGGAGCATGGAAGAAAAAAAGATATTCAGGACAACATAAGCAGCAAAAAGGAAAAGAATAATAACCTCATGTTGAGATCACATTTAAGAAATTATTATAAATTTCACAAATTCAATAAATACAAGTAGAGAAAATGTTGAATAAATCTCTAAATGTAACCTTAAATTAAAACCACTTACATTTTTATTTTCAAATGGCATAATTTTATTAAATAAAGCAATAAATGTTTATTGTGTCCCTTCCTAACTTGTTTCTATTTTTATAAAATAAAAATGTCTTGATGTAATTTTTCATTGTTATAATTAATGTTTATTTAATTTTTCTTATTGCCTCATGGAATGTGTGTGTGTATGTGTGTGTGTGTGTGTTTGTGTTTGTTTCCTCCCCTAAAGTCCTATTGTCATGCCTCCAGATATGCAAAAGATCATGATTTCTTCCAAAATATACCAATAAGAGTATAAGCTCTGTAAGGTTTTACTAAGCTAGAAAGATACATAATGTTGTACTACATATCTGTCATCTGAAGATTTGAATTTCAGAAGATCATCATTAGGTGGACCAAATATGTTGTCATTGTCATCATCACCATCATCATCATCATCATCATCATCATCATCATCATTTTTGCTAGAGAGACCCTTGGAAGCTATTAATCAAGTTGGAGAGTTGTTACAAGCACTGGAGGGCCTATTTATGCAGAAAAAAGAAAACAAAATCCCAGATCTTTGGAGTACTGAGGTACGTCTAAGTATCTATAACTCACTTTTCAAAGTACTTTCACATATGTTTTCATATTTGAGAAAAAAGGAGAAATAAAGCATACTTCCAGGTACTGTCACATAGAGACTATTAGGAGAGGATCATGAAAGACAGATGAACCTGGGGATTAGTCAGAGGCATAACTAAGGTGGAATAACTGAGGCCTTGCCCAAGGCAACACATGTAGAGAGATGACAGCTGGAACAGTCCCTCCTTGGCATAGAAATAGCAGAGTTTAGCACTGAGTTAGCAAGAAAATTTACTTAAAATAAAAATCTACCGGATGACAGGCAGGGGTGAATTTTCTTTTCAGCCCAATCCTGTTTCCCCAACATAGCAGATTCCCTAGCAGAGACCTTGTTTGTTTTGGACTTTCTGTCTCTGCCCCTTGGGGTGTCATCTCCCTCCATCTCAACTGTATGTGTACTTTGTGCCACTTGCCTCAGGCATGGTCCTCAGTACCTGCCTCAGGCCCAAACATCCCTAGCAATTGGATTAGCAATTAGAAATTCTATTACTCACTTTAACCAACCATTGGGTGTACCTCTTATTTTTTTTTTCTGGATGTAGACCAAAGTGATACTAGCAAGAAGCCCTAAAAACAAATAAATAAACAATAACAACAAACAGCTGATTCACCTTCAAATGAAAGGAACATCTTTTATCTGTGAAGAGAAAAATTGTCACCAATGTAGTACATAGTTTAATATAGCAGTGACTAGTTGTCTTTGGTAATGCCATTACTTCTTGTTGCATAGTTATGATAGGGCCAAGAATTTCTCATTGATGGGAAAATTCTTCCAAAGTTAAAATTAGCAACAGCATTTAAGAAAGCTGTCCTGGTTTATCCTGGCACTAGAAAACAAGTAATAGGCTAAATTCATCTGCACAGAGTATTAATAGCATTTTGTACTGTCCCCTTTATTTCAGTCATTCAGACAACAAGTTCTTACTATGATCAGGTATTGTGCTAAGCATAGAGGATACAAAAAGGAAAGTGGTTTTTACATCAAGGAGCTGACATTCTAATTGGGAAGACCATACCTAAATAAATAGGCAGGTCGAGGATTCATACAGAATAAATGGAACATAGCCTCAAAGGGGAAGGCACTAAACTATGGAATACACCAGTAAAGACCTCCTTTGAGATAGTGAGATTTGATTTAAATTTTGAAGGAAGGTAGGGACATTAAATGATGAATTTGAGGTAAAAGAGCATTCTGGATATGGGAGGAGAGGCAGTGAAAGTCAATGAAGTTGGAATTGGCATGTTGGTTGTAAAGAATATCCAGTACTTCAGTATTGATGGATAATAAGAATATTTAGAAGGGAATAACATGTAAGAAGATTAGAAGGGTAGAAAGGGGCCAGGTTATGAAGAACATTAAATTCCAGAGTACTTTATATTTGATTCTTTACTTAAGTAGAAGACACTATTTCTTATTGGGTGAATCTGCAGATCAACATTTTAGGAAAATCACTTTGGCAGCTATGTGGAAGATGGACTAGAATGTGGAGAGACTTAAGGAAGGTAAACCAATTTGAAAGCTCTTGAAAGAATTCAGCCAAGAGATGAGGAATTGGAGTAGTGACTGTGTGATTGAAGAGAAAAATATGTATATGAGAGATGTTTTCAGCCAGAAACATCAAAGGAAGTTATTTTAACAGAATAGGAAAGGGAGGGAAGGAAGGAGAGGGAGAAGGAGGAGAGCAGAGAGAGGGAAAGAGTGAAAGACAGAGAAGCAGACAGACAGACTTAAAATAGATTTGTATCAGTGTGAATGGGAAAAAAGGGGTCCAAAGTGAGATGTATTGTGGTAGTAAAATTGTAACATTTGGCCACAGATTAAATATGTGGGATGAATGAGAGTGAGAAGTTGAAGATAACATCAAATTTACAAACCTAAAAAACAGGAAACAGGAAAATTCAGTAGAGGGGAATATTTTTAATCAGAGAGATAATGAATTCTGTTTTGGTCATGTCCAAGTCTTAATGACCATGGACAAGTGTCTATGGAGTTTTCTTAGCAAAGATCCTAGAGGGGTTTCCATTTCATTCTCCAATGTGTCCCCATTTTACAAGTGAGAAACTGAGGCAACTAGGGGTTAAGTGATTTGCCCAAGGTCATATAGCTAATAAGTGTTGGAGTTCTGATTTGAACTCAGATCTTCCTGACTCCAGGTCCTATTCTCTAACCCCTTTACCACCTAGCTGCCCCTTATTGAGTACTTATACTTGCTAAAAAGATTCAAAGGACATCCCTGACCTTATAGACCTTACAATCCAATGGGCAAGACAGCATACAAACAAATGTGTACAAACAAGGTATATACAAGGATAAATAGGAAGTAATTAACAGAGGGAAGGCAGTAGAATTAGGAAAAGTTGGGAA
Organism: Gymnobelideus leadbeateri; assembly: GCA_011680675.1. Classification (NCBI taxonomy): domain Eukaryota; kingdom Metazoa; phylum Chordata; class Mammalia; order Diprotodontia; family Petauridae; genus Gymnobelideus; species Gymnobelideus leadbeateri. Next base: position 163,528 of record WOXC01007389.1, on the reverse strand, counting down.
AGGCTTCCTCTAGAGGGTGAATTCTTAGTTCAGACTTAAGGGAATCCTGGGAGGAGACTAGGCAGAGTTTAGGAGGGAGAGCATTTCAGACATGGTGCTGGGTGGCAGGCAATCAAAGAAATAAAGATGGGAGATGGGATGCTGAATGTGAGAAGCATCCTATAGGACAATTTAGCTAAATTTTGTGGTGCTTGGCAGGGAGGAAAGTATAATAATACTGGAAAGATATAAAGGGGATACATTAAGAAGAGCTTTATATTCAAAACTATATTTTATTAGAGAGGTAAATTTGAGTCATTGGACTTCAGGGAACTGGGGTGACATGGACACACTTATATTTCAGAAAATTCACATTGGTAGCTGAGTAGAGAATAGATTAGTGGGGATATACTTGAAGCAGTGAGAGTAACCAGAAGGCTGTTGTTATAGTCAAAGCAAGAAGCGAAGTTCTGAAAGAGCCTATTATAGCTAAAGTGATAGCTGTATGAGTAGAAAGGACATATATGCCATAGATGTTGTGAAGAAAGTAACAATAAGATTTGTCAGTGAGTTGCCAGTGAGGAGTCCAAGATGATTTATCCTGTATATAGCTTGTCATCTTGTGATTGGATACCAGCTTCACTGGAATGATAGTGGTACCTTCTACAGAGGTAGGATATTATTTTCCTCATGAATATTGTTTTCCTATTTTAGCTTGCTTTAATCTTCTCTAGTTCAAAGATGTCTTCCTATATGTCCCTGAATTTTTTTGTATTTGTCATCTTTGCTATTGGAATTATGCTATTCCATTCATAATATACTTTGTAAAAATTCTAATGTAAAACTGTATACTCTAGTTTACAAAACTATAATTTGTTTGGTCTTCCCTGACCAATGTGTATCTGGTCCCCTTCTAACTCTTTTTACTACAAAAAAGTTCTGCTATGAATATTTAGGTTTATATGAAATCTCACTTTTCATCTTTGACCTCCTTGATGTACACATCTTGTTATAAGATCTCTGGGTCAAAAAGAATAGTCATTTCAATATTTTAAAACAATAAGGACAATATAATTCTAAGTTATTTCCCAAAGTTCTTTTTTATTGTGTGTGTGTGTGTGTGTGTGTGTCCAGTTCCACCAATACTGTATTAATGTGCCTGCCTTTTGGCAGCCCCTCCAGCATTGACTATTTCCATATTTTTCCAACGTACTTTTTCTGCTTTATTTTCAAATCACCTACTCTCTAATTGAAACCTTAAGCACAATTCCTTTTTTGAATGATTCCTTCCAAAGCTATAAAAGTGTAATGGTTTAAACATGTGCAGGAACATTTGTAACCTTCTACTATGAGTGATTAGAGCACTGTGTTAATGATGCAAATTTTATTGACTTGATCCATATCTAGTCCAGTTACCAATTCCATTCAATCTTAGAGATAAAAACTCTGACCAGTTTTCTAGACCAGTTATATTAGGTATATCCTGATGGCATAGGATTTGAGAGACTGTGGGTAAATCGGTGCAAATCCATCACAGCTATCTTTGCAGAAACAATTTGAATTGAATATTACTGACTCTATAGTGTCATGTTATTTCTATGACTCTGCTTCCTGCATTTTCATGGCCCTGCACCTTCCTACTTCTCCTCCCACCTGGCTGACAAATCCTTTTTAAGTCTTCTTTATTAGAATATCCTTCATGTCTCAGCCACTATGTGTGCATATACATCAGTGCTCTGTTCTACATTCCTCTTTTCTCTATAAACTCTCTGTGTCATCAACACTCACAGGTTCAACTAGAATCTCTCTGGAAATGACTCTCATATCTGTATATTCAAGTCTAGTCTTCCTCCTGAGCTACCTTGGTGACTACCGATTGGAAATTTCAAATTGTATGTCCTCAAGATATTTCAAATTCATCTGACAGCAAACAAAACTCATTATCTCCACTCATGAACCCTCTATTCTTGTGAACTTCCCTATTTCTTTAGACTGTCCAACCATTCTTCCAGTGTCCTAGATCCATCATCTCAGAACCATATTTGACTCTTCTGCTTAATTTCCCAAATCCAATTTTTGCACCTCTTTTCAATTATGGTTCACCAACATCTATTGCATCTTGTCCCTTTTCTCCCCTTGCATGACCTCAATCTTAGTTCAGCTCACCATCTCTTCTTGCTGGATATAAAAGACAAGACTTCTAATTCATTTCTTTGCTTCTAGTTATTTCCTATCCATCTTCTATACAGCTGCCAAATTGCTATTCCTAAAATTTAGGTTTCATCATGCAAATCTTCTGCTCAAGAAATTCAATAGATCCTTATGATGTGTAGGATAAATACAAATTCCTTTGTTTGCTTTTTAAACTTCATAATCTGTTTTCCTGATTGTTATAGGGATGTACATTTTAAAGATCTTCCCTGCCCCTAGGTTAAGTGTACCTGGAGCCTGTGGTGGGAGGCTTGTTTTTCAGGAACACCCACACCTTGGTGCTATGTGATTGGGCATTGGGTCAAGAGGGTTGTTACATTCTCTGACCCAGGAGAAGGCTATATAATCCCTGATATGGGACTTTGGGGGCTCACTTTGAGAAGTGTTGTGTGATTTAACCAGATGACAGAGCTTCCAGGCTTTGAAAACCCAGATGTTGATGCTTCCCTCTCTGGTAACTGTGATTAGGTATGAATGTATGTAATGGTTGGACAGTTTGGAAGCCTGTCTGCTGAAATGTTTCTCTGTCTTGTAACTTCTGCTTGTAACCTCTATGTACTCTGAAGTTCAGGGTCTAACCTTTCTCCCCTGAACTCGGTAAATGATATATGTTTGATTAAAGCAATCTTGTTAACCCATTTTGAGTTGCTTTCCTTTAAAAAATCATATCTAAGAACCTGTGTTGGCAGCCCCCCTGGGGATGCTGGGGGGTACTTGCTGCTATACTGATATGAAAGTCCACCTTTCCATATTTATTACAAATTAGAGTTTTTAAAACATATTCTACCTCATAGCCAAACCTGCTGACTTATTCTTTCTTGTACATGTCACAAGCTATCCCACATACCACGAATGTACCTATTCTCTATATTTGCCTCACAGAATCCCTAACTTCCTTCCAAGCTCAGATCAAGAGTTGCATCCTATAGGAGGCCTTTTCTGATCCTTTTCTGATTATGTCCTCCCCTCCCAAATTATTTTGCATCTCTTTCATTTTTTTCCCATTTACTTGTTGCTTCACCCTGAACAGAAATGGAAGTTCTTTGATGATGGGGGCTATTACATTTTTGTTTTCATATATCTAATTCCTTGCCTTAATAAATGTTTATTGAATGAATCAATGAATGAATGTTGTAGAGCAACACTTTTGTGGCTCTCCATAGTGTTTTCAAAATATTTTCACAGCAAATGGACTTCACAGCAAATCTATTAAATCAGAATTTATAGGATCTCCTAGTAGGTATTAGTATAAGGCTAACAACTATGAGAAATAGGACAAAAGTTGTGTTCCCCTCTTCCAAGGAATTTATTTCCTCAAGGAGATAGCATATGAATAACTTTAAACATTTTGAAAGGTAAGAGAAGGGGACAAACATTTACTAAGGACCTATAATGTATCAGGCTCTCTGTGAAGCACTCTGTGGATTTATTTGACCCTCACAACATTTTGTTTGATATTCAAACAACTTTGGGATGTAGGTGATATCATTATCCTTATTTTACTGATGAAGAAAGTGAGGTAGACAGAGGATAAGTGACTTTCTCAGGGTCACACAGATAATACATGTCCAAAAACTGGATTTGAACTCAGGTCTTCCTGACTCCAAGTCGTGTGTATGTGTTTGTGTGTGTGTGTGTGTGTGTGTGTGTGTGTATTTATTATACATGTTTAGATTCTTACTGGGCTTCCCTTTTAGATTCTTACTGGGCTTCCCTTTTCTAGAAACAATCATTTTTCGGAGTCGGGTATTAGGGGAGATGAGCTAGGCTAACAATCAATAATAATTTAGGAAGAGAACCAGATAACTTGTGTTAAGTTGCTAAGACAACTTCTTTCCTATCTTGTATAGTCAACATGGTCCTTGGCAAACTTGTGGAATGCTGCTGCTTTGTCTTCCTTAAAGAGTTTCATCTTCGTTAACCCTTCCTGGCTTATTGGGAGCTGTCAATCTTTACTCTTCTAGAATGCTAATTTTCCGTTAACCTTCTCTTAAAAGGTTAGCATTCTCTTTCTTCCAAAAAGACAAATAAAGATGCAGGCACTAGTCTGATAATTCTGCTTCTTTTTACAAGGATAAAGAAACTTAAAGTGCTCCAGATGCTTTAAGTGTAATTTTCATTTGACAGTAAATTTTCTTCAGAGTGCTTGCTTCAAATAAGGTCAGGGCATTAGTGCTCATTAAGGACTATATACATGCAGAGCTTGAAAATTCATCTGAAAACCAATCAGTTGTCTAAACTCAAAGAAAGCTTGGGAAAAAATGCTAACTGATTTTTTCCCCTCTAACTCAGTAACCTACTGTCACCTTTCCTTCACACAACATAAGAGAAAGGAAGGGGGTTGGGTTGCTGTGCCAGAGAAAGAGTGCTAAATTTGGAATCCAAGGACCTGACTTTGAATGCTGGCTCTATGTTTCTTGGGAAAGTCCTAAGCTCTCTAGGCTTCTGCTTCTTCATATGCAAAATTAGAGAATGGACCAAATCACCTATAAAGTATTTTACTGCTCTAGGTTTCTGGTCCTTTAAGGAAGAAGAAAAGACTATTCAGGCTGCCAAAGTATTACCTCTGAGCCAACTCTCAACTATGGGATGATTTTGGTGCATGTTCAAAAACAATTTTAAAATGTGTTGTGTATGTTGTGTGTTGTGTGCGTGTATGTGTATGTATGTGTGTGTGTGTGTAAACTATTTTATTTCTTATTTATGTTGGCTGGCTTAACAATGAAGGTAAATTATAGTTAAGTAGTATTAAAATAATTGAATGACCCATATTTTATTACAAATGACCCTATATAGTATAGGAATACCTTCCGTACTGTACTTAATTGTAATTTCTTTTTGAAGACTGAGTGTGCCTAGATGGTTTCACTTATTTTTTTTTTAATGAATAACTCTAAGACTCCTTTAAGCTGGGAAATGAGAAATTTTACACAGGAGAATGAGACAGAAGGAAAATGTAAAAGATGCCTGAACCTATGTAACAAAGTAGAAAATTACAAACATGCATATTGAGTTAATAACATTCTTTCAGTCTTATAACTATGATTGGACATGTGATTTTGTAAAGCTGAGCTTTTTTTTCTTTTAATATGTTTGTTTCCACATATAAGCGGCACTTCTGGTGGATGGAGGATTATGTGATAGTTAGAGTATAATAATTGGCTGAACTTTTAAACTACACTAAATGAAGAATTTTAGTATACTCATACCTATCTAGTTCTCATTCACAAATCATTAATTTCTTCGTTCCTTCTCTTATTTTCCTCTCTGTTCCACTTTTTAATTTCTCCTTTCCCTTCATCCTTAGCGTGTGCTGGTAAATGTTTATCTTTCAAAAAAAAAAGTGGTCTAAAAACACTTGTAAGATTAATTTGTATTATTAACACTTTCTCCATACTGTCTTATATAACAATCAATAAAACAATGATTGCTGATTTCCAAAGTATAAATACTTACACTGAAAATTAATATCTGGCTACTTAGAGTTGGCTCCAGGACATCCCTGTCTTAAAATAATTGCTCTTCTCTATGTTTAGTCTTTAGTGCTAGGTTTCCAGTCAGCGTTTCTTTTTAACTCTACAAAGTTGTTGAGAAATAGGCTCTATTCTTCTGGGAATAAAAGCTTAGATGGGTAAATTATTCCCTTATACTTTCAGACTCTTCCTTCTGTATCTCTTTTCTACCTTTACTCCCATGAAGCTTTCTCCACTTAGACTCCCAAGGTTCTCAGATCTCTCCAAGACACTAATGAATATTTTTCCTTTCAAACTACTGTATAAAAGACATAATTTAGAATATTGCATCTCCCATTGTTATTTGCATTTTCTATTTATTTATTTATTTTTGCTTTTTGGAGGGCAATTGGGGTTAAGTAACTTGCCCAAGGTCACACGGCTAGGATTTTTGTTTGTGTGTGCGTTGTGTCTGAGGCCGGATCCGAACTCAGGTCCTTCTGACTCCAGGGCCAGCGCTCTACTCACTGCGCCACCTAGCCGCCCCCATTTATTTATTTTTAATGTATGGAATAAAATAAACATTTCTATAACAATACAATTTTTAAAAAGATGATTGCACATGAAATTTCAAATAAAGTATTGCATCTTCCATTGGTATTTGCACTTAAACAATATCATGGTTTGGGTTAAAGGGAGAAAGGAAAGTTTTAGTTATTAGCCATTGGGTTAAAGACTTTGGGGGACATTTACAATGCCCCTGAAACAATCAATTTAGCAGGATGTAGCACCAACGCAATATTTACAGCACCCACAATCATGATAAAGACTAAAGTATTGCATGATGTTTGATCACAAAATATACCAGATTCTCCAGATAGAGGATAGAACTGAATGATTAATTTAAGACATCAGAAAATAAAATCCCAAAACCAGTAAGCTGATTCCATCATAGTACCAAAGATATTCAGAAGCCATAATAATACTGAGAGCCACAGCATCCTTCAGCCTTCCCACAAACCAATACAAAATCAATATTTACTCACAAACCTCTCTATCTCTTTAATGAATGTCCTCTCGCCACCCCCACCCCCAGAGTCTGGCTAGCTCTGACAGATTTCTGGGAGCTCTGCTTCCCTTCAGCAAATTCTCTCCATCACAGGCTTCATGTAACCACATTCAGCCTATTAGGGGGCAGAGTTTACTTCACAGCAGGGGAGGTCTTCAAACTCCCCCCAGGTCTATTAAGGGGCAGGGAAGATCTTCAAATTCCCATTCTCATTACACAGGGATCAACCTGACTTCTTGTAAAAATATCTCCTATAATGTGCCTGTTACATGTGGTTAAATATATATATATATATATATGGGCAGGAATTCTAAGTTGTTTATCAACCAACAACTTCAGTCATGACAATTGGATTTTTTAATGCATTTGTTTCACATCAACTCAATAAGCATTTGTCATTTTTACTATTATGTTCACTGTTTTGTTAAGTGTAGACTATAAAGTAGTTTTTCCCCCTTTTTTCATATTTTTAAATGAACAAACATTTACTTTTCTCTCTCCTAATCCCCCCATTTTTTTTAAAATGGAAAAATGAAGTCATTGTGATGCATAAAATTGCTTCATTTCCATTTTAGAGAGGAATGTATCAATGAAAAAGATAAGATTATGACAGAAATTATGCTCAAATTACTTTAAAAAATCCTGTCTTTCATTGTAAATGTAATAAACTGACACAAACCTTTCAATATATACAGAAGAGCAAGAAACTGTACTTTTGTATAGTTTTAAAATAGATATGTATATTATATTCAAAATATAACTAAATTGCTCTATTTATGCCCCCCCGCTTCTTTTTGTGCTCTTTTCTATACTTTTAATGTTATACTGACATTTTTTTTCATTTCTTACTACACATTAACTGTTCCCATGCCAACCCCCAACCCAAGCAGTTTTTCCTTGTAACAGATATTTATAGTCAAGCAACAACAAATCAAGACATTATTACAGTCTTAAAATACATGCATTTATGCTATACCTTTTTGCCAAGCAATGTTTCATCAAGAGTGCTCTGTAGTTACAAATTGTCAGGGCTTTGATAAGAATTCTGAAATCTTCCAACGTTGATTTCATTTATGTTCTTCTGTCCCCCCTTTTTTTACAACAATGATATAGTAAACTTTTACAACAATAGTACAGTAAAGTATATCCTGGGGTTGGCTAAAGGAAGTCATCTTATCTCTTTGAGCCTTAAGTGTAAAATAAAGCAAATGGATTAACAGACCTCTGAGGTTCCATCAATCTCTAAATCATCTTCAGTCATCCTAATCTACATCTTACCACTAGATACAGATAGCTCTGGAGGAGAAAGTGAGGCTGGTGACTTTGCACAGCCTTCACTCAATTAAATCCAATTCACTTGCATGTCACAATATCACCTCCCTGATGTCATGGTCCTGTTCAAGACTGAAGAAAAATAACAATAACAACAAATCATATGGACTGATGGTCCAGTAAAAGGATGGGTCAGATTTTCCCCAAGACTAAACCATCTTTCAATGAAATTAAATTGGATGGTTCCATAATGTATTTACCTTTTGTATACTGACAAGCTAATCTAGCTTTCATTATATAGTGCTAATTAAAGAAATAAGGATTTATTGGGTAATTTTTTAAAATCCTACCAAATTCCAGGAAGGGAAAGAAAACTCAATGGTATATATAATACAAATCACTTTTTGTTTTGATGTTTTGGTGCAGTCACTGTTTCCCGGTTGTGGACACTATTTCCTTAGGCAGATGGAGATCATGGCTCACTCATCTCCTTGAGAGCCTCATCTTCTCACAGAATTAGAATTAGACAAGAATTTGTTGAATGCTACCCTTACTGACAATCTTGCCAGCACTGATGCCATCAGCTGACTAAACTCTCCTTGGAATGCAACTGAAAAATGACCCCATGGCCTTGAATCTCATTGTTACCATAGAGACTAGGCTTTCTCATGCTAATAAGTATCCCCAGGGTCAACCTTTTGTAACAATGATGTCACTTGGTAGCAGAACTGTTCCTGACTGTGGAAGAGAGCCATAAAACAAAACTACAGTTATGTGAACAAAGAATAACTCCCACCCTCTTCTCTCCTAATAAGGTTTGCTATTGTCCCAACCTCCTTGCATTGATGACTAGTATTCTCTTGCAGAACAAAAAAAAAAAAAAAAAGGAAGGTGGGGAGGGGTGTGGGTGTGCTAATATTAGCAATGTACAAATGGTAAATTAGTCAGGTCTTCATGTATTCAAAATCCAGGGGAATTAAGGCTTTGCAGTCATATGGAAATGCACGGGAATTTGTTGAAGTTTGGTCATTGTCAAATACTTTCATGTTCTTAACTCTGACTCAGAATAAATGAGGTGTCCTCTTTCAAGTTTTGGTGGGCAGCTTGTCAGGATCAGTTAGAGTCACAGATACAGAGAAGATAGGGGAGAGCAAGTGAACTGGGGATTTTTTTTTCTCTCCTGGCATCAAGTTTTACTTTTTGATTTATAGTAGCAGGCTTGGTTGCCAGTTACTGTGATGGATAAAAATATGTCCAAAAACATGACAGACTCCTGGGAAATAAAAAAAAGAAACCTATAGGTTTTAATTAAACATTTTTAAAAATGGAATTGAGTGTGTTTGTGTGTGTGTGTGTTTGTAATTGAAAGTGTATAATTCAATTGTGGTTCCAGATTGTTTAGTTATTAACCACTGAAACACTTAAGCACATAGTAGGTAGTATCTCACATATCTTATAAGGGCAATGTAATGAAATCAGAAGAACTAAATGCTTCCTCCACCAACTATTAACCTTATTTTAGACAAATAATTCATTCTCTCTGAATTCCACTACCTCAAATGTAATGGAAAGATGAAACTTCCATTACCTACCTTAGGGAGTTGTGAAGAGGAGAGTCATAGAAATGAGAGCTATTATGGTTAGGTTCTGAATGTACGTTTGTTGAATTGAATTAAGACAGAAACCAAAAGTGACTGTCTTTTATAACCTGTCAGTTTTAGCCTGAGCAAAAAAAAAAAAAAAGATGTCTGAAAACTGACAGAATGTGATTTTTTTTCCCAATACTGACATATTTTAGTTGAATTTGATTTATAGAGCTTTGTTTTACATTAAAGTCTGTAATAGGCTTAAGAATCATGTATTTTCAGTTGGAAAGGAACTCAATCTCTACCTAAACAGCAATCTCTCAATATTACTAACATGTGGCCTTTTATAGAAAGACCTCCAGCTTGTTACCTCCTGAAGTGGCCCATTCCACTTAGGAATAGCTATGATTTTGAGGAATTAAAAAAAATACTGATATTGAGTGGGAATTTGTATTTCTCAGCTTCTACTGACTGCTCCTATAGCTAACCTTTGACTTCAAATAGAATGAGTATCATTCCTCTAATACCTGATAATCTTTTGTACACTTGAACATAGTTATCATGTTCTCCATCTTCCAAGTATTCTGTTATTTAGACTAACCCTTTCAATTTCTTCAACTGATCCTTATATGACATAATTTCCAGTTACCTCAGCATCCTGGTTTTTCTCTGGAAAGACTAGGAGACCTATGCCCTCTCCAAAATGTGGCAGATAGAAATTAATTCAATATGAAGAATTTGGCATGATCAGAACAGTATATGGTAGGATTAATCACTTCCATTTTCTCTGGTAAATAAACTTTAATCAATGAAGTCCAAAATATTGTTGGTGGTTGTCTTTTTGGGCCTATGTGAAGGGGAACATGCTGCCATGAACAATTGTCAACCCATTAAACCAGCAAGTCTACTAAAACACCCAAAGTGATATTAAAAACAAATGGTGGGGAAAAAAAATCAACTCTTTTTCGAGATAGTTTTAGTTAAAGATAAATTAGATCATTTACTTAGTATGATTTTTTTCTGGCTTTCCCTATTGCTTTCCATCCAAAATACCCTTTCCCTTTACATCTGACATGTCTTCCCCAAGCTGTACATTTGCAGATGACTTTTTTTAATCAAAGTATGTAAAGTCAAGCATGAGTAGCTTTCCAGAGGCCTGCTGTTGTGAACAGTTTCAAGGCTCTAATTACATAATATACTGAACTCTTCATTCACTCAGCACTAAATCAAGGCAAAACATTCACAGAAATCAAAGTACAGCATTCACAATGTTATGACATAACTTATTGCTAAAATGGCCACATAGTTTTCACCAAAGTGGCCACATAGTTTTAAACAAAGTAGAAACATTTAGTAACTCAATTATTTAGTAACTTAATCATTTAGTAAGTCCTTAATTCAATCATCATTAAGGAGGTTTGTCTCCTTAATGGACATAAAATACAAAGGTCAAAGTTCTCCACCCCTAGGTCACAGTAAATCAGAATCTTCTCAGTCAGCATCAGGTACCCAAGAAAAGATCTTTTCATCTTGACTCCAGGCTGGCTTTCAACTTCCATGGTTCCTTTCCATGGTCCCAGCTTCTGCCCGAATCCACACAACTGTCCCCTGGGTTCAAAAGCAGGCAACTCCAAGTTCCTTGTCCAACTCCTTGTTCATTTCTTCATCTAGTTCCTTGCCCAGTTCCTATTCTGTATTGAAGCTCACAGTGCCCAGTCCAAATCCTTCACAGTTCCTGTTTCTGGGAAGACAAAGCTTAACATAGCCACAATAATATTCATATGCATTGCCAGCAGCATCATCAATTCACTATCTGCCTGTGAAATCAATTCAGACCCACAAGATCTGATAACTCAACACAAATCATCAGTATAGTCCCAGGACCTCCAAAACCCTCCTCCAGGACTTCTGTAGGCAGACAACCAGAAGATCCTCTTTCAGGGCTTCCAGTAAGGTCCCAGGGCTTCTGTACAAAGTATCACAAACAAACATCAACACAGACAGAACAGACAAACTCCTTCTCCACCACAAGAGCTCCCTTCTCAGTTCTGCTCTCTCCAGCCTGGGCCTCTCCTTATATATATATATGGTCATTAGCTCCCCCCCCCCCGCCCCACTTCCTATTGCATCAGCAACAGGAGTTCACAGGTTTTAAGATTCACAACTTGTGAGGTTCACAAGTTCTGCTTCTCAATTAGGGGCAAGGCTCAGAAGAAACTTGAACTGAAACAAAGTGTTAACTAAATATCTGAAACAAGGTGTTAACTACTTCTTTGCTTGCCATTACAAAGTATCAGACTTTAACTTTCTATAATATCTCAAGTTTTCTGCTACCCTGTAAATTCCATGTACTTTAATGATGGTGATTTTTAGAACAGGATGGAGCAAGTCCACTACCCCATGAATGCCATAGAAAGTATTTAAAGTAATGGGGGCTGAAGGAGTTCTCTAAAAGACAGGAGATTGAGTCAGATGGGAGGATAGTACTAGCTGAGAGACAACTATACTTAAAACCTGCAGATAACTGCATGTTCTTTGATTATAACAAATTTAATGCATGTTCTTTATCTAGCTTAATATTTCCTTTATCTTCCTCAGTCATGGTTGTAAAAGGTATCTCCTTCCATTTTTTGTTCCATGATAGTTTATATTTAGGCTAATTAGAGCTTATATATGGTATATATACATATGTATGTATATGATATCATATATAGTATGGGATGTGGGCCCAAATCTAACTTTTGTCTGTCTGCTTTTCTGATTTCCCCATAGTTGTTGTTGAATGGTAGTAGAGTGAGTTCGGTTTATCAAATACTACCTTCTATCATACATTCAAATAGTTTGGGTTCTTGCTTACCTACACTTTCCCATTGGTCAGCTTTTTTACTTCTTTTTAAATCGAAACTAAATAATTTTGATGATTTCTATTTTGTAGTATAGTCTGCAACTCAAGAGTGCTTCCATTCCTATTTTTTTTCATTATTTTCTTTGATATCCCTAAACTTTCATTACTCTGGCTGAATTTTGCTATCATTTTCTCAAGATCTATAAGTAAACTTTGGATAGTTTGATAGGTATGGTACTATATCTGCAAATTAATTTAGGTACTGCTGTCATTTTTATTATATTGACAGCAACTGAACAAAAAAAAATGATCAGTTTCTTTCTAGTTATTTCTGACTTCCCTTATTCTTGTAAAGAGTGAAAGACATAATTTACTCTCTGCAAAACTGAGCAGGTCACAAAGTTTTCAGAAGACTTGAAGATGATAGGAATCTTTTAAATCAAAGATTTTGAGCTGGAAGGGATCTTAGAGACAGATCATCAAGCACAACCCTGTTATTTTATAGACGAAAAACTAGAACACAGAGACAATAACTGATTTGCCCAATCACACAAGCAGTAAATGTCTGAGGTAGTGTTTTAACTTCAATATTCTCTCAGTCCAGTGCTTTATCCATTATACTATGCTGCCTTATCATGCCTTTTCCCGTCCCCCAATCTTCCTCTCTTCCCCATTTCTCTATTACTATCACTGTTACTACTATTATTCTAGTCACCTTAACTAATAAACTAGGTGTTGTCACTGCCACTAACCCCACATGTGAAATATGTAGCCAACTCTTGTCCTTCCTATCTTTACAAACTCTTTGGAATATGTCTTCTCTACTTTCACATGGGTGATATCCTGCTTTAGGCCCTCTTTACCTCATTGGATTAACCTTCAGATTGGTCTACCTGGCTCAGATTTTTCTCCATTCTGTTCCATCCTTCTCTCAGCTGTAATCTTCCTAAAGCACAGATTCAACCATCTCACTCCCCTCAGCAAACTCTAGGGACTTCCTATTGCTTCCAAGTTAAAATAGACAATCTTCTGGCTTTCAATGCCCTTTACACATGGGCCCTTTCCTACCTTGCCAGTTTTACTATATTTTATTTCCATTGATGTACTGTTATCATCCAGAGAAACCTGTCTTCCTGGCTCTTTTTTTTCCCCTTGCATATAACACTAGCACCCATCTCCACCCCACCCCACCTTGTTTTTATCTATCCTGTATTCAAAGACAGATCTCCCACATGATCTTTTCCTTTGCTTTTCTGGCTTCCTTCAAGACTGCTCAAATCCCACCTTCTGCAAGAGGTCTTTCCTGCTGTCTTTTGACAGCCTCTCTCCCTTCTCCAACTACTAGTGCCTTCCTTATTAAGTTACCTCCTATTTACAATGTATATGTGTCCTATGTACAGAGGTTTTCTCCCACGTTAATAGAAAGTTCCCTGAAGGCAAGAACTATATTTTTGCCTTTCTTTGTATCTCCAGTGCTTAGCACAGTGCCTGGTATATAGTAAAGATTTAATATATGCTTGCTTTTCCAAGATCTACTAGGGAGCTTTAGTGATGGTATAATCTAAAGTGAAATTCTGAGAATCCACATGGTACAGTTAGTAAAAAGGATAATGGATTTGGATTCTGAAGACCTGGCTAAATCCTGACTCTTCTCGTGATTATCTGTCCTAGCATTGGCTAAGTATGTTAACCTTTCTGTGCCTCAGTATTCTCTTCTATAAAATGAACATATTAGGCTAGATAACCTTCCATAGTGACTCTAAATCTGTGATGTTGTGTTCTTTACACTGAAAAGTCATTGCTTTTTCAAAGCATCATACAGAACACTCATTTGTTTGCTGAACTTCTTGTCAGGGTCTATTAACTTGATTATCTTGACCCTGATCTAATAACTTGACAGTTGTTTACCTCAATTTCCATTAATGATAACCTTTTACAACTTCCTTTACAACCTTTGTTTCTGCTCCAGGTCTTTCTGACTCTATGGAAGTCTGGTCTTCTCTCTGTCCACTATGCCGTGCTCTCTTTCATGGTAGAATAATGATCAGAAACCTCTAATTATGTTTTTGTGTTATTCCAGTTATGATTCTACACAGGAACATCTTGTCGATCAGTCAGACCAGAAATCTGAAAGAGTTAACATCACAGTGAATTCATTTCCTTTTGAAAGGTATGATTAGATCTTTTGAGGTTTAAGTACATCATAAATCCAATCTGAGCCATAAAAACAAAGGCATAAAATGTCTGTTCAATAATACATACTGTACAAAATGTCTATATTAAATTTTGGTGTCATCATAGAAAGAAACAGTGAAATCTTGGGATCTAATTGTGCTTCTCAAAATGTCCCAAGGAGTCTATATTTTACTGGCATCTTCCAGACTAGATTGAACATTTTTATCTCTGTCCACATTAATCACCACTCATTTGTCCTGCAGCAGGAAATAAGGTTATATCTTCTATAATCTAAACTCCATGGAGATAGGTAAGGCTTAACTATTTTAAATAGATTTTAAACTTGTTTCCTCCCTTCTTCCCAGTAAGAAGGCAATTTCCAGTCTTGGGAGGGTGGTGAGGATATTGAACTGGGGATATTAACATTTCAAAGGCTACCATAAATTGCACAATGACTATAGCAATGTAAATGAAAGTCCCTAAAACTCATATTGAATGAGTGAGAAGCCAATAATGGCCCCAGAGGGGGGAAAATAAAGAAATGTGGGTCCTTATTAGTAGAGAGGTAGGAGATTACTGGGGCAAGAGATTGTATTCACTATCAGTGTAATCACTAGTATGGTTGTTTTTGCTTAACTTTCTTTGTCACAAGAAAGTTCTTTGGGGGTGTGCAGGAAATAGAAAGTTGAATGGAGTGGAATAAGGAATGGACTAGAAAATATCCAGAAATGATTGTGAAGTAAAAGCAAGAAACAAAACTATTTTTTTTTTTTTTTTTGCTTTTTTGGAGGGCAATTGGGGTTAAGTAACTTGCCCAAGGTCACAGGGCTAGGTTTTTTTGTTTGTGTGCGTTAAGTGTCTGAGGCTGGATCTGACTCCAGAGCTGACACTCTACTCACTGTGCCAGCTAGCCGCCCCACAAAACTATTTTCTTTAAAAATATATTGATTATTTTTGTCACCTTAATTTTGAAATGTATCTTTCCCTCTTCCTCTGTTGAGAGAACATCACATTAGGAAAGTATAAACTAAAAAAAAAAAATGCTTCGCAAATCTAACCAATATCAACATCAAGTCTTACAATGTATACCATGTTCCACACATATCAGAAACAAACACTACTGCCCCTTCTCCAACCACCCCTGTAAAAAATAAAAAAGGAGGATGAACTGATCTCCTTATCTATTCTTCTAGGACAAGTTTGGTCATTATAACTAGGGAGCTATACAGCATTGTGGATAGGGTGCTGGGCCTGGAGTTAGGAAGACCTGAGTTCAAATTCACATTGGCACAGTGATTAACTGTGTGACCCTGGAAAAGTCATTTAACTTCTACACAGAAGTTTCATCATCATCATCAACCTACCTCACAATGTTGTAAGGAGCAAATGAGATAATATTTTAAAGGGCTTAGAGCAGTGCTAAGCAAAAATACTTATTGTCTTGCCTTTTCTTGCTTCTCTTTGCCTCTCCCTTCCCTTCCCCACCTCAAAGCTGTAGAGCTTTGAGAGACACTAGAAGCCATTTTGTTCAACATCCTCACCTGTCATTTGCAGACAATTAAACTGTCAGCAGGTGAAGTGATTAATCCAAGACTAAACAGTAGCACCTTACAGAGCAGAATTTTAATCCAGGTCCTCTGGTTCCAGATTCAGTATTCTTTCTCCTTTACCATGCTTCTTTCTTTCTAAAGTGGGGCCTATTGCTTCTCTATTTTTTATATTCTCCTGGTCCACTTTGGTAAATGTTTTTTCAATGTGGAGCAAGTCGCCATTACTAGTATTTAGCTTCATTCATTGCTTCCTTCTTTAGCATTTAATTTGAAAAGAGGACCTCTGTGAATTAGTTCAACAACTAAACCATCAGTCCCCCAAATATAATAAAATATGGAATCAACAAATCCACAGAATTCTAGAAAGTCTCCCCATTTTGGGACCTGTTTCTCTAAATCATTGGGTCATTATTTTCCCAATAGTCCAGGCCTTAGGTAATTAGTTTTTGCTTCTTTTTGATAAATCAATTCGATTGGATAATGAATATGAATGAGAATATTATTAGTAAATTCATTTCTAAAGTTGCTGCCTATTAAAACTGGTTGGTTCTGGGAGGGTTCTCTTCAGACAATAGCAGAACAGTAGTTCAGACTACCTGACATTAGCTCATCCAAACCTGCTAAGATTTCTGGTCTCTTGAACATTTGTTTCAGTATTTAGATTTTAGTTCTAGTCAAAAAAATATTGAAATTTTCTCTTCATAAATCTAGTTCAAAGTTTATAAACACAGAGCAAATGAAAAGTGAATCATTCATAAGCCCTGGGGAAGAGAACTTTTTGTTATGAGATTGGGAGCACAGGGCAGAGGTCAGGGGTGAGGAGCTTGGCAATGGAAAAATACAAATGAACTTAAATTAGTAAGTGACAAGGCAGAATGTATTAGATGGTAGGGTTTATGTCTTTAAGAAATTATTAATTTTATGGATTGCTTCCTCGGAAGGAAAAAGAGAACTTTATTTTAAAATAAGATACAATGAAAGCATGATTATGTTCTTTGAATATTTTATCATAGATTTAGAGCTTTAAGAGAACTCTTCGAGGTCATTCTAATTCAACTCTCTTATTTTCAGAGGAGGAAACTGAGTTCTAGAAGGCTAACTTGCTCAAAGTCACACAGACTTTAAGTGACAAAGCTAGGATTTAAGCCAAAGTCCTGTAACTACAAAACATTCGTCTCTTTTTACTCAGTCAAATTAACAGGCTCATTAAAATTTCAGTCAATCCACACACATTTACTAAACAACTACTATGTGCTAGCACTGAAAAGATGAATTTATTCATTTGAAGACTTTAATACTAGTTAGACCTTTGTCACAAAATAAACTCATCAGTTCTGTCAAACAAGTTAGTAACTGTTTATAATTGATTGGTGACTAGTGATGAGTGTGTTCATACAAACACTATGTATATAGAGATATAAAATACCATATTTACTTAATATTTTCTCATTCTACCTAGGATTCACTCCACCATTTTATGATGACACAAATTTATTAAATAAAGAGAGCCCTACTGTTATTTTCTTCTTCCCTTAATCTTGCTGCCATTTTAAATGACAGTATACAAGAATCCTGAAGGCAGTACAGCTAAGGGGTTCTTGAAAATTAGAATTTTTTACTACTTACTGTAACAAATTCTGACACTTACACAAATATTATCCTTAGGAATTATTTTATCATTCTGTCTTATCGACATAATCGTCAAAAGCAGTGGAAACAGCATTTGACTTAGAGTCAAAGGACTTGGGTTTGAATCTAGATCGCTACTAACTGTCTGTGGGAACTTGGGCACATAATTTCATCTCTTTGGGTCTCAGTTTTCACATCTATAAAATAACTGATTTGGACAAGATAAATTAAAAAAATCCCAGCTCATGATCTATCATCCTCTGATGATCTTTCTTTGAAAATTCAATTTCAAAGGAATTTAATGTTTCTTGAAGGTTTTATGTTGTCCTAGAGATAATAAAACAATATTGCATGCCTAGCTTTGTCTCTGTTTAAGTAAACAGTAAAGTATCTGGGAATAAAAGAGACGTGAGGAAATAAGGCAGTTTTGCTATCCATTCAGGAAAAAAATACAGCACTGAAAATGAAAAAGATAATTTGATTTTTAAAAATTTTCCAAATAGTAGATATGAATAGTATGTGAAATTAGACTGCAAAATGTGGCATTTGGCTATTTTCATGGATTTAATATTAGGACATTCTCTTTAATTGGTTACTCCCAAAAGGAAAGAGTGATTTCAGCTTAATGACAGAACTGAGTGATCCCAGCCAATGGAAGGAAAGCTAAAATCCTTTTAGTTCTGTGGACAGTAATACTCATGTCCTTTGGTAATACTACATATATCTAAATTAGTACTGAAGTGAAATAATTTGTTGTATCTATGCAGATACCACTGACTAAATAGACAGCTTACCCACAACTAGTTTAATTGGAAAATTGTATTTATTATCATTGTGTATATTCATAAAAAGTATTAATTTGAAGTTTATTTAGTTCTTATTATTCTGAAGCAACTTTATTTTTCTTTCTGTTCTCACCCCCGAATACTTCTTTGTTGCTGAATTCATATACAGGGGGGGTTCTATATGTGTTTGTTGTATTTTCTGAAAAAAAAAATGAACCTTTTAACATGGAGCCCTCTCTTTCACTCATACTCATCTCTCACCATTCACAAGTCTTCCCCTACTCTCTTCTGACTTTCATGAATAGGTGATCTTTCTTACCCAGGCAAACCCTGCTACATACTTCCTTAATACTATCTACTCCCAATAGAATTTTGAGACTTAGATCACATCCTCCTTTTTGCTTAGGGGGTTTTCTGATCCATGCTGGTGCTAGTACCTTTCCTCTGACTTTACCTCTAGTCTGTATATATTTTGAATGTTTATAGTTGTTTAAATGTGGGCTCCCTCATTGTGAATACCTTAAGGGCAAAAACTCTGTTTTACCTTCTTTGTTTCCTAAGCACATGTAATATGTGCTTCATAAATGCTTGTTAATTGATTTCAAAATGTATTGAATGTGTACAGTATGAGAACTTTAGAGATTATACCCATTAAACAGGTCTCTGCTTATTGAGATTTTATAATAGGACAATATTTGATAATATTCTACCCATAAAATATGACATGCTTATATATTTTATATATGTGTGTTTGTGTGTATATGTATATTATAGCATGTGTGTATGTATGTGTTGTATATAAGTGTGTGTATGTATAGTATATATGTGAGCAGGGGTGTATATGAATCTATATTCTCATCAGTATGAATGTTCCCTTCTGCAGTCCCATTAACAATCCCATTAAACCTTATTATTAGGCTATATGCTGCTAAGTTGTTTAAAGAAAAGTCAATGTTTAACCCGGTTGAAGGGATTGCTACTGGTTATGGTAAGGAACAAATCAAATAACATGTTTTATGATTTTATTTTTATCTTTGTTTTGTATGACTTTATGAATATGTCAGTCCTTTTCCTTCCACACAAATCCTTTCTATTAAGAATTTTGTAAAAGGGGGAAAAACATTGCAATTCAGCAAAACCAACTAACACAACTGAACCGGACAGCATAAGAAATATAACATGTTCTATAGCCCCCCTACCACTTCAAAGAAGAGAGGAAGGTGCATTTTCCTATTTCTTTATAATTACACAGTATTCAGTTACAAGTTTTTTGTTTCTTTCCATTTTTCCTTGTTCTAACCATTGTGTATATAGTTTTCTTGTTTCTGCTTAATTTCCACTAATGGGTGTCTTCTCACGTTTCTCTCAATTGTTCATATTTGTCATTTCTTTTGATATAATAATATTCCATTATACTCAAGTCCCATAATTTGTATAGCTATTCTTTAATTCATAAGCATATTCTTTGTTTCCATTTTTTTTTACTACTCAGAATGGTAAAAAGTGCTACTAGGAATATTTTGGTATATTGAAGACTTTTATTGTTTCCCCTTTGGCCTCCTTAGTGTTTATCTAACAGAGAGTACTCTGAGACTCTTTTAGTTCATAATTCCAAATTGTTTTCCAGAAAGGGAGGAATAATTCAGAATTCGACTAATATTACACTGATGTTTTGTCTTTTATAGTGCTCTTTGACCTCAACTACTTCCATCTTTTTTGGTCATTTTTGTGAATTTCTGATTCTGTGATATTTTTAAGTCATCTAACTTCTAACTGAAATAAGGACAAATCTAATTCTGAAACTTGTCTTCCAAAGCTATGAAAACCTAATGTTTGGAACATGTCTTAAAACATTTGGAACTATATATTATACATCTATAATTTAAGTGCAGTGCTAAGTATGGCAGATTTATTGGCATGTTCCTTATCTAGGCTCCTTGGTTCTATGTCGACATTTTAGTCACTTAAAACATAATTCCTAATTAATTTTCAGAATTTTTTGATCAAATCATAGATCCATTATGAGTGGTCTTATCTTTTTGTAGCTCCTCCAACACTATTTTCATCTTTTATTATTTTTGTCAGTTGGAATGGTTTGAGGTAAAGTTTTAGGATGGATTTCTCTTATTATTAGTATTTTGGGGCAATCTTTTACATGGGTGTCAGTACATTGATAGATTGATTGTCAATAGACTATAGATTCTTTTGAGTACTGTTAGTTCATATCCTTTGATCACTTATTCATTAAAGAATGGCTCTTGGTCTTATGATTTTATGTTGATTGTTATATATCTTAAATTTGACACTTATCAAAGTTATTTAATATAAAATTTCCCTGGTTGATGGTTTCCATTTTTATGCACACTGCATTATTTTTGTTTGTGGAAAAGTTTTTGGTATTATGTAAGGATATATACTACATCATTTGGTGATCTTGTCAGCTTCCATATACTTAATTGCCATCTCTATGCTGATGATTCTCAAATCTACCTTTCCTGCCCCAATCTCTCTGCTGACCCCTAGTTTCCCATCTCTAACTGCCTTTCAGACTTGCTATCTGGTAGATATCTTAAACTTCATATGATCAAAACAGATCATTCTCTTTTCCCCTACACTGGCTTCTTCTCCTACCTTCTATGTGATTGCAGAGAGCAACACTAGCTTCCCAGTCCCTCAGGCTTACAACATTGGGGTCCTCTCTTATTATTATACCTCACCTCACCCTCCAAACCAACATGTTGCCAAGGCCTGTCAATTTTACCTTTGCAGTATCTCTCCTATATTCCCTCTTCTTTCCTCTGACATTGTCACCACTCTAGTGCAAACCCTTTTATCAACTATGTCTTGATTATTATAATTGTTTATCGGCAGGTCTCTGTGCCTCAAGTTTCTCCCATTCCAAATAATCCTCCATTCAGCCACCAAAATGATTTTCATAAAACCCAGTTTTCATCACGTTACTTCCCCTACTCAATATACTCCAGTGGTTTCCTATTGCTTCGAGGACCAAATCCAAAATCCCCTTTGGTGTTCAAAGCCCTTCCTACATTTCCAGTCTTTTTATACCTTGCTGCCCACTGAGTCAGTGACATGTCTATTCCTCAAACAAGACAACCCTTTTTGTTCATGGGCATTTTCTCTAGCTTTCTCTCATGTCAGCAACACTCTCCTTCTTCTGCTCTAATTACTGACCTCTCTGACTTCTTTTAAGTCTCAACTAAAATCCCACCTTCTTAAGGAAGCCTTTCTTGACTCTTCTTAATTCCATGGCCTTTTCTCCATTAATTGTTTCCTATGTATCCTGCCTGTATATAGCTTGCTTTTTGTATATTTATTTTCCTGTTGTCTTACCCATTTGATTATAAGTTCCTTGAGTACAGAGACTGTCATTTACCTTTTCTTTTTTACCTCCCACCCCTAGTGCTTAGCAAAGATCCAGGCACATAGTAGGCACTTATTAAATGCTTATTGAGTAACTGAAGGAAAAAAATATATATTTCTCGTGTGTGTGTGTGTGTGTGTGTGTGTCTGTCTGTCTGTATCTATCTCTTGTTTGGAAGAATTTTCCCACAATTCATAACTGTGAAAGGCACCTGATCTAAAAATTGAAGGGATCAAGAAAGGGTTCATGTAGAAAGCAGCAGCCAGAGCAACTAAGGTAACTGTATAAATTAATTTGTAACTTCTTTATGAGGAAGATGATGAAAAATTGCTAGCCATGTTACCTCATAAAACAGACACAATAGAGAGGGAAAGGGGGAAAAACAGTTTATTAAAACTCTGAAAGGAGATACAACTGAGAAGAATTATCTTGAAAGTAAATATTGTCTCTCCCAGTGGAATGAGAGATCCTTGAAGGCAGGGATCTAGACTTTGCCTTTCTTTGTATTCCCAGTTCTTATACTTACTATTATACTAACACAGTGCCTGGCACTTAATACGTAGTAAACAAATTGCTATTGATTGATTATTATCCATTTTGTATATGCTATATAAGGAAGGAAAAAGGTAGTAAACAAAGATGGGAAGAATAGGTGAACAAGAGAAGTATATTGTAAAACCAATTATGAGCAGCTCTCCTAAGGACTACCGCTCTGAATAACTTTAAGGATCTAGTCACATAGTATAGTGAACTATCTGTTTATTCAGCTATAAACTAAAGCAAAACATTCAAGAAACTAAAGCACAACATTCACAACAACACAATGTAACAACTTATTGCTAAGGTGGCCACATAGCCTTAGACAAAAATATCATTCAGCAAGTCACAATCTCCTCAATCAATATATAGTGCCCAAGTCAAGTCTCCCTTCATCTTGACTCCAGGCTGGCTTCCAATCATTCTTAAGTCAATCATCCTTAAGGGGTAGCAGAAAGTACAAACACCATCCACCCCTTGGTCATAGTAAGTTACAATATCATCAGTCAGCACTGAGTACCCAAGCAAAGTCCTCTTTCATTTTAACTCAACACTGACTTCCAAACCCTATGGCTCCTCTTCCATGGGCTGACTGATCCTAGCTCTTACCTGGATTCACCTGACTCTTACCTGGATTCACAGGTAGGCAGCTCTCTGTTCCTCTTCCATATCACAGCTCACAGGGACTACTCCTCCCCAAGCTCTTCATAGTTTCTGTTTCTAGGAAAACAAAGCTCAACAGGCCTACAACAATATTTACGCACATTACTGGCACTATCATCTCAATTCACTTTCTGTCTTAGAAACCAATACAGAACAACAGACAGGACTTCTGTCTGAGAAATAAACACAGACAGAAAGAGTGCCATTATCATAAACACTCTGTCTCTTAGCTGTGCTTGGTCTTAGCTTGTGCTCAAGCTTTTATCTGCTTTGCTCCTTTCTGTTCCACCCTTCCTGTTCGGCTCTTTCTGTAAGCTCCTCCCACTGTGGGCTCTATGTGACTACCTTAGGTCTATTAAGGGCAGGGAAGGTCTCCAAACTCCCTTAAGCAGATTAAGGGCAACACAATGTATACTGTTTCCAACAAAGACTTGACATAATCAAAGGTGAGGATCAAAGGCACTTGAATAGGTGAAGCAAGCAGCAAAGTACTATTTTGCTTGCCATTACATAGACACAGAGGAGATCTTGATGAAGGGGAGACATTTTGAGAGCATTTTGAAGAATAAATTCTCAAAGTATTAGCAAAAATCTCTTTTTATCTTTGGAAGATACTAAAACACTTAGAAAAAATCTTTTTACTCTATTTCTAACTTTTCTATCTCTATGAACATTTTTGAGAGCCTGTTAGTATAGCTGGAAAGATTTTGATTCAGAGGATTTATGTTTGAATCCCACTTCTTTCACTTCTACTTTTTGATTTGGCAAGTCACTCAGCCCCACTGACCCTCAATTACTCCATCTATAATTTGAGGAGGTTAGATGACCTCTAAGGTATTTTCCATATTTAACTTTATGATTCTATAAATCTATTCATTATATAATCTTTAATGAAAATAGGAGAAGAGAACAAGGAGGCATTTGTAAATGATATTCTGCATCAGAGTACATCTTGACACATCCACAATTGACTTGATTCTGCTGTGCCCATCATCTGTTGTTTAAAAAAATATATCTAATTTGGTAAGGTAAAATACAATGGAGATGATTATATATTCCATTCATGTTTTATTTAAGCCTGAGCTCCCTGAAGGGATGTTTTTATTTATTTATTTTTGCTTCATTTTTTTTAGGGCAATTGGGGTTAAGTTACTTGCCCAAAGTCACACAGCTAGTAAGTGTGCCAAGTGTCTGAAGCCAAATTTGAACTCAGGTCCTCCTGACTCCAGGGCTGGTGCTCTATTCACTGCACCACCTAGCCCCCCAAAGAAGGGATGTTTTGTTTTAGAATCTTCAGTGACAAATATAGTATATTCTACACAGTAAGTACTTAATAAATATGTGTTGCTTTAAGTCAAGGAAAGTGTAGAGTAAGTGAACAAAATCATGCCAAAGTGTTTGCCACCATCATGGAGGATGTTTTAATCCAAAGTCCAAATAGAAAGATTTTCAAAGAGAAAAATGAAGAGGTCCTCCAGATGCTACTATTTGCAGATGACATTGTGTTGATTCTAATAAGCCTCAGAATGCCTTTAAATGAGAAATAAAATTGCTCAAAATAATTCATGCTAATTATTTGTGTAGGGAAAAACAAATAGATGAATAATACTTATTTTTACTTGTTTTTAAATTAAATTTTATGTTTATTTTTAGTTTATATCATTCATTTCCACAAGATTTTGAGTTACAAATTTTCTCCCCATCTTTCTCCTACCCACAACCCCAAAACAGCAATCCCTCTTCCCCAATCTGCTCTCTCCTATATCCTAACCCATTACCACTCTGACTTTCCAGTGGGGCAAGATGGATCTCTATACCCCAGTAACTGTATATCTTATTCCCCAGTTGCATGTAAATAATAATAATAATAAAAACATTTGATTTTAAAAATTCAAATTCCAGATTCTTTCCCTTCACCCCTTGTCACCCACCCTTACTGGGAAGATAAGCAATTCAATATAGGTTGTACATGTGTAGCTATTCAAAACATTTCCATAGTGGATATATTGAAAAGACTGACTATATTTCTCTTCACCCTGTCCCTCCCCTCCCCACTTGTTCTCTTCTCTACTTTTACCCTCTCCATTTTCAAAAGTCTGTGCTTCTAACTACCCTCCCCCCTACCTGCCTTCCCCTCCATCATCCTCCCTATCATCCCCTTCCCCCCTATGCTCTTGTAGGGCAAGATACCTAATTTAGTTTGTATGTCATTCTCTCCCTAAGCCAAATTTAATGAGATAAGGTTGACCCATTCCCTTTTGCCTTCCTGTTCTGCCCTCCATTGTAAGTTTTCCTTTGCCTATTCTATGTGAAAGAATTTACCCCATTCTTTCTCTCTCTCTTTCCCCATCTCCTCTCATTATATTCTTCTCTCACCTCTCAATTTCATGTTTTAAATATCATCCCTTCCTATTCAATTGATCCTGTGCCCTCTGTCTATGTATACATGTACACATATAGACACACACTCACATATGTATTCATATAAACATATACCCTCCTATGTAGACATACATATGTATGTATACACACATATACATTTATATTCCCTTTATCCTCATACTGAGAAAAGATTCATAAGTTACAATTATCATTTTTCTGTATAGGTATGAAAATAGTTCAATTTTGATAAGTTCCTTATGATTTCTTCTCCATGTTTACCTTCTCATGCTTCTCTTACTTCTTGTATTTGAAAGTCAAATTTTCTATTCAACTATGGTTTTTTCATCAAGAATGCTTGAAAGTCCTCTATTCCATTGAATGACCATATTTTCCCCCTGAAACAACTAGCAGCTTCTATATTAAGGAACTGAAGGGTTTGGGATATGATATTCCAGAGGTCAAAGGAGCTGGGATTAAAACCAAGAATCACCTACCCAGTAAAACTGAGTATCATGGTTCTGGATTTCTGACTTTGTTGTCTTCCTCCCATTCCATGCTTTGATCCTTTTTTGTCCCATAAAAAGTAATCTAAAGTTAGATTGCTGTGCTTGCTTTGTTTTCTTTGTTTGCTCATTCATATTGCCACTCAATTACCTGACTTTTGAGCTCTTTGCCAGAGTAGAACTTTGCTTCTATAGTGGGGAACTTTGTCCCAAATTGCTGGGTTTTTTGCAGCTGCTAGAGCTATCAGGAGGATGCCATTTCTACAGCCCCCACAAACTCTGGCTCACTGGTCACACACCTCAGGACCACCTCCCAAGACCATTATCCAGATCCAGGCAGGTTAAAACAAGAGCTCTGAATGGTGGCTTAGTATGCCTACAATCTGCAGGCCAGGAGCTCTGAAGCAGCCACATGGAGGAAGATGCATGGGTGCCATGTCTTAGCTGCTTATTGTTCTAGGGGCAGAGGCTGGCCTGTGCCTCCATTCCCCTTAGTTCCAAGAGAGTTCTACACTGAAATTTTACTTTTTCTTTGGCATTTATGGGTTCATATTTCTGGAAACCACCACTATTGCCAGTAATCCAGTCTCCCTGGCAGCTGCTGGTTGGGGCCTCTCTGAGGCTAAAACTGTGGGCTCACACAGGCCTGGGCTAGGCTCCCTGCAATGGACCCTTTCTGCTGGCCTGCCAAGCTGCCCTCAGTTGGAGATTTGTTTCTCTCTGTCACTTTGTGGGTTCTGTAGCTCTAAAATTTATTTAGAGTCATATTTTATAAGTATTTTAGGTGGTTATGGGGGGGAGCTTACAGAGTTTTCCTGCTTCTACACTGCCATCTTGGCTCCAATAATAATTATTTTTAGTGCATAATATACAACTGAATGGATAAAAATGAATCTGGTCCACTAGCACATGTATGTTGGACAGACACCTCATAGTGAACTATGCCCAGAATTTAACAGGAGGAAGAAAAAGGAGGCGAATTGTCTTTGGGTAAACATGCAGTCATTTATAATCTCCCTGAAAGTTGGGATCGTCTTTTTTTTTAAACAATATTATTCTTCTGGAGATATATATTTGTGAATCTTCAAAAAAAATTGTAACTAAGAGTTATTTTAATGATAGTAGAGATGTATATGGTAAATGTAAATAGGTTATAACTTGGTACTGAGGAATAATTTCAAGATAAGCCATATAAAAATGTTTTCACAAGAGATATGATTAAAAACTGTGGACCAATCATGTGACAAGAGGGAGGAATAAACGGTTGATAGTCTATGTGTATTTCACTAATATTGTTGTAATAACAAGACCTCTAGAGAAAGGCCCCCAAAGGTTGAATGAACCCTCTGTGAAGGATTCATAGGCAGATTCATTGAGAATAGTGACATAGATTAAGAAGGTATGGAGACTTGGCAATCTGCACCATTAGAGGGAGTGCTCACTTTAGCAAAATTATTGATAAATCATAATATATAAGAATGAAATTGCAACAATCCCTTTATACCTTAAAAGCATGCTATATAAGAACTGGTTAAAAAATCAAGATATTTAGCCTGGAGAAGACCTGGACATAGGGAGGAGAACTGTCATGTGGCAGAGGGATTATGTTTGTCTTGCCTGAGATCAGAGAGAAGGAGAACTAGAAGCAATGGTTTGGAGTTGTAAAAAGGCACATTTAAGCTTCACATAAAAAACAACAATAGTAACAAAAAGTCCCTCCCAAAACCAAACTACCTTAAGAAGAGAAGTAGGAAATCTCTTTGGAAGCCTAGAAGCAGATCCCTGGATGATCACTTGCCAGGTAGATGAGATTCCAGTTCAGATATTGTTTACACTATAGAGCTTCTCAGATTCCTTCAGTCCTAAGGGTCTAGGATTCCATCCTGTGTGCTTCTGCCACAATCCTCCCCTAAATCCTGCAAAGAAGCTATACCTAATACACCAGATGACTTCCTCTAGTCTTGTAGCTTTCTCTTGGTACTGCATAATCACTTGACAGATATAAACCTAGTACTGGTATTGCTGGGTCAGAGAATATGCACAGCTTTATAGCCTTTTAGGCATCATTCCAAATTGTCGAGATAATATTTGTAAAGAGCTTAGTCCAGAGCCTGAAATATAGTAGACACTAAATACTTGCTAGTTCCCTTCCCCACATGTAAATAATTTCCGTAGTATTAACTCTGAGTTGTCTCAAAGACAAGTTATTAAAGTTTGGTGCTTTTTTAGACAGCCACATGCTGTTTTACAAATTATAAGAAGGTGATACTAAAGGTTTCTCTAGACTTCCTTTTTTTACCCCTCCAATATTAGAGAAAACTCAATAGGTCAGTGAAACTTTTACTTTCTAGAAATGACCCAGTTTTTGACAAATTTAAGATAAAATAGCCATGGGTTATTTTCCATTGTATCATAAAGCCTGAACAGTTTAATTAATGAATATTTGTTAGCTATCTGCTCTGAAAATACTTTTACTATACCTTAGGACATACAAAGATCTATAAAATATGGTTCCTGCCATTAGAAAATTTCAACATAGCATTAGAAATAAAATATGCATATAAAATATTATAGAATATATTAGATTAGAATATATTATATATAAAATAATTGAATTTTCTATGATACTAATATATTCCAATATATTGTATGATAATATGGTAAACTATATTTAATAATAGGATATTAAAAATAGAATGTAAGTATATCAGAGAAGTAAAATAATGCAGATGCTTTTACAGCCCTTCAAGGTTTATGAAACTTCACTGGCTGTTATACCATTTGATTCTCACAACAAAACTGTGAGGTAGGTGCTTCAGGTATTGTTGTCCGCATTTTAGAGCTAAGGGAACTAAGACTCAGGAAAATTAATTGATTTGTCTAGAGTCACACAGTTAGTAAATGTTGGAGGCAAGATTTGAACACAGTTGTTCATACCTTCAAGGTCAGCACATTTCACTTTTAGTGCAGTGTAATATTGGACAAAGGAAAGAAAAAAATGACTTATAACTGAGGGATTCAAGGAAAGTTGTATGGAGAAAACAGCAGCCTATTCCACACAGCACAAATGTGGAAAATGACCCGCACCATACTGGGGTGACCACTCTTCGTGGTTTCTGCCATCGTTTGCAGTCCTGCCTCTGCCACATAAGCTTTTCCCTTAAAAACAGCCACTGTTTCTCTGCTTGAGAACAACAAAGTTGACCTGACCTTGTTATTTCCCAGAAATTCACATCTCTGCTTCACTGCCTGGAATTGTCACCACAACAAATATTTTTATGTATTTATTTAATATCTTTAGACAAAGCTAAGGAAGGCACTTTAAACACAGTGAGTATGAGAAGAAATATAAAGCTAATCTCACAAATAATATAAATTCACATGGCTATAGCATTTTAAGTTTTATAAAGTGTTTATTTTTTTTCTCCGAAAAATTCAGTGAGATAGAGAGAACCAAACTGGGTCTGTTATGTATGGGAAAACTTTTAAATTACTGTCAGCTGACTGCTGCTAAGACCTACTATCACTAGAGTGGCTCTTTGCCCTTCATTCCTTCAGTTAGTCCTAGCTATCCCAGAATCCATCAGGAAGTCAGAATGGCAGGTGCTGATGGGTAGGAACAGCTGCCATCATTGCATGTGCCTTTCCCCCCTAGTTTTCTTCCTTCACTGAAGCTGCTTGACTGCTTACTGGGCTTGGATGGGATAGGAATCAATATCCCTATTCCTTCTTATAAGATGGAACACTATAGGCCTCACCATCTGCCCTATTGTTCCCTTGACATTATCATATGACTTATCGATCTTAAAGACCTCTGTGCTTTGCCATTTGCATCACCACTAATTCTTTAGAATTTCTGGACTTTCCCATCTACCCTGCAGCTGAACTTTATTTCACGTATTACTTTGTTCTCTCTTGCTCTCCCCACCCCTCAACAGAATGTTAGTTCCTCAATGGTGATTATACTTTCCCAATGTATCTGTTTCATGCATGGAATGATCTCCCTTTTCCTCTCTGATATATTCCTTTCTTTAAATATCAATTAAAATCTCTTTTAATTCTAGCACCTTCTCTCTATTAATCACTTCTTACATATCTGTATATAACTTGTTTTGAGTATGTTTGTTTGCATTTTGTCTTCCTCATTAGATTGTAAGTTCCATGAGGGTGCAAACCATCTTTTGCCTCTTTTTGTATCCCCATCATTTAACACTGGCACATAGTAGGCACTTATTAAAGGTTTATTGATTAATTTTATCTCTAGTGATTAGCTCATGTGGTTGATATAAAGTAAACACTTAATAAATGCTTTTTCATTAATTCAGCATAATCTGAGAATGATGAGGCAAATTTTCCCTCTAATTATAAGCTGTATGCATACAACTTATTTTCTTCTTTCTTATCCCAACTTGCAATCTATAAACTGTAATGGCAGAATTTTATATAAAACTGTTGATAGCACGATT
Source organism: Gymnobelideus leadbeateri (assembly GCA_011680675.1). Classification (NCBI taxonomy): domain Eukaryota; kingdom Metazoa; phylum Chordata; class Mammalia; order Diprotodontia; family Petauridae; genus Gymnobelideus; species Gymnobelideus leadbeateri. The sequence continues at coordinate 133,042 of WOXC01007389.1, read as the reverse complement.
AAAAGGTTCAATATCATAATTTACTCAAGACTGTAGAAAGTCTGATGTTAGTGGGAGGTGTCTGTGTGAGAGTTTTTGTGATTTTTTTTGAGACTTCAATAGATTTTTATAAAGTTTTTAAAAATATCATTTGAAGGCATCAGAGCTATTTTCAGAGCAAAACCAGTGGAAGTTGGATCAGAGCATTCTAATCTTTAATGAATCATTTTGACATTCCTTGTCATCTCTAAGAGGAAAATCCTTTCCATCTTGGAGGAGATTTTAAGATCAAATACTCAACCTTTTGAATGTTTAGCCATTCTTTAAATTTGATAAGAATCTGGGTTTTCTTGGGTCATGAATTTGGAAATCCATGAATTCCCCTAATAGGAAATAAAATGTCTATTTCTGGAGTTATGAGAATAGTTTTTACTCTTATCATTTGCTTTGTGGATAAAAAGATTTCAATACTATTTTATTTTTCCAACAACTGGGTGCAGGTTTTTTTTTTCTAATTTCTCATGACCTCCACAAAATGATTTCTTCTTAAAAATTCATGATTTCAACATTGTCTTATATGGTGTTTCATGTATGCTGTTCAACTATGCAAATCTACACAAGCAGGTCATAGGGTAAAGTCAGGGACAAGAGTATTGGCCAACACAAACAAAAAGGACTGACTGGGAAAAACAAATATCTCATTTTCCCCTCACAGAACCCCAGGGAGGAAGATGTTCTTATTATTTTCATTTTACAGAGGAGGAAATTGAGGCAGGTAGAGAGTTCATGACATCATGGGTCAGACAGCTAGTAAGTTTCTGAGACCAGACTTGAAACCATGTCTTTGGGGCAGCTGGGTGGTATAGTGTAGAGAGCGTTGGGCTTAGAATCAGGAAGACCTTCCCAAGTTGAAATCCAGTCTCAAACATTTACTAGCTATGTAATCCTGGGCAACCTCATCTGTAAAACAAGCTGGAGAAAGAAATGACAAACTACTCCAATATCTCTGCTAAGAAAACCCTAAATGGGGCCACAAAGAATGGGACATAACTAAACATCTTCCTCACTCTTGGTCTGGAACTCTACCTCTTTGCCACCTAACTGCCCCATTAAAAAAAATGTTCCTTTAGAGTGTAGAGCATTAGGAAGGAAAGAAAGGGGAGGGGAACAAACATTTATTCTTCAGTGCTAGGCACTGTGCTAAGATCTTTATGACTACTGTATTGTTTGAGCATCACAGAAACCCTGGAAGGTAGGTGCTATTATCTTCATTTTATAGTTGAAGAAACAGAGGCCTACAGAGATTAAGTGACACATCTAGAAGTTATTTGAGGTGATATTTGAACTTGTCTTTTTTTTTAATTTCAACAAATTTATTGGTTACTGATATTTAGAAAGTTTTACAAAAAGGAAATTAATATATATGGGGAAGAAAAATACATATAAAATGTCAGATTACTTAAAATATGTATTTAGATTGGCTAATGCCTTTTTGATTATCCATAAAATTTAGTTCAATCTTCTCAAGGTCAACCATATTATTGTAAAGTGTCTTGTAAGGAATGGTGTTTGACACTACAGTCATGACAATATGGCTACGTGGTAGCTATCTTTGAATTCAGGTTTTCTTGACTCCAGGATTCTTCCCTCTGACACAGGCATACTGGGGGCATATTGTATCACAAGTAAACATGAAGTCCAGCAGAAAGTAGACTCAAATTTAGAGAGGATATGAGCCAAAGCAGGCATAGTAGGTCCTGGAAGTCCTTTCACTGGGAGTACATATTTTTTTTTCCATTTTAGGGCACTTAGTTCTCCTTAGGTGTAATATAGTTTTCTTTTTGGCCTCTTCTAAAATCCTGAAGCTGCCTTTCCTAAAGGCATCTGGTTCGTCTTATATGCTTGATGTAGAGATGGCCATCAGTTGTTCCAGGGACATATCTGAGATGCCCATCGGAAAACCCTCCTTCTTCTGACTTTTCAACATTCACAAAATCATTCTCTAGTCAAGGGTGTTAAGGAGTCAGAACCTCTTCTTCTCCCCCTCTTCCCCAAGCAATTGTCTCTCAGAGACTAGACTGTACTCTTTTCTCCTCTAGATTTTCATGGCCCCTGGAATGATAGAAGCTAACCTGACTTGCACACAGAAGCCCCAATCAATCCCAGTATACTTCTTGGGCAGTATCATTGCTAAGGGTTCCAAGTACTCTCTTCCATGCTAAGTTGATTAACTTATTTTAATTTCTTTGATTAATTAATTCAGGGAAGTTGTTCTCACCAGATAATAGTAGTTATTTTAAGGAAAGTACTGTGATTGTTATATTGATCCCATCTTTATATTAACAAGTGGGGAAAAATTGAATTTAACAATTATCTTCTTTATTTAAAAACTCCTTCAATTAGAACAGAATTATTTGGGGTCAAATGGGAGAACACAAAATATTTGAAAAATTAAAAACTACTTCAAAATAACAATCATCATCAGGTGAGCCATTTCTAAATTGTATTTTTTTAAATTTAGGAATAAATAGAAGAGGAGGAAAAACCTATTAACTTGAAGAGCAGGTGGGGACTAGAACTATGATTTCATCAGTAAAAGAACTAACTCCTCAGAGGAAACTCCCTCAATGCTTCAGTGAGGGAACTTTCTCTGTCAATGAAGATTATTGCCTTCTTTGTAACTTGTAGTCTAAGAGAGTTGCCAAGAGCAGAGAGAGTCTAAATGATTTGTCCAGGGCCACACGTAAAGTTGAATTCAGGACTTCATTGTAGAAATATATCTGATATATCATGCTGACTCTACTTAGTTTCAGTAATCCTTTGGAAATCCTAGATTGAACTCCAACAGAAAGGAGTAATCAAAGACCATTTTCAATTTAAAGTAGTATCAAAAATAAATTTTGATAATGATGGATAACATATATATATGTGTGTGTGTGTGTGTGTGTGTGTGTGTGTGTGTGTGTGTGTGTGTATGCATATCAATGGTATTGTCATTTCAAAAAGATTCTAAAATCCTACTATGTCTGAGGTGTTGTGCCTGGTAGTGAAGGAGATACAAGAATGAATAAGAAACAGTCTAATTACAATACCCCAAAGCCCATTATACTATAAAAGAGAATATATTTTAAAGAAGGCTATAAAGATACAGGATTAGCAAACTTGAAGGGACCTTAAAAAGTATCTGAGTGTCTCATTTATAGATGATGAATACAAAGCTTAGAAAAGATTACATGGTTTGCAGTTATTGACAGAACCAGACTTTCTGACTCAATTAACTGTGCTCTCCTTTAATTTATTCTTACATAGTGATCCAATAAACTCAGGAAAAGAGCAAGGATATTCAATTCAATAAAAATATACTGGACACTTACCACGTGTAGGGTAGTGTGTTAGATGCTGTGGGGGTATTAAAATGAATAACATAAATCCAACCTTCAAAGAGCTCACAGTCTAGTGGCAGAGAGATTTACACAATTCAAATTCAAGGTAGGTCAACCAAGGTAGGTGACACAAGACAGAAGCAAGGTATTCTCTGAATTCTAAAGAAGGAGAGGTTACAGGGGAGGAGAAGCTGGTCTCAAGTCCCATGTCTGACACATACTAGATGTGTGCAATTCTCTGCTTTTCATTGTTCTAGGCAACTCTGTAAGCTTATAAATTACAGAGACAGTGCCATCCAGACTTCATCAATAGAATTTCTTCACCTTGTAATTCCCTATACATTGAAATGAAGTCACTCCCTCCTAGGGAAAACGAGGGGACTTAATGGAGAAGGTAAAATTAGGTAGGATTTAAAAAGACGGGGATTTGGTGAGGAGATTCTTATGGACAGGAGTGTGATTGTAAATTTTTAACCAACTGTCTAGAAATCAAATGTATGAAGGGCATACTTTTTAGTCTAATTTTTATTATTAACATTTCTCCGTCATCTTCTTGAGTCTAGATAATCAATAAGACAATAAATCAACACTTGCTTTATAGCTTGCCAATTTCCTTGGTGTAATTGCTCACACTGAAAATTTAACAATCAGCTCTGACTGGCTTCAGGATGCACATGCAAAAGGGAACAACATTAGAAAAGTCCCACAGAAAAAAGAAAGGATGAGACACATTCAAGTTTGTGATTATTAGTAGTATAGAGTTGGGATTTGTATTTGCAGGAGAATAGAATTTTGAGGAGCCGAGAGCCAGCAATAGCAATCTGATGGTGCATTAGAATGAGATATCTTCTGGGGAGCACACAAGAGAGAGTCCTCAGTGCAAGGAAGGGACTTTTAATTAGAATGAATTGGTATTAAAAAGAAGGGTATTGGGGGGGTATTCTTCAAATACCAATTATTAAAGTTTCCTTAAAAAAAAAAAGGTTGTCTGTTGGTGATACACTAATGTAAAAATTGATAACTGTACTTACCTCCAATCAATGGACATGACTCTATAAGAGAGACAAGATTATTTGTAAATTACATAGAAGTAGAATGCGCTTGGTGAAGAAAAATGCCATGTTAACATACATTTTATTTAAAATAATATGGATACTTGAACTCTAACCATACAGATCCAACTTATTTCTCTTACACAGATAAGTATTAGTTTGGAGTATACATCCACAGATTTCTAATACCAGATGGCAGAGTTAGATGTTACACCCTGCACATAGGTTCAATCCTGTCTGCCTGAGGCCTCTAACAGCTTTGGCCAGATATGACACTTTGGGGCCCGCTAGATATATGCTAGGAAGCAATTCAAAGGCTGTAAGACCAAAGGTCACAGCCTAGTTTATATTCAGTTTCATCCTGGTTAACTTTCCCTTCTAATCTGAAATTTTGAGGTCAGCTCCTTATCAGTCTCTATTGACCCACAGAAGATCTTAGCTGAATTTCACAGAGGCAAAGATTTGACCCTGCAACCCATAATTAAGCTTGGTTAATACCACAGGGACACAACAGCAGTGATTAAGGGAACTGTCTCCAAACACTGTGAGTCTTCTGAGTCACTCTTTTCTTCTGTTGTTTCTATGGAGGAATTATGTGCTTCTAGAATCATTTCACTGACTGAAATGGAATTTTAGGTCAGGTTAGATAACCAACAACAAACTTCTTTCTCTAATAACTATACTTTTATATTCGTATTTCCTGGCTGACTCATTGATTGCTAGCCTCTCCATGCATTCTCTCTAAGAGGTGAAGGTAGTCCCTTTTGTTATGCATTATTGCAGATGGTTTCAAGAATGGGAGAGATATTAAGTGACTATAGTCCTCTTTCCACTTATCTTCTCAGGCATTCCTGCTTCCATGGCAAGACTCATGTCCCTAATAAAACATATCTAGCCACCAGGGAGAATATGAGAACAAATATAACTAATATAGTTAGGGAAAGAAATAAGTCTTACAGACTCCAGTGTCTCTCAAAAAGCCTCGTAGTGTTAGCCAAAACCAGAAATAGTAAATGATTCAAGCAATAAATTAGAGGCAGCTTCCTGCTTATCAAGGAAAGGTAGGGGCAGAGTTAGGCAACATGACATATTTTGAGTCTCGAATATGTATATTTATGCCTTCCTTTGCCATAATTGTCTTCTAATTGTCTGCCAAACCTTGATAAGATCATCAGCAAACAGTCTTCCAAATATTTTCAGGGACTAATAATGATATAGTTTATGGAGTCTGTCTATCTCATCTTTCCATCTATCATTTCTCCCTGTCTGCCTATTTTCCTTCCTTCTTTCTTTCTTTCTTTCTTTCTTTCTTTCTTTCTTTCTTTCTTTCTTTCTTTCTTTCTTTCTTTCTTTCTTCTCTTTCTTTCTTTCTTTCTTTCTTTCTTTCTTTCTTTCTTTCTTTCTTTCTTTCTTTCTTCCTTATCACAATTTACCAATAGCTATGTGACTAAGAATAAATCATATAATCTCTCTGATTTCAGTTTCCTCATATATGAAATGGGGATAAAATGTATTACCTAGGTTGTTATGAAGAATGCATTTTGAACATCTTAAAGGGCTATATAAATGCACATGATGTCTGGATATGTAAATATAAGTATGCAGAGATTAAATATACAAAAAGAAATACACACAAGTATGTACATATAAATATATATGGGGGAAAGGAGAGAGCGAGCTTATGAACAATCACTGTCAGTCCCTCAATAGTTGAGAGGAGCATTTAGTTTTGCTTGTGTTGCTTCATCCAGGCAAGAGCATCTAATGACTAGACATGCATGAGCTGTTAGGATATGTGAGGCCCTCAGGCCCAGAGATTCCCTGGCTCCTGATAAAATGACATATTCATTGAACAAGCATTTATTTTTTCACCAACATTTTTCAAGTTCATATTGCATATGGTATGTTCTCTAGTGCCCTGGGTGATTGTAGAATGTGAGAGAACTTCCCATTCTCCTTGTTTTTGATATATGGTTCATAGCTCTTGGACAACTTTTTTACTTTTTGCCAAAATTCCTTAGGCCTCATTTTAGTTTACTCAAAGAGATATTTTTAGAACATTGTGAGGATCTCAATGTTTTCTGTTTTGGATTGTTGAAAGGGAGAAATACCTTCATAATTGAACATTTTAAAATCACTCTGTTGTAGGAAACATATCCAAATTGGGGCAAGGAGTAGAAGAGGAGCAAGACCAATTTAGTGCAGTAGGAACTATGAAAATTTGAATAAAAGTTTGGGATTTTCATTTTCTAAGGTGGTTTAATTTCATATTAGATTTAATGTAGTAGGCATGTCAGACTATTACATTTTAAAGTTTGTTCACATAATTCATTTAGCATAGTCTTCATAAAATTAAGACTCTTCTTAAACTATCCTAATCCAAAGTGAGGATTTGCATTGAATTGCCCAGATATGTGTGTATGTATATATGTATGTATGTATGTATATATGTTGTAAGGGTTATGGGATTTAAAGATCTTCCATGCCCCATTGGACTTGCTGACATAGCAGGAAGGGAAGGGACAAGAGGAAGCAGAAGAAAAGCTAGAGTTCCGGTGGGGACTGGAGTTGGCCGCGGCAGCAGCAGCAGCAGCAACAGTAGCAGTAGCAGCCAAGGTAGAAGTGGAGGCACAAACCCCTTTTTGAGCCAGCCAGAATTTCTGCTAAGGACTTTTGTTGGGGACTGCCGGGGACTGGAACTTCGGGGGGCCGGAGCTGTTGTGAGCACGCTTCCTGGATGCTGAGCAGTTGCTGTGAGTGGGGAGAGAAGGACCTTTGCCTGAGGTAGCCTGTTCTGTTTTGAAGGCTTAAGAATGTGGTTGTTTACTACGTTAACTACTTGTGCCAATTTCATAACTACTCTGATGGCTTTGACTTTCTGGTTTTGGGACTCGGTTATTTGGTATTTTAATAAATTCTCTGGCTTTATCCCCCATGTAGAGAGCCAGATATATTTTGTGATTAATAACCACATAAGCCTATTTATAATTGCCATAGGCATCATGAATATTGCATTGTTAATACATATGTATACATACACCCATTTGTTATATAGTCAACAAGTAATTCCATTAGACAGATAGTTACTAAGCGTCTATTAATATAGGATATTCTCTGTTAGATGCTAGGAGAGGAAGGATGAAATGTAACTATTCCCTGACCTCAAGGAACTAAAGTCTAACAAGGGAGCACTTGACAAGGACACTAATTAAAATGCCATTTTGGATGTGACCAGAGCAAAGGAAAGATTCAGACAAAGAAAGAAGTTGAGAAGGCAGAAATCAGTTTCAATTTGAAGAGAAATCAAGGAAAGGTTCATGGAGAAGGTGACCCTGAGCTGGGCTTTGAAGAAAGAATTTGATTTCAAACCTGGAAAGCAGAACCTGTGTTTTGACTTAAGGTCCAGGTTACCTTTCACTCCCACAAGGGACTCTGGTTCTGGACTCAGCTTCCCCAGGTTCATTCATGGAGGGAGATCTGAAGCCAAAGGAAGAATCAAGATTTTTTAAAACTTTGATTGCCCCTACACAGATACAGTTCCAGGAAAAGTCTTTTAAAACAAAGCTTAGGTCTACATCCCAACCATGGGGATGTACTGAATGAATGCATAGAGAAAGGAGAATAAAGAACATCATCTGGGAACAGTATAAAACATAAATTAAATGATGTGATAGACAGCTTGAATAATTGATATTCCTCTGTATTGGAAGTCAGAAGACCTGGATTTATATTCTAGACCTGCCATTGACCCTTTGTGAACTCGGACAAATCACATAACATCTCTAAGTTTCTAGTATTTCATTTACAAAATAAAGGTAATACCATTCACCCATTAAGCATATGTGCACTACACACACACACACACACACACACACACACACACACACACACACACACACTCTTTTTTTCTAGGGCTATCAAAGAAGAATGGCAAGGATCATATGAGTAAGAAATAGTTTACAAACTGTGAAGTACATCATAAATGGGAACTATAATAATCAGATAATTATCACAACTCCTACTACTTTTTAAATGTGGAAACAGTGTCAGAAACAACTTTGAGGGGAAGACCTCATGTGTGTAATATCCCCCAGAGGAGAATCCAGGGAACATATAGAAAAAAATGAAGCAGCTTAATAAATTTCATTTTAAAGCTTTGTCAGTGATATTATGCAAATGAGGATGTGAAAGCATCTAACTATATAATAAGGCCCAAAGAGAGTTGCCAAATTCAACTAAAGCTGACATAACCAGGGATGTGATGTATATAATTATTTGATGGGCTCATCTTTGAATATCGTTGAGTTTGAATATCTATCAGAAAGTGAAGATACACATTAAATACAAATTTGTCTGTCTTTTCAGGATGACTACCCACCTCATTTCCTAGGGGAAAAAAATCCAGTAATTGAACCCGCTATGGAGGCATTGTTAAATACAGAATGCATTTAAGACTTGAATATGAAACTACTGTTGCGGATCTCACAGCAAATGAGGGTGAACATCTAAAATTGGCAGGAACTTGTTTACTATTTGGTACATTTGTCAACTGCATTACTTTAGCCTACTCTCCATTCATAGTGACAGCTGTCATAGTATTTGGAAAGGAAAAAAAAAACACTTTCCCAAAATCAAACTAACAAAAAAAGCCCCTCTGCATCTGTTGTTGTGAGACTATGATGGCTTTTTGTTAGATTTCATTGTACCTACTTCAGAAGCTAAAGAATAAACAACCAATAAATAAAACTTTTACTTACAATTACTTCTAATTTATATCTAAACACATATTATAGATTTACAGTTTGAAAAGAATGTTGATAAGTCTTCTAGTCCAAAGTTCTTAAACTTTTTTCCGCTTCTGACCCCTTTTCATGATTTTGCAGCATTTTTTGGGTATTGCATGGCCTGATGGCATGCAGTGCAAAGTACCCATGTTTTGTATTCAGAACCAAGGCTTCAGTGAAGTTGCCCAATGGAATACAGGCAAGTGCTACCAGAAACACCTCAGATTCATTACACGTTTGTTTTTGAATTGCATTTGATTTTGAATTAATTTTTGGTCATTTCATATTCAGAAACCTTTTGCTGTTGCCAAATTTTTCACAACCCCATATGGGGTCATGGCCCACAGTTTAAGAAGCACTGATTCTAGTCCACTCCACAAACTTTCCAGACAATTGAAATTACATTCTACTTTGAAAAGCTTCAAGAAAATATTTAAGTCCCCCTGATTATATGTTATAATTATAAATAAACTTTCATTATCAGAAATTCCTCATATTATGCTAAATCCCTCATGCAACTGCTTAAGATTATATCCTTTTGTTTGTTTGACACTCACTGGAGATAGGATGTACATCTTATTTTTAATCTTTCATATAATTGGATAAAAAATGCTTTCCCCTTTAGATATACCATGAGTACCAGTCTAATTATAAACTAGAAAATGTGCAGGAAATCTGCACAAAAAAGTCTGAAGTTTGTTAAATTCTTCCCTTATTTTTTACTTCTCTTGAATAAATTATCTCAATTCCTTCATTTATTTATTTTTTGTTAATTCTTTAATTCCACCCCCTCACACACACACACACACACACACACACACACACACACACACACACACACTTCTTAAACTATTCCTGGTTTCTCTAGATCCTTCTTAAATTATGGAGCTGAGGATTGAACATTACTTAGTCTTTAAGTGTCTGACCAGGGTTGAATTAATGGGAGAATTACTGCAGGTGGAGCAGATGATAAGGAAAGAGTACTTTATCCTTGCAGATTCGTTGAATATTTCTGACAGCAGTTTAAATAAACCAACCCTACCTTTTACTTTCCAAGGTGAATTTAAGCAATTCAAAAAATTGTTCCACGTTTTCAAACTCTAACAGATCTCAGAAGAACATTCTATGTAATGCTGAGATGAAATGATCCTAGCTTTTACCTATTGCTCTCATCAGGCATAATTTTAATAGGAAAAATAAAACTGATTTATGCCAGACATCTGATCATTGAATACACAGGAAAGTTTTATATTTACTGATATAGGGATGGTTTTTATAACTTAAAAGTTTTGAACTCCAGTTTTGATTAGTTTCTCTTTATGTCATCTGTCTTGATTACAAACTAGGGAGACGTGTTTGCTGTCTTTTATATTAGTTATCTTTTATTAAAGGAGTGTGAATATTCCACTCAAGTGTAATAACCTTAAAAAAATCCATAATGTTGGGGTGGATAGGTGGCTCAGTGAATAGATCACCAGCCCTGGAATCAGGAGGACCTGAGTTCAAATATGGCCTCAGACATTTAACATTTATTAGGCGTGTGTAGCAAGTCACTTAACCCCAATTACCCTGCCTTCCCCTCTGCAAAAAAAAAAAAAAAAAAAAGGAAACCCACAGATAACTAATCACCCAACCTTACTTAACATAATAGCTTTTTCCCCTAGCTATTTTCTGTGTCATTGACAGGATTCCTTGTTGCTGTTTTGTCTCCTCCATTTCATATGGAGTTGTTAAGAGTAGTGAAATGACAAAATGTGTACAATTGAAGAAGGTTGAAAGTCATGAATAACCAACAAATCAGTAACTTTCAGTGAAAATGCAACTTTTTTTTAACAGTACAATACTGAAGAGGAAGTGCTTACAATAACTGATCATCTTCCAGTTGGAAAACATCTTATTCAAATGACCTGCCCTAAACTAATAAATGATATAACTTGGACTTGAATCCAGTTTTCCTGACTGGGATTCTCCCCTTGTTTAGTTAAGTTTGATAATGATATATTATCAGAAGAAGTCTTTTCTAAAAGAATATTAACGTAATATTCATTTAAATTTCTTACACATACACAGGTAGATATATACACACACACATATACACGTATCCGAGTAATACTATTAACTTAAAGGACCTAGTATAGAGATTCTTTTCGACAAAAGAAAACCAATTCAAAAAAAAAAAATCACTTGAGGTTTTTATAAAAGAAAAGCAGTATATATTGAGAACACTTTACAAAAATTATTTCTGAAATATGAGTGAGAAATATTTTTGACAGTAAATAGGGAACTCCAAAATTATTTTGAAAAGAATGATCAAGACTAATATATAGTTATTCCTTTATTTGTGAGTTTAGAGGCAGAAAAACCCCAGCAATTTCAGAGTATTCTTTTTAATTAAACAGAAAGTTATGTTATACTTTATCTGAGGTCATAGACTTCATGTGCATAGAGAGCCAACCTAAGAGTTAGGAAAAACCTAGGAACTAGTATTAGCTCTGGCATGCACTGACTATGTGTTCCTGGGCAAATCACTTAATCCTTTACTTCCTCAGTCAAGCTTAGAATATAAGGAGCAGAGGAGCTGTTAAATATCATTGAAAGAGGAAGTTCTTTATAACAATGAAATCATAGCATGATGATGATGATGTAACAAAGCAAGTTAAATGTGCTATAGCAAAACTAAAATGATGCTATAACTTTATGATCTAGAAAGTTTGATTATTTATTTATTTTGCTTTTTTGGAGGGCAATTGGGGTTAAGTAACTTGCCCAAGGTCACACTGCTAGGTTTTTTTTGTTTGTGTGGGTTAAGTGTCTGAGGCTGGATCCGAACTCAGGTTCTTCTGACTCCAGGGCTGGTGCTCTACTCACTGAAACAGTTTGATTAGATACATTTTTTATACTTATGAACAAACAGATTATATATTTGAAAATAATATTTTATAGAAAATAAGTTATTTTAACATATCAAGAAATTATCTTAAAGGCATCAGGGTTGACTGATATCATTAATGAATATTGATTCAAAATTTTAAAATAAAATCCTAACAAACTGACTAAATTGTGAAGGCTCTTTGGTTTTAAGTAGAGGAAATGGTGGGAAAGAAATAATTTATTAGTGAGACAGTGTAGTGTAATTTTTTTTTTTTAAAGCAATTGGGGTTAAGTAACTTGCTCAAGGTTACATGGCTAGTTATTTATTTATGTGTGGGTGCTAATTTTCTGAGGCCAGAAACAATCCCGGGTCTTTCCGACTCTGGGACTGGTGCTCTTACTCATTGCACCAGATAGCTGCCCCACAGTGTGAAATCTTTAAGGTAATAAGGAAACTTGTCTTATGTTAGAGATATCACAAATAAAATAAAGCATTTAATTCCATTGAAAAGAATGGTCTAATAAAAGAAAGGAGCAATGGAAACAAGTAATAACTATTGTGAAAATAGAGGAAATAGGAGGATAGAATATGATTATGAGAGGGCTTAGTTATCACTTTAAATGAACATATTCAAGTTAGAAGCTAATGCAGAATGAGTTAATGTTCATAAAAGCATTGAAGATAATAGGAAAAAAGCATTTACAAAGATAGTATACCCAAGGGAAAGATCCTAAAGAAAAAAGACTGGTAAAGAATGAGGAAGAGAAAAAATTAATGATGATGTTAAATTAGCACAGATATTGAGCCTATTATTTAAGTGAATTTTTCCATTAAACAATTGTAGATAATGAAGAAATAATGAAGACCTTGAAAAAATGTCTATTGACATAAAGCAGATAAGGAAATGTAGTAATTGGAAAATTTTCCATATGCAAATCAGTAGGTACAGATGACCTCCCCCCCTTTTTTTTTTACCATTACATTAAAGCAACTGTCTTGTGTTCTTAACTTTTTTTTTTTTTTGATTGGCTCATGCGTGAACTACATCATTCAGCATTGGTAGTTGTTTATAAACAGAGAAAAACAAATCCTATTACTTGGAGGAAACTTGTTTTGCCAGAGGTACGGTGTTAGATTCAGTCTTTTTTGTGATCCTTATTAACAATATCTAAATGATAGTTGTAAATGATACTAAATAGGGAGGTATTGCAAGTGCTGCTGTTAAGGTGGAACTATTAGAAGACTGCAGCTGTCTTTGATTGAGTACTCAGTTTGGCTGGTTATATAAGCATTAACAAATTTAAGTCATTCCAGCAGGAATTGGAATCTCCAATTTTGGTTTGGGTTAACCGCTTCAATTCTGAATATTTCTTTCTAATTTAAATATGTGTGCATGTGTGTGTGTGCATGTGTGTGTGTGTGTGTGTGTGTAAGAGGAAGGGAAAATAAAACAAAATAAGATGTAAGAAAATAAAGGCTGGAAAAGAAGAAGATCAAATGAGATGGCATGATTTCTATTTGGTCACATGGAATATAAAATACCTACCTGATTATATTTTAGTATATCAATTATTCTCCCATTAAGCCTTCCTATCAAGAGAAAATAAAAGGTATTATATAATTTTAGATGGAAAAAGCATTTATTAAGGAGGGGCTCTCTATGTGCCAGGCACTATAATAAGTGCAAGAGACATGAATGAAGACAATTCCTACCCTCAAAGAGTTTAAATTCTTCTACACATACACACATCGATACATACATACATATATATGTGTGTGTGTATAGGTATATATGTATATATTCACACATATATACATGCATGTTTATGTATGTACCCATGCACATATACCTATAAATATATAGTGTGTATGTATATATACACAATGCATTATGCTGGAGTTGGGGAATGTAGAAATATATAAAAATGATATTTACTCTTTAAAAAATAACTCACAGAGACCCATGTTTCCTAAAATTCAAATTTTCGTCTATCTTCTCTGTACAGCATAAAATCTCATGACATAGAAAAAAGTCTCTCCTCTATGCCCACTGCTTGTCTGACACTGTGTTAGACAATGTGGAAGATATAAAGCCAATCTAAGACTTTATCTCTGTTCTTTTTTTTTTTTTTTTGCCTTTTGGAGGGCAATTAGGTTAAGTAACTTGCCCAAGGTCACATGGCTGGGTTTTTGTTTGTGTGTGTGTTAAGTGTCTGAGGCCGGATTTGAACTCAGGTCCTTCTGACTCCAGGGCCTCGGCTCTACTCACTGCGTCACCTAGCTGCCCCTTTATCTCTGTTCTTGCAGGCATAATTTACCTGCATAGGTCAATTAGGAAAAAAAAACACAAGCCAGTTTATGAACAAGTAATGAACTGAGTAGGGTGCAAGTTGACAAGGAGTTCAGGATCTAAAGGGAGAAATGGAGACAAAAATATTTTCTTTCTTAGAAAATTTTAGAAATTATGGGTGTAGAGTTATAAATCATAATGATGGCTATTGATATGATTCTTTACATACAGCATGCCATTTGTTATTCATGATAATACTGTGAAGTAGGTGCTATTATTACTTTTCTCACGTTACCAATGAAAAAACTGGGACTCAGAAATGTTATGTGACTTGTCCAGTGTCACAGAGTTGCTAACTATGTAAGTTGGGATTTGAACCCAAAGTCCTCCAACTTCACATTCAGAACTTTGTCCACTATGTCAGGCAGTCTCATAAGGAGTACTGCCAATAAGAATATAGTGAATAATATTAACTACTAACCACAGATCTTCAAGAAGTAAAATCTTATGGGTTTTTCATGGTTGTGTTCTATTTTCTCTAAGATTTCTCTAAGAATGTTCCAGGGGACCAAGGAGGGTCAAATGATTCATGTCACAATCTAATATTTCTAACATAATTAAGCCAAAATAATGATGTATATTATTAAACATTAGTGTACAGTGAAAACTTCCACTGAAAGGTATATAACAATGCCAAAATTTTATAATTCTTAACTAGAAGCATGAGAAAGAACATAGAAATATTGGGTACAACCAGCTGGTATATGTGGGAGGGTGAGAGAGGTCATTCTCAGTTAATATATTTTCTCTTGATTTGATTTGCATATGGCATTCATAAGAAATTAGATATGAAGTTTTTACATGTAGCCTGTTATTAAATGGGACAATAGGAATTGTACATATGTCTGTATCCTAGAAAACTTTTCCAAACCCTTACCTATAAGTGGAATTAATTTATAAATTTGGTAAACTTATTATTCATATTTAAAAAACTCTCTCTCTCTCTCTCTCTCTCTCTCTCTCTCTCTCTCTCTCTCTCTCTCTCCCTCCCCTCCCCCCCCTTTCTCTCTGTCTTTGTCTGTCTCTGTCTCTTTGTCTCTTTCTCTGTGTGTGTGTGTTTCTCTCCCCTCTCATAGGGGAGTAGAGATGACTGATCCTGGGTTAGAACGTCAGACATCATGAGACTTGGAGCCAAGCACCTGAGATAAAATCATGCCTCAGACAACTTCCTAATGGTGTAACTATAAACAAGTCACTTTAAGCCCACTCTGCCTCTGTTTCCTTTTCTGTAAAACAGTGATAATAATAGTACCTAGCTCAGGGGATTTTTGTGAGGGTCAAGTAAGTTTTAAAATACTATATCAAGTTTGGATATTATTATTGGTGGTGGTGTTGCTACTTTGGTTGTAAGAGGTTTACAGAATGCAAGCTTAGGCAGGTATTACCAGATGGAATAGCATTAAATTATATACACATATGGTCGGATAATACATATATATATATATGATATATAAACACATATATGCAATGCACATTTGCGTGTGTATCATATACTTGTATTAAAATTATGTAACATATATAACATGCAAATATATTGCATAATTTTAGTAGATACCAGAGAATAGAAATCAAAGTTACATTTGTTCAAATAATGCTCTTCCTGGTTTCATTTCCATTGAACAAGATGCCCCTCCCTGGACAAACTCATCACTTCTAAACTTACCATCAAACTGCTACCTCAAGCCTAGATTGAATTAGTTTTCGTCAAACCTCTGTTGAGAGGCCTGGAGGGCAGAGCACCAATCTCCTCTCAATGCCTTCCTTTATAGAGGACAGACACGAGCTTCTCGGATCATTCCCCTTTGTATTTGCTGCCCTGCATGGTTTCAACTCCATGGAATGAGATGCCCCCTGGTGTCTCTTCCCTGTTCATCTTCACCCTTCTTGCCTCTTTTTGTGGATTGTCTCTCCCTTTAGATTATAAACTCCTAAAGGGCAGGGACCATTTTTTTTATTAATTGTATATTCATTGCTTTGCACAATGTTTAGCACATATTAAGAATTTAATAAATGTTTATTGGATTGGATTGGATTGGATTTTTTAAATGGCTCTCCACTCTCAATTAAGTTTCTGAGATGCTTTCTATACCTTCTAAACTCCCATTTATTTTATTATGTAAAGTCATATCTTAAATAATAATGACCATTGTAAATTTTGGTTACTACACGAATGAATGCTGATTTTAAAGCTGCATTTGCTTACTTTGAGCAAAATTTAGTTTTTTAACAAACTGTACCTTTTTTCTTCATGATTGAAAGAATAGCTGCTGGACTTTGGAAAGAAAAGATCTAACAAACACTTCTCTCCCCTGCCCCTCCTTCCCCCCAAGGCTGTTTTTGTGTCTCCATTCCCACTCATTGACCCTATTCCTGATCTTAACCTTACTCTCTGTTTTCTAATGCCTTTTCCATTTGGCAAAAATCAGATTGGAATAGGACAGTCTCCCTTTTCTATGGCATTTTGATGAAAAAACAGTCCATGAAAGCTTTTTCACCATCAACCACAACTGAATGTTCTCAAATTCACATCTGTAGAAAATTTTATTAGTGTTTTGTGCCAAAAGTAACAATAATATCATTAAACCATCTAATGACTATATGGCCCAATGCCCTCCATCATTCACTTACTAACAGTATTTATTATCTATAAGTATGGAAAAAACTGCCACTGAGTTACTAATGTCCCTCCTATTTTTCTGATTCTTCTCCCTCATCACAAGGCTTGGGAGTATCCTACACATATATCCAAAGGAAGCAATCTTTTTTTTACATGACTTTATCTGGCATTTTTTTTGGGGGGGGGGGAGAGATTCTAGTAGCGATCAGACTTCTTTTCCCTTCTCCTTCTTTTCTCCCTCTCTTCTTTCCTCTCTCTCTCTCTCTCTCTCTCTCTCTCTCTCTCTCTCTCTCTCACACACACACACACACACACACACACACACAGAAATATATCCACATACTTGTTGAAAAACCACACCAGTTAAGAGTCATGAGATCAAGCAAAGAACAGGATGATGAAGATGATGATGAAGATGATGATGAAGATGATAGCCGATCTTAATCTAGTACTTTAAAGTTTACAAATCACTATACAGGTGTTATCTGTTTACCTTCACAACAACTCTGTGAAGCAGATACTATTATTATAATTATTTTACAAAAGTTACTAGACAATGCAGTAGATAGAAAGATGGACTTGGATGCAGAAAGATCTGGGTTTAAATCCAACCTCATATATTTCATAGCTCTGTGATTCTGGACAAGTTACTTAAGTCACTTACCCAGTTAACTCATCTGTTAAATGAGGGTAATAAGTAACACCTGCCTCCCAGAGAGGTTGTGAGGATAAAATTGGT
The DNA here is from genome assembly GCA_011680675.1 of Gymnobelideus leadbeateri. Lineage (NCBI taxonomy): Eukaryota > Metazoa > Chordata > Mammalia > Diprotodontia > Petauridae > Gymnobelideus > Gymnobelideus leadbeateri. The sequence continues at coordinate 115,266 of WOXC01007389.1, read as the reverse complement.
TACCCTTTTAAAGTACTTTTGAAAGCTTAAATCACTATATAGATTATTAATTTGCTGATGAGGAAACTGAGGCAAAGAGGTGTTGAATGACTCCAGGGTCACAAAATTAGTGTCTAAGGACATATTTGAACTCAGGTCTTCTTGACTCAAGGTCTGGGAGTCTGGATCACTGAACTGGAATAATGGAACATTTCCTGGTACAATTTGACCTTTGATACCTTAGAACCATGTTGCAACACAACTGAATGTGATTACTTGAGATGTTGCCAATAGTTGATGTGTTCCAAGGCTAGTTGCAAATGGTAATTTGTTTTCTTCAAACTACATTAAAGTTGGGTCTGTGTCATGCCAAAATAACCGGTCAATTTGATTTAAAAATAATTAAATCATTTTTGCCAATGGGTAAAGAGGACATCTAAAAATAGTCCATTTTTGCTGATCACTTATAAAATGACATGTTTTAATGAGGATATATATATATATATATACATATGTGTGTGTGTGTATATATATACATATACATCTATCTATCTGTCTGTCTCTCTAACTTCTATTCATATATGGCATGGTGTCTGAACTCCAGTTAAACATCAACATGGGAAACATATCCATATACAAATATGTATGGATAGATAATTATTTACATTTTGCAGAATTGACCAAATAATATAAGAAGATTTGAATAGAGGGAAATAATTTTAGTTGGGAGCATTAGAATATGCTCCTTGGACCAGGTATTAAGTTAATTGAACTTTGAAGGAAAATAAGGAGAGTGAAAAGTAGAAATGAGGAAGGAGTATATTATGGGCCTCTAAGAAGGCATGGGGGCAGGAGATAGCTTGCTGAATTTGAATAGAGGAAAGTGGGAAGTTCAATTGGAAAAGAAAGGAAAACAATTTGAAAAGGGAAGTCATTTGAAATACAGATAGAAAGGTGGGCTGGAATGAGACTATAGAGGATTTTAAAAACAGATTAAAAAAAATTCCACCAATAATAAGGAACCATTAAAGGATTTCGAGTAGGAGTGTGACACATTCAGAATTATGGATTTTTGGTAGTGGTATTGAGGTATTTCAGTCACATCAGACTCTTTATCACCCCATTTGGGTTTTTTTGCCAAAGATAGTGTAGAACTTTATAATTTCTTTCTCCAGCACATTATACAGATGAGGAACTGAAGTAAACAGGGTTAAATGACTTGCCCAGGGGCATATAGCTAAGAAAGTATCTGAGGCTGGGTTTGAACTCAGGTGCTTCTGACTCCAGGGCTAACACTCTATCCACTGCACCACATAGCTGCCCAAGAGCTATGACTGAGGAAGATGATTTTGGCAGTTGTTTGTGGAATGAATTGGATAGGGGGAAAGAATGGAGGCACAGAAACCAGTTGGGAGCTATTATAATAGTTGAATTGGTAATAAATATCTGTACTGGTGTGTTGATAGTATAAGTGGTAAGGAAAAGGACATGAAAAATATTGTGGAGACAACAATCAACAAAACTTGTTGACTTAATGGCAAAGGTGGATAAGGGGAAGTGAGAGACAGAGATGCTTCCTAAATTGTGTGTGTGTGACTGGGAGGATAGTGATATCATTAGCAGCTATTGGGCAGTTTGGTGGAAAAGTGAGTTTAGATGCAAAGAAAATAAATGATTACCAAATTAGGTATTTTATTTCTAGAAAAAGATGATGCCACCTTGACAGTATGTTTCTTGTGTTACACTGACAATCACTTTTCAGCTCTGAAGTTGACAGTTTTGATAATGATGTATCTTTGGGGAAAACTATAAATGTTCCAGAAAACCTACTGTGTATATTATTTTTCTTTAATGTATATTTTAAAGGATATTTTTAATTAAATTTGTGGATGCACTTCATTACATAACAAAAATAACCTTTAATTCCATCACAGCTCAAGAGAAGAGAATATTTCTGTAAAAATCTCGTGTGTGTGTGTGTGTGTGTGTGTGTGTGTGTGTGTGTGCATGCATGCCCAAGCCTACTTTGCATTGAAGTATATAGAGAGCACTAAAGTGCATCTGGGGTCAAAACAGAGCAAAACAAATGAATCTTGTCAAAAACTTTTCCCAAAGCTATTTACATTTTAAACTAGCTCTTGACTGGAATGGAATCTCATCTTCATCACTTACTACTTATATAACCTTTGTTAAGTCACTAAATTTCCCTAGCTTTCTGTTTCTTCATCTGTAAAATGAGGTAGTTGGGTTCAATGACCTCTCCCCATAACTTAGCACAGTGCCTGCAACATATTAAATATTTTGCAAAAGTTTATTAACTTACTGACTGGCCTCCAGTTCTAAACCTATAACCTCCATGAAATCTTGTTACATGCTTATTTGGTAACCCTATTGAGAGAATTAAAAAAAAATCATAACACTTTCAGGTCTTGGAGAGTTAAGAAAAATGATAAATATTCATAGTTTTTACAATAAGGAGGTGTCATTTTGTTGAGAAGAAAACTAAAAGGTATTCTAGGTTTCTACCTGTAAAAAGGCTATTGAAGGTCAATGTCTTTGGTCCTATCATGTTTAAGATTTGTTAGAGATGACTTTGAAGAAGACATGAAGTGACTTGCTCATAAAACTTGTATATGTCACAAAACTGGAAATCATACAGAGCTAATGTGTTTTATGGAATAAGATTCAAAAATATTTTGACAGGCTAAGACAATAAACTGAATGTAATACATCTTTTTTTTCTTTTTTTGTCTTTGTTAATTTGTTTGTTTACTTTTAGTTTACAAGATTTAATTCCATAATTCTTTGAGTTCCAAATTTTCTTTCCCTCCCTTGCCTTCTCCCCTCCCACAAGATAAATCTTAATAGAGATAAATATAATGTTTCACATTTGGCTAAAAGAAAAACAATGACAGACTCAAAGAGAGGCACCATAGCATCATGGATGAAGTGCTAAACCTGGATTCAGGAAGATCTAGGTCTGAAGATCCTAGCTCTGATACTTACTAGTTATGTGATCCTTGGCAAGTCACTTAACCACTCTCAGACTCAGTTCTTCATCTATGAAATAAAAGATATGTACTAGATGGTCCTTTCCAGTTATAAGTCTTCGATCCTATAAATACAGAATTTTTTTAAATGAAAAAAAAAGTTCACATGAATAAGATCTTAAGGTTTCAATAGTCTTGGATAATCAATTTAGACCAAAAAAAAGTTAATTCAAAATTAGACTAAATCAACAGAAGCATGATTTCAAGCACAGAATCAAGGAAGTGAGAGAACACCAGAAATCTGTTCCTCTCTGGGCACCATAGTTTAAGAAAGGCACCAACAGGGGGCAGCTAGGTGGTGCAGTAAATTGAGCACCAACCCTGGAGTCAGGAGGACCTGAGTTCAAATGCAGCCTCAAACCCTTAACACTTAATAATCCAGTGACATTGGGCAAGTCACTTAATCCCAATTGACCAGCCTTCCCCCTTCCAAAAAGCAAAGAAATAAAAATAGCATCAACAATTTAAGGCAAGTCTGGAAAAGAGAAAATAAAATGGTGAAAGAACTAGAAATCATTTTATTTGCAAAATTTGTTGAGCTGGTTTTGGAGGGTGGGGTAATATTTAGTCTAGAGCAAAGAATACAAGGCTGCGGGTATCTCATGGTCTTTCATTTTGAAGATAGATTAGTTGCGCTGGACATTAGAGAACAGAAGTAGTCACAAAGGCTAAAATTTGCAGATAAAAATTTAATTTCAATATAAGAAAAATTTCCATAATGAAGTGTCCCCCAAATGAAATGGGTTGCCCCCAAATTAAGTCTTCAAATGAAAGCTGATTAAGCCTCTACTGGGCATGTGGTAAAGAGGAATTCTGTTCAGATCTATGTAGGATAAACTTGGAAGTACATTTCAAATCTGAGAGTCTATGGTTCTTTACAAAAATAACTTAAAAATCACACCTATTAATTTTATATTTTTGTTCTTCTCTGTGTATTTCAATATTATGTATCCAGATGTGCAATAATTTATTTACTTGTATATATTCTAAAGAAATTAGTCTTTGTATGTTTACATAGTGTGCTGCTTTCCATGATTCAAAATTATTTCCATAAGTATTCATTGGATCCCTATTATGTCACCAGTATTATGCTAGTTAAGCATGTGCTAGTTTTAAGTTAATTATTTGCCTACTTATAGATTTATAAAGTATTTTAGATGCATCATCATATTCAATCTTTATGAAATCATGGTGAGATCAGCACTCTATGTATTATTATCCCCATTTAGAATACCAAGATACTAAAGCTCAGATCAGTTACTTTACTACCCCAGGATCACACAGCAAATTATATAAAGAGATGATACTCAAACTCATATCTTTTCCAACTGTAAGTCCAGTGTTTGTTTGTTTTTAATTTATTTTTTTTGATCTTTTTAGAAGGGGGAAAGTAGGGCAACTAGAGTTAAGTGAGTTGCCCAAGGTCATATAGCTAGTAAGTGTTAAGTGTCTGAGGCCAGATGTGAACTCAGGTCCTCCTGACTCTAGGGCCAGTGCTCTATTCACTTCACCCCCTAGCTGTGCCTTAAAAGTACAGGTTGTTTTTTTTTTTTTTTTTTGCATAGTACACAACATTATCTCATGGAGCACTGCTAATTCTGCAAAGAAATCAAATGCAAAGAGTATATTATAAAAATTTTAATTATTCTTAGATGATCTGCACATATAACAAAGAGGAATTGGATAGGTAACCTATTTTCCCTGGAAGGAACAATGCCATTTTAATAGAAAATAATTAATTGATAGATGCAACTAGTTCTCACAAAATATACCACAACAGTCTGGCCTGAACATTAATGATCATGCCATCAAATATTGGAAGAAAAGTGGATCATATACATTTTGCAGGTCTCTGTAGGGTATAAATTCATAATAATTAAAAGTAGAGGTAATTATAAAAGATATAATTAATAATTAATTCAACTTATAATAAGAAAAATAGTTGACTACAATAGATTGTGTCAAATATTTCTGACAAAGTTCTATTATCTAATATCAAAAGGCAAATATCAGAAATATGTGACCAAACACCATTCCCCAACAGAGTAGTCAAAAGAAATCACAAGAATTATTAACTTTTATTAACCATATAAAAATACTCCAAATCACAAACAAGAAGAGAATCACAAGGCAAAATGGTATTTAGATTTAACCTCACACTCAGAAAGTTTGAAGTAATGAAATGAAATGAAAATGAAAGTTTGAAAAAATGAAATGAAATGAAAATGAAAATGCAATAAAAATGGGAATAATCAAAGTTGGAGGGGTTAGGACGATAAGCACACATGCATTTCATGTAGAGCTGTGAATTTTTGTAAGCAGTCTGGAAAGCATTTTGGAACTACATGGAGAGAGTGATTAAAACAGCCGTATCTATCTAGCTATCTATGTATGTTTTATACGTGTATATACTTTTATATATGTTTACATATACATAGGTCTATATATCTAAATACACACACACACACACACACACACACACACACACACACACACACACACACCAAGGAAGTCGTCATTGACTTTTGTCTGTTTGTCAAATCAGAGAGGCACTATATCTACCCAAATATTTCGAGAAGTACTACTGGTACTTCTACATACATAATTACTATGACAATTTTAATGGAAACAACAATAGAACTTTTTTAAATTCAATGTTCATAGATTATAATGACCAAGATTGAGCACCCAAAAGAGATAAAATATCCTCTTCCTGCTTCTTTGCCCCAGTGGTGGGTCATGGGTTTGTAAGATAGAGATAACTTTTTGGGTTGGGTGGGATGAAGCATACAATGGGAAATGAAAGAGATATGCAGAAAAAATGTATGAGCACAACTTTATATAGAGAAAATATTGAAGAATATGAATGAAAAGCATGGAAGAGTTTCAACCATCATGAATGGAAGGGGTTTCTCACCAACAGGAACACAGATTCACTGAATTGTTGAAGTATAAAATTAATAAAATTAGACCGATATGTCAATGGGTGCTCCAAAAATGCTTACTGAATAAATGAGACTGTATTCAAAGGGAAATTTGTAGTTAGAATTTATTGTTATTAAAGCTTACAATGAGGGCAAATATGTGACAATATGCAAGCCTCTTTTTTCTTGATTCCAGAACACAGGGATTTGTTCAGGAGCCTTTCAGTGTTCTCAGAACTTCAGACTGAGGAGACTGATTCTAAAGGTTATGGCTTACATTATTTTGTACTCTTAAGAAACACTGTTTTCAGTCAAGGAAACTGGAGCCATTTAAAAATGCAGAAGTCAAGAAACTTTGAATATAGGAGTCATGATTAAGCTAGGTAAGGATGCCCAGAGGGTTTGGTTGGCACAGTGTCTTTAATGGTTGAACTAAGGAATTCTTCAGTGACCTTTAGTTGTTTTCTATCTGCTTCTTCCCTCTGGGGAGAAGGACTGAGACTGCTTCACTGTGACTTAGCTTGCATTTTAACATGTTAAGGTGTGGGGATGAGAATATCAATGACCTACCTACCCCATATGAATATACTGCTAAATTGCTTGGTATCATGGTAATTTACCAAGGTCTGATTTGTGGGGAAAACACTAACCATTGATTGACTAGTGCTATATCTAGATGTCTAAACAACCATTTGTAAATGGAAGCTTAATTATTATTATTATTTTTTAAGTAGAAGGTGTCAAGTAGAAGAAGTTAAGTAGAGTAGAAGACCTCAAGGGAGGTAAAGGAAGATGGAGAAAAGAAGGAAGGAGACAAAGGAACTGTGTGACCACTGAAGGCATTTTCACTAAATTAAAATTTTTTAAATTTGAATTGAAAACATTTGATCTGATATGTCTTTAATATTTTAAGGTTTGCAAAGCTCTTTTTATACATTATTTTGATTGATCTAAATGGTTCTTATTTTATAACTGGTTAGTTTGGCTTTGCCTAGATTCAGCGCATATAAAACACATTTAGGGGTTACAGAAGTGAACAAGAATAACTTTCACAATATTTATTCATTTAAGTGCAAGCCATAGGCAACTTAATGGTTTCAATCACCATTCCATTCCACACAATTGCAATGAAAAAAAATGTAGCTATCCTTCTGTAAAGAACAAATCCTACTCTTATGCATTGCCACTTAACCAACCTTAAAATAATTTAATTTTGATCATTATTTCCTTATTAGTTATCTTGTTAAAATGCTGAATTGAAGCAATAAGGCACACATTGTATTGAATGTTAAGATGTCCTTGATTAATTTTGAGCTGTCTTCTTTCTCTGTGGGCAAAAATTAAATTGCCCTTCTTTATTCCTTGAGGTTTGCTGGTGTTTGTGCTCACTATACGCACTTATAATTTTCTTTAGTATATAAACCCCACTGTATTTGTGCTTTTCAATTTGGGACTAAAGTAATTTGTTCTACTGAGTATAGTATGGAAAGAATAGTGGGTGGGGAGTCAGGAGATGTAGGGACAAGCCCCAGCTCTGCGACTACACAAATGGAGAAACTTCTGTTAAGCTCAAATTCTTTGGCCCTCAGTTTTCTCTTCTGTAAAATGAAGGCATTGGAATAGTTGATCTCTATGGTCCTTTTGACATTTCAAATGCTTCTAAAACACTCCAATGATCTGAGATGTCAGTGAGTATTCCCTTCCTGGGTAAAGTTGCAACTCATTTATGTCTTTCTATTCAGTACAACTCTTTCCCTTGTCTCCCATGTTTCCCAGAATAGCTAGATCCAATATCCTGGAAACTTCTTTCACTTTCTCCTTGCACTGTGACGGTAACAGTATAATAACTGGACTACCCATCTAATAACCTTTGCTCTTGTCACATGACCAGTCTATCTTTTTTTGCTCCTGCATTTCTTACATGGTATACTTTATAGTGATTCTCCTTTGTTTTTCCTTGTTTATAAAAATGTGTTACAGGCTCTTCATGCCTTTCTCCATTGTCCTTTGACTGATCTTCAGTTTAATTCTTTGGAGACTATAGTGTTTCATAACTTACAGGAATATAAAAACACCAGAAGGATACTGATATTTTTTAAATGTGTTTTTGTTTCAAGGAGAAGAAATTTTGCCTAGGAGCAAACCTTTCTAGAAAGGCTCTGTTGACTTACATTTGTGTCATTTTGGCTAGTCAGTCTCTCTGGGCTTCAGTTTCTGTGTCTCTAAAATGAAGAGTTTAGACTAGACCACCCTTAAGGTCCCATGCAGCCTTAAATCTATAATCCTACCATCCCATAAAACATAGCTTGGCTGTGAGTCTCCCTTGTGGGTTGGCATAAATGCTAAATATATTTTCATGTTTGAGGGATATAATTTGAATTAAAAGTTTTTTTCCATTTATACCAGGAGTCCAAAAGTAAATCCATCCATAAAGCTTGTTTATTTGTTTTACTACATATACACACATATATTGTTTGTTTTACTACATACATATGGAATAAAATAAACAGTATATGTATGTGTACATTTTTGGGGTATCCTAGCTGACACAGGGACTGAGTGCCAGGCCAGGAGATAGAAAGGCTCATCTTTGTGAATTCAATCTGGTCTAAGACACTTACTAGCTGTGTGACCCTTGGAAAGTCACTTAATCTTATTTACTTTCGTTCTTTATCTATAAAATAAGCTAGAGAAGGAAATGGCAAACCACTCCAGTATCTTTGCCATAAAAATTCCAAATTAATTCATGAAGAGTCAGACATGACTGAAAACAATTGCAAAACAAGGATATTTTTGCTACATGCTTGCTTTATTACATACATATGTATTTTTGCATCTATGTATGATTTATTTCTAGCCTTGAGATTGGCACTTTTTCATTTTAGAGAGTTGCTAGGGGTCACTGTGAGGTTAAATGGTCTTCCCATGGTTATTTAGCCAGTTTGTTTCAGAAAAAGAACTCGAGTTCTTGGAGTTCCTGGTTAGCTTTCTAATGACTGTGCCATGCAGATAAGTTTGATCATCTATGAAATAAGAATGCTGATGCCTAACTCCTCCATAGGTTGAGACATATGCATAATTTTATTTAATATAGTCATTTGAGCAATGAAAGATAAAAAGTAACCATTTTCTAAAAAAATGTATCTTTTTATTAGCCTACTCTGTTTTAAATAATTAGATCAATCATTTGATTTAAGAGGAAAATTGATAAATCTCTGGTTCAGGAGAGGGACACCTATCTATCTATTTATGTATCTATGTATCTATCTATATTGTCTATATATATGTATATATATACAATATGAAATCACAGGTCCAACATATATGCATACATGTTTACTCAGAGGTAATATGACTTGCCCTGGGTATAAAGTCATTATATATCACGGATGGCACTTGAACTCAGATCATTTAGAACCAAAGGCAAATTCTATACCCCCTATGTCATAAATAATGATGCTTATTTCTCTCTCTTCTCTTTTTCTCTTTTTCCCTCCCTTTCTCTCTCCCTTCCTCCTTCCCTCCCTCCCATCTAATATTGTAATAATTTTCATTTGTCTCTACAATCTTTAAAAAATGGGAGCATGAACAGTAATAAAATCATGGAATTATTGACACTATAGTACCATTTAAATTAAATTGCATTGAAATACTTCCTAATTGACTTTTTGGACCTTTATTTATTTTTTCCATGAAGCAAGATTAGGAAATTGCTTTCTACAGAAAAGTCATCATACGAGTCAGCTGGCATTTCTTAGAGAATGTTCAGTGAGGAGCCTCAAAAAGAATGACAAATTTAATGTTATTTTATCAAAACAATGAATTTTAATTTCTTTAAACATCACCCCTGATAAATTATGGCCTTTCTTTCACTGGCTTACTCATTTCCTTGATTTAAAATGTCTTCTCTTGCCATTTCTAAATATTGTGAATTTCCCAATTTAGATATGTAACTTCATAAGGCTACAGAATCTTCTTGTTTATTTATGATGGTTCTGCACTTTTTGTTCTTGTTGTTCTAATGAGATTAAAGATGCAATGATGAGTATTTAATAGCTATCTAAACCTTAGAGTCTCATAATTCTTGGACTTCGTAAATGGACAGAATGGGAAATAATTACTAATTGTGATTGCTAATAAGAATTCCCCAACTGTCTCACATTTCTTACAAATCTATTCACTTTGATTCTACAATGCATTCTCTACAAGAACCTAAGCATAATATGACAGTGTCATAATATGACACAGAGTTGCCATCCCTCTTTATTCTAATTATGCCATGACATTTAACTACCCTGCAAATTGTAAAATAATTGAAAACTTTGAAAAATCCTTATTATCATCTGGTACTAAAATGTTATTCTTCTTAAGAGTTCATGTTTATTTTTGAATTTGTTTTCAATTGCTCCCTTTCATCTTTCTGTCAATAATGTATTTGATTTTGACCCTTATTATGATAAAGTTTATCCATTATTTTAAAAAAATGCATGTGAAGGGGGACAGTTAGGTGGCACAGTGAATAGAACACTGGCCCTGAGTCAGGAGGACCTGAATTCTTTTTTTTTTTAAAGCAATTGGGGTTAAGTAACTTGCTCAAGGTTACAAGGCTAGTCATTATTTGTGTGTGGGTGCTCATTTTCTGAGGCCGGATGTGATCTCGGGTCATCCCAACTCTGAGGCCGGCACTCTTACTCACTGCACCACCTAGCCACCCCTTTAGGGCAATTAGGGTTAAGTAACTTGCCCAAGGTTACACGGCTAGGTTTTTGTTTGTGTGGATTAAGTGTCGGAGGCCGGCTCCGGACTCAGGTCCTTCTGACTCCAGGGCCGGCGCTCTATTCACTGCGCCACCTAGCCGCCCCCGAGGACCTGAATTCAAATCCAACCTCAGACACTTAACACTTACTAGCCCTGTGACCTTGGGCAAGTCACTTAACCCCAATTGCCCTGCCCTCCCCCCTCCAAAAAGCAACAAACAAACAAACAAACAAAAATGCATGCGAAGGGTTTGCTTTACCTATTTCAGCCAATGCTCCAATTATGCCTAATATATTATTTTGCTTTAGACTTAGAAATTGGCATTCACTTCAAAGTTTTAAATTAAAAATGATAATCTGTAGTCATTTATATTTACTGAGCATAACATTCGCCTATTTAGTTTATATCTGGTGATTTTCTGTAATGATCAAAACCTAGTCAGTGGACTTACAATTGAATATAACAATTTTCTTTAATCTTAACTGACTGATGTACATATCTGATCTATTTAAGCTTTTTCATTGAAGTCTATCGATGTTCCTATTTCCAGATGATTTCATAGGGATTTCATTGAAGCTTGAGTTTGGTCAAAGGAAGAAGAGAAACTTCTTTTCTTGCTGTCATCAAATTTTTTCATTGTTGGCCAGCTCATTTTCTCTGTACTCCTTTTGTAGTTTGAGGGCAAAAAAAAAAAAAAAATATATATATATATATATATATATATATATATATATATATACGTATATATATAGCCTTGTCTTTTTTTTTATAAGACTGTCTATTCCTTAGTAATGTTTCTATCTCCTAACTGTATTCCTTCCCTTTTTCTTTTGTTGTCTTCTCTAGACCACCCCCACCTTACCTCATCTGAATTCTGAAAACATATACTCCAAATATTCCATGTTAACAAATTAAAGCTTCTTAGCTAATTGCTTTTCTATCCCTCATTATAGAGGAGCCAATTAGACCCTATTATGCAGAACCTCTTCTCTACTTATAAAACACTGTTTTTGTACTGATCCTAAGGTAATCATGATACCTCAACTAATTCATGGGTTGCCCAGATCCTTGTGGTCTCTGATCTGCCTGACCTGTCCTAAATCTTGAACCTAGGAGTCCTTAATCATTATGGATTTCCTTTTCCTACTATGACCTGAAGGTATTTGGTGATATCCCTGGTTTTATCCCTTCTGTACTCCTTACCAGTTCTACTTAGGAATATTCTTTCCTACAGCAGGGAGGATTTGGTGGACTACCCAACTTTGGAAATGTTGGTCCTGACTCCATTGCAAAGGTCTCATTGTCCTGCCCAGGTATCCTTTCCTTGTTTCTGTTTTTTAATCCCTTGTCTGTCTCCAGTTTATAAGATAGGTGAACTTCCTCCATGGCATTCCTTTTAAGTCCCAGCAATATATTTTGACAAATCCCATGCAGTATTAACCATCCTTTAAAAGTAGCAGTACTGGGGATTAAGTTCTCTGGCTGTATCTTATTAGACTTTGAATGATTACATTTCCCAGGTATAAAGGCCACTCCAGTGGCTCACACCTCAAGTAACCTACTTAGAGATCGCAAAAGCTTCAAATCTGTGATTGGCCCATTTCTATTATGTGAAGAATACACCCTTCCAGATTTTTTTTTATTTTTTTATGGCAGAGGTGTCAATGTTTCACTATTGCCTGCAAACTCCAGCAAAACTCTTGCCACTTGAACCAGACTAAAATGTAATTGGGAAATGCTTAACAACTATATAAAAATACAACATACATAATGGTAATTTGTGCTTTTCTAAGTCAATATGTAGCCACAGTGACCCGGTTTCTATTTGATTTTAACATCACTACCTTCTGCCTTTCAGAATCAAATATAAAATATTCTCTTTGATTTTAGAATCTCTTTATAACTTCACTTTCCCTAGCTTTCTAGCCTTTTTTACACTTACATGCATCCACATACAGTGACACTGTCCTCCTTGCTGTTCCTCAAATAAAATCTATCTCCTGACTGCACATTTTCACTGGCTGTCCCCCATCAGAAATACTCTCCCTCTTCATCTTTACATCTTTTCTCCCCTGTGTTCCTTCAAGTCTCATCTAAAGTCCCACCATCTACAAGAAAGTTTTTCTAGCTCCCCTTAATATGATTGCCTTCCCTCTATTGTCACCAAATTTTAGTGTATGTATCTTGTATGGTCATAACTGTTTGCATGTTGTCTCCCTTATTAAACTGTGAGCTCCTTGATACCAAGTACCTCCACCCCATCCCCTTCTTTGTATCCCAAACACTTACTATAGTACCTGGCCACAATAGGTACTTTTTGAATGCTTGGCGATTTAAGAAAAGATTCATTCTGGGCTGTTGAGAAGAGAGCAAACTGTGGAGAAATTCAGTTCTTGAGAGAAAATTGTCCCTCACCTTTACCCTTCTATAGTGGGAAGGGTGAGGAGGAAAGGAAGTTCTTTCTCCACCATCCCCACCCCCAAACACTGCTGTCCTTAGTGGAGTAATTTGCCTGCTAGGGGACTGCATGGTCAAAAGAGAGCAGTCCCTCAAAAGAGGCCATATGTTGATTGAGTTACATAAAGAAATAAGCTCAGGGATCCTGGCACATATTTTGTACCCAAAGTAGGCAGCATCCGAAGTACATTTTAGAAAATAAAAGACCTAAGGGGCATCTAGGTGGTGCAGTGAATAGAGCACTGGCACTAGAGTCAGGAAAATAAAAGACCTGTGGAGGGTGGTGTTTAAAATGTAACTTGCTTTGGTCATATATCTTCCCTATCTGTCTACCTTTATGTTTGTCAATATTAAATATGAGCCCACTTGTCCCACTGATACTATTTGTATATGTGGGAAAATGAATAAAATGTCTATGGGGGAGATATTTTGTGTTCTTTCTATATCATTTAGTAAATGTGTTTTCCTTGAATTAATTCTCTTCTGTGGTTTGCTTGATGAAAGGTAAACCCCTTGTATGTAGCCTTTTTTTAGGAGAGGGGACCCAGAGAGAATTTTGAATCTGTGGTAGTTGTGCCCTAGTGAACCCACTATGAAAGTGTGAAAGGGAGGGAGTGACTCAAAGAGAGAATTATAAAAGCACAGACTGATTGTTAGCTGAATATTAAAGAAAAAATATTGTTTCAAAATGATGGATGGTTTAGCATAGCAGTTAGAGGGCTGGTCTGGGAATCAAAAATATCTTGGTTCAAAGTTTACTTCTAAACTATACCAGCAGCTTCACTAGGGTCAATTTACTCTGACTCTGAGAGTCCTCACAGATATATATACACACATATTTTAATACTACAAGTTACAGGTGAGTTTCAAATCTGTGGCAGTGGAGGGAATTAAGACATTGAGAATTGTATTGTTGAAATCACAATTCCAAAACTGTCCCAAAACAAATAACTATATATCAAATATGTGACTACATACATACCCATACCCTAATTATTCAGTGATATTTTCTTTCAAAGTGTATGTTAAACCTTGGTATTATATTGCTAATGGTTTGGTTTGTTGTTATTGTTGTTCAGTTATACTCAGTCATGTCTAACTCTTAGTGACCCCGTTTGTTTTTTTTTTTTTTTTCGACAAAGGTAATGGGGTAGTTTGCCATTTCCTTTTCCAGTTCATTTTATAGATGAGGAAACTGAAACAAGCAGGTTTAAGTGACTTGACCAGGGTCACACAGCTGGGAAGTATCTGAGGTCAGATTTGAACTAAGGAAGAAGAGTCTTTCTGACTCTAGGCCAGGCAATTTATTACACCGTATAGTTCCTTGGTAGCTTGATATATTTAAAAATGTGTTGACTCTAGAGTCAGAAGAACTGTATTCAAATCGTAATTCTTATTCTTACTACCTCTGGGATTTGGGGCAAAGCACTTAATCTTCCTGGACTTTGCCTTGTTTTTGTTTGTTTGTTGTTGTTGTTGTTGTTTTTGTTTTTTCATTTGTAAAATGAGGCTATTGAAACAAAAGGTTTCTGATGTCTTTCCAAAATGTAGACATATGATTCTTTTTGTGATTCAACTTGTAGGTTTTGATACTTTAAAAAAACCTTTGTATTGTCTATTTTTTGGCTTTAAAGAAGGCATCCTTGTCAATTGGTTGTTTCACTACAGTGTTCTCCTTACTCTTTTTATTCTGTGACTTAGTCACTTACTTGTCAAAGTTGTTTACCCACCTTTGTTTCTATTCCACCAGCAGCAGATAGAGAGCTGTATCCTGTGGAAAGAAGAAAAATAGATTTCACACAATAGGGGGTTTAATATATTATTTCACTATCTCCCAAACTCTGGGTTCTGCTTAATTTCTATCCATGGGCAGTATTTGGATGACTTTTATGAATTGCTTGTACATATTTTGATCAATCATATCACACTTGTGATTTGTTATACAGCTTCTCTGTTTTGAGGTGATTAGGATTAAACCATCATATGGCAGTGACATATAACATGTCAGAATCTAAATCACTACTTCAAATGGAGGAGGTATGAATTAAAGAGGTGACAGGATCTTTAACAAGACAAATGATACAATTTCACATCTAATTTAATCGTTCTAGACACTAAAAAAGTTTTGAACTGTATGTTTTAATCTGACTCACCAGAAAATGGAATTGGAAATGTGAATGCATATTCCTTTTATGCTAGCATGGCCCCTAACTGGGACAATCATTGTACTTAGCTGAACTTCATAGCAATGAATTTGGGGATATCTTTCTAGTATTGTGTGTGTGTGTGTGTGTGTGTGTGTGTGTGTGTATTGAATTAATCTCGAGTAGTCCTGGGGTTGAGGCCTTTAGAAATAGCAATTTATTTAATTTTATTTGGATAGTGTGAAGGATACTTATTTGCCAATTAATCTAGTGATTTTTATGTCAAAATAAAAGAAAAATTGAAGAAAATGAGAATCATTAAAGTTAAGAGTTGATTATCCTCCAGACATTATAATAAGGCACTCAGTAAGACGAATCATGTGTTAAGCAGAACTCCATGCTAATCAATTGAACAAATCTAATTAGAACATATAGAAAATAGATTGGAAAAGGACTAAAAAAGGAAATCAGAACACTGAAACATGATTTAGTAAGTTAAAAGAGAGGAGGAGGAATGATATTGTATTTTCATGTAATTCTAATAAATTCCTAAGTTAGATTTTCAAATATCCATTTAGTTCATTTGATGCCACTCTGTAAAGGTTTTAAAAATGAGATTCCAAATATCAAAAGAGGAATATAGTCTGTTGGATTTCAGGCTCAAGCATTCTACTTTTCTATCTCCATAAGAGCCATTAGGGTCATCAGTCCATAAATTCAAGCTTTGAGGAATCAAATCTATCCACTTGAGCACAGAATAGCTTTGTCAATAAATAAGGGCACTGAAATCTTGATTGTGCAGTTTTCTGGACAACTGACCAGATGCTTTGAAACTATAAATACAAAAAGAGATAATTCCCAATGAAAATACAGCACTGTTTTCAAACAGCCATGCTACACATTATTATATTTTGTGAATGGGAGGCAAAATGTCAAATTTGTACCATCACTCATATAGTTATGATTACCAATGAATGCTAATGAACTCATGCTTGTAGGAGAAAACATGCTAAATGCTAGAAGTAAAGACTAGACAATGTGCTGTCAAAACCATTAAGATGATCACACCTAGCCAAGGCAAAAGAGCTTAATAAAAGATGTAGCCTTGGTTTCCTTGTTAAAAATCACAAGCCTGAATATATCTTTTCTTGAATGAAATGTATGTTAAATAGTGAAACAGAAAGACTATGTGCTATTTAGAGCTCCATATTTAGACCATTATCCTCCATACATTGAAATGACTTAATGAATTTTTCTGAATTAAGGATTACTTCTTTAATTTGTTTATTCATTTTTTCTCCTTCTATCCAAAGTTCATCTCTTAGTTTACCTCAGAAGTCTTTGAGAAATCAAAATAGCCTTGACTTGTGCTGTCCCCAAATTGGCTACCTGAGTAAAATATCTTCTCAATGACTGGTCAGTAATGAGTCTTTGTAGTCTGTAACAGTGAAGGGATAGTACCTATATCAATGGAATCATATATCCCTGAAATAATGAAAGAATTATAAAGAAAAGAAATTACATAACAAATGAAAGTTTCTGGATGATCTTCCTTTGTAAGCTAGATTTCCAATTTAAGGCTTTTCAAGGATTCTTCTGAGGAAGAGACTGGGATTTTTCTTATTTAATGTAGTCAGCAAAAGTAAATTTTGTCATGATATCATCTCTATGAAAATAAAGGACAAACCACAGTATCCATAGAGAATCTTCTTTAAGGGGAATTCTTGCCAATAATACTGATTTAGTCTAATAATAAAGTGAGCTTATATATTTGTTCTTTTGGATTTTCTTTGTTGTGTTGCATTTATTGCAAGGTTCCTAACAAAATGTATATCCATTTTTAATATTTTTGTTTATTTTTTGTTTACAACATTCATTTCCACAAGATTTTGAGTTACACATTTTCTCCTTGTCTTTCCCCTACCCACCAACACAAAAAAGTGATCCGACTGAATACCCCTTCCCCAATCTGCTCTCTCCTATATCCTCCCCCATCCTCCCTCCAACTTTCCAATAGGGTAAAATGGATCTCTATACCCTAGTGCCTGCATATCTTATTTCCCAATTGCTTATAAAAATAGTATTTTTTTAAACATTTGATTTTAAAACTTTGAATTCCAGATTCTTTCCCTTCTTCCCTTGTTATGCACCCTTACTGGGAAGATAAGCAATTCAATATAGGTTGTACATGTGTAATCAAAACGTTTCCATCGTGAATATATTGTGAAAGACAGACTATATTTCCCTCCATCCTATCCCACCCCCCACTTATTCTATTTTCTACTTTAAACCTGTCCTTTTTCAAAAGTGTGTGCTCCTAACTACCTTCCCCCCAATCTCTTCTATCATCCCTCCTCTCATCCCCTTCCCCCCTACTTTTCTGTAGGGTAAGATACCCAGTTTAGTGTGTATGTTATTTCCTCCTTAAGCCAAATTCAATGAGATTAAGGTTGACTCATTCTCTTTTGCCTTCCTGTTCTTCCCCTCCATTGTAACAGTTTCCCTTGCCACTTCTACACGAGATAATTTGCCCCATTCTGTCTCTCCCTATTGCCTCTCATTACATTCCTCTTTCTCCTCTTAATTTCATTTTTTAAATATCATCTCTTCCTATGTAATTGACCCTGTGCCCTCTGTCTATGTATACCTGTACACATATAGACACACACTCACATATGTATTCATATACACACATATAGACTTATATGTATATATGCATTTATACATATATATGTATATATATGCATTTATACATATATGTATATATATATGTGTGTATATATATATATATATATATATATACACATTTATATTCCCTTTAACTATCCTCATACTGATAAAAGTTTCATAAGTTACAATTATCATTTCAACATGTAGGAATATAAATAGTTCAACTTTGATAAGTTCCTTATGATTTTTCCCTGTTTCCTTTATTATACTTCTCTTGCTTCTTGTAGTTGATTGTCAAATTTTCTACTCAATTTTGTTTTTTTCATCAAGAATGCTTGAAAGTCCTCTATTTCATTGAATGACCACATTTTCCCCAGAAACATTATACTCAGTTTTACTGGGTAGGTGATTCTTGGTTTTAATCCTAGCTCCTTTGACCTCTGGAATATCATATTCCAAACCCTTCTATCCCTCAATTTCAAAGCTGCTAGATCTTGTGTTATCCTGATTGAGTTTCCACAATATTCAAATTGTTTCTTCTTGGCTCCTTATATTTTCTCCTTGATCTGGGAACTCCAAAACCTGGATATGATATTCCTAGGAGTTTTCTTTTTAGGATCTTTTTCAAGAAGTGAGTGGTGAATTCTTTCAATTTTTATTTTGATCTCTGGTTCTAAAATATAAGGGCAATTTTCATTGAGAATTTCTTGAAGGATGATTTCAAGGTTCTTTTTTGATCATGGCTTTCAGGTATTCCAATAATTTCTAAATGATCTCTCCTGGATCTATTTTCCAGGTCAGTGGTATTTCCAATGAGATATTTCACATTGCCTTCTATTTTTTTCATTTCTTGGATCTGTTTAATAATATCTTGATTTCTCATAAAGCCATTCGCTTCCATTTGCTCCCATCTAATTCTGAAGGAATTATTCTCTTC
The DNA here is from genome assembly GCA_011680675.1 of Gymnobelideus leadbeateri. Taxonomy (NCBI): domain Eukaryota; kingdom Metazoa; phylum Chordata; class Mammalia; order Diprotodontia; family Petauridae; genus Gymnobelideus; species Gymnobelideus leadbeateri. Next base: position 96,347 of record WOXC01007389.1, on the reverse strand, counting down.
AGTGAGCTTTTGAAGTTCTTTTTCCATCTGGCCAATTTGGCTTTTTAAGCCAGTCTTCCTCTCATTGTTTTTTTTGGCCCTCTTTTGCCATTTGAGTTAGTCTATTTTTTAAAGCATTATTTTCTTCAGTCAGGTTGTTGATTCTCTTTTCATGATTTTCTTGCATCATTTTCATTTCTCATTCCAATTTTCCCCCCACTTCTCTTACTTGATTTTCTTTTTTCTTTCTTTTTTTTTTTTTTTTTTTTTTTGCTTTTTGGAGGGCAACTGGGGTTAAGTAACTTGCCCAAGGTCACATGGCTAGGTTTTTGTTTGTGTGGGTTAAGTGTCAGAGGCCAGATCTGAACTCAGGTCCTTCTGACTCTAGGGCCAACGCTCTACTCACTGCGCCACCTAGCCGCCCCCCTCTTACTTGATTTTCAAAATCCTTCTTGAGATCCTCCATGGCCTGTAACCAATTCATATTTTTCTTGGAGGCTTTTGGTGTAGGAGTTCTTACTTCATTGTCTTCCTCCCATTCAATTTCTTTGATCCTTTTTGAACCCCAAAAAGGAATCTAAGGTTTAATTGCTGTGCTTGCTTTGTTTGCTCCTTTTGCCACTCAGTTACTTGACTTTTTAGCTTTTTGCCAGCTTCCAGAGAAGAGAGCTTTGCCCCAAATCGCTTGGTTTTTCATAGCTGCCAGAGCTATTAGTTGGGTGCCCTCTCTGCAGCCATCACAGGCTCTGGCTCACTGGTCACTCACCTCAGGACCTCCACCCCATGCAGCAATCCAGATCCAAGCAGGCTAAAGCAAGAACAATTACCCTCTGAATGGTGGCTTGGTCCCCCTAAGTTCTACAGTCCAGGAGCACTGAAGCAACCTTGTGGAGGCAGTTGCATGTCTTCATCGTCTCTGCCACTTCTCTCCCTGGGATAGGGGCCAGATCAAGCTCCATCACCCGCAGTTCCAACAGAGTTCCACACTGACCTTTTACTTTGTCTTTGGCATTTATGGGTTGATAATTCTGGCAACCACCACAGCTGTTGATGATCCACTCTCCCAAGGTCTGCTCCAGCTGCTGCTGGTCTGGGCTGCCCTGGGCCTAAAACTGCATGCTCACAGGTGGCTGGGCACAGCTTCCAGCATGATACAATGGATCCTTCCTGTCCACCTGTGGGGCTGCCATCAGCAGGAAATTTGTTTCTCTCTGTCACTTTGTGGGTTCCATAGCTCTAAAATTTGTTGAGAGTCATAATTTATAGGTATTTGAGGTGGTTATGGGGGAAGCTCATGGAATTTTTCTGGTTCTGCACCACCATCTTGGCTACACCTCTAAATTGTATATCCATTAACTAGTTCAATTTATTCTGATTTTTGAAAAATATAGCAACAAACAGTATGACACCCGAAACACAGTCATCATAAGACAATAAAAAGCAACAACAATATGGACATAAGTGTGTGTGAAAATGCCCTTTAGTATTCTTTCTTTCCCTCAGTGGTGCTACTATTCCTTCTTTCTTCAACATTTTGCTCTTTAGTTTATCTTTGACTCCTCCCTCTTTCTCATCTTTCATATTCATTCAGGTAACAGTTCTGTCAAATACATCCCTAAAACATCCCATGTAATTCTTCCTCTCTTTTCTCATTGTACCCACTCTAGTATAGGCCTTCATTGCTATCTACTTGGACTAAAGCAATAGCATTTGAGAAGTCTTATTTGTTTCCCTTCTTTCTTCCCAGTTTGTGCTTCAAATCACTTCCAAAATAATCTTCTTTATGGACAGATCTAGTTATGTGATTTCTCTGGTAAAAGTTCTCCTGTTCCTTCCTATAGTCACTCAAAAGAAATTTAAACCTATCCCCTGGCATTCCAATTACTGTAGTCTGACACTAGTCTTACTGCAGTTGACAAACTGCTACCAATTGACACCATTACTATAGGCTAACTTTCCAGAATTATTTGATATTTATCACTTATGTCAGTCCTCTATTCCAATCCAATTGAACTATTCTCTTTCATCCCCACCTTCACTCCCCCTCTACCAAGTAGGCCCTGATTTTTACCTCTACTCTCTTTGCTTATGATTCTTTTCCCTTTGTCAAGAATGTCTTCCTCTCTTAATCCCTTCCATTCATTATTCATTCCTTTCCAATGACCTCAATTTGGTTAATGACCAAGCTAACTTATAATTTTTTTAAACATTTGCCTCATACCATTCCCACAATAGTATGTATGTATGTATGTATATGTGTGTATATAATTTTATTATATATATTTTATATAAACATGATATATATACATACATACACGTGTGTATGTGTGTGTGTGTATATATATATATATATATCAGCACTTGGAGTGTGACTTGGAACAGGAAGTCTTAATGGCCATAAATTACTAGATTGTTTTTGAAAATTCCTAGTTAGCTTATTTCTACCACACATGCAAGGAAAACTTAGGTGGGTCCAAATTCTATATAAACCACAAAACTTTCATGGGCTCTTTATTTAAAGTATGGAGGAAGGAATATTAACCTTATAGTTAATAGTATCCATGTACTTAAAAAATGTGATAATTATTTCAATACAATTGGTTTCCATTGTAATTTTACAAATTTTATTTTGTACACTTAAAAATACTATTTAGTATTATCATATTTCTTTCTTAGTACATACCATATTACTTTTTAAAGGTTATTCTTTCATTTTATTTTGTTTTTTTTCTATGTAATTTTATTTATTTATTTTTAGTTTTTAACATTCATTTCCACAAGATTTTGAGTTATAAATTTTCTCTCCATCTTTCCCCTACCCTCACCCCAAGATAGCAAGCCTACTAAATACCCCCTCCCCTAATCTGCTCCCCCTTATATTCGCCCCTATTTCCCCTCTAACTTTCTAGCAGGCCAAGATGGATTTCTATACCCCAGTGCCTATATATCTTATTTCCCAGTTGCATGTAAAAAACAATTTTTTGACATTTGTTTTTAAAATTTTGATTTCCAGATTCTTTCCCTTCTTCCCTCTTCACCCACCCCCACTGGAAAGATGAACAATTAAATATAAGTTGTACTTGTATAGTTATGCAAAACATTTCTATAGTAGTTATATTGTGAAAGACACTATATTTCCTTCCATCCTATCCCACCCCCCACTCAATCTATTTTCCACTTTGACCCTGTCCCTTTTCAAAAGCATCTGCCCCCCTTCTAACATCCCTCCTCATCCCCTTCCCCACTGCTTTCCTGTAGGGCAAGATACACAAATGAGTATGTATGTTATTCCCTCCTTAAGCCAAGTTTGATGAGAGTAAGGTTGACCCATTCCATTTCACCTTCCTGATCTTTCCCTCCATTGTAACAGTTTTTTCTTGCCTCTTCATCTCACCATATTTCAAATAAACCTGATTTTCTTCTCATTTAGAAACTATAATCAGCTACTAGGTGGTAGACAGAGCAGTCTGTTGTTCAACCCTTCAATAGACCACATCCCCTGGGTTTCCATACCCTACATACTGCAGTCAACTTTCTTCTCTGATTCTCCAGTGTATGTATGGCCGTCATTGTCAATGGCCAGGTTCCCCCTTTCTGATTCAGTTGGACACCTATATCTTCTTTTGTGTCACAGTCATTGAAAATAGTGATGATGATGATGATGATGATGATGATGATGATGATAGTAATGATGGTTGTAGTTAACATTTATGTAGCATTGACTGTTCATAAAATACTTTGCATATACTATCGAATTTGATCTTCCTGGGAGTACCAATCATACTGAAAAGTACAAGTACTTAAACGATTAACACAAGGAAACATGAGAAAAAAGGAAAACTCCATGAGGTACAAAATACTTCATGTCTCCTTTTCAAAGGTTCTATGAGGGAATGGTTATCATGACCTTTGACATCTGATACTTATGTACCTTCCCCTAATCCCTTCCAATCTTTAGTTCTGCATTACCATCTATCTACCTTTGGATCTTAAAGATATGGAAATGCAAGGAGGTGAGTGTGTGTGTGTGTGTGTGTGTGTGTGTGTGTGTGTGTGTAGAGAAACAGGTATTTGCCAAGTGACATTTCTGATATGTTTTATTGTGATTTTGTTTTTTTTTTCCTTGAAACTTTCCATGGAAACAAGTATCCATTAGCAGTAAAATGATGTAGGCAGATGATTTGGGAAAGCAGCTGTGTGTGTGTGTGTGTGTGTGTGTGTGTGTGTGTGTGTGTGTGCTAAAACCATGCCTATTTAATACTGCAACCCCTGGCTGAAAGGTGAAAAAAATCAGACTCTTGATTTGGCAGGATTTCAAAAAATCATGCCCAACCTTTTCTTTTTAAAAACCAAATTCAACTTAGAGAGAAAGACAAAATTAAACCAAACTAGTTTGCATGCTGATGAGCTTTTTTCCTTTCTCTTTATTCTCTCCCCTTTTCTCCCTCTCCTTTCCTTTCTATCTCATTCCCTTTCCTTCCTTCCCTTTGTCTTCCCTTTCTTTCCTCTCTTCTTTGGGTACACCTAGACTTTTTTTTAATTGACAGACCTGATTAAGTGGTATGCAAGGCAGGCAAGACCTTGCGTTGTTTTCTTGCTTTTATATCTCTTAATTAAAAGAAAAATGTGTGGACTGCTATTGGCTTAATATACTTCTTAATTTGGAGGTTTGGATATGACTTGGTGTTGGATTGGCTGAGACAGAAAAGTGTAGTCTCCAGTCACACTTTCTAATAGCCTAGCATAAAATAACACATACAAATAAAAGAAAGGATATTGGCAGCCTGCCTGCTACATCACATGCCAATCCCGTCCCCTGCAGGAAGTCATTCTTTAGTGAATATGCCTCTCAGTTGCTATTGGAAGTTGATTTGTGATAGATGAAACCCACTGATCTCCTCATGCCAAACAATTGCCTGAAAAAGAAGGAAATCTTTTGACACAATAGACATACAATGAAATTTGATGATGTGAACTACAGTGCTTGACTCATGGGCACAGGTACAAATGCCACCCAGGTAGCTTCTGAACCATAAGAGTTTAACAAAGAAAGATGGAAAGGATTTCTCTCCATTTTTTCCCCTTAGCTAACCAAGGGTAGGGAAGTAGGCAAAAGATATCTTATAGTTCTGAAGGCAGTGATGAGACCCAAAAGAGATTCTTGCTGAAAGTTGTTATTTCTTATGATTCATTTCAAGCAAGCCAACACAAGAGGAAAAGTTTCAAATTATTTTACTCCCTCTTTCAGTTGCAACCTCCTATACAGGTTGGATTAGATTTTCCCACTTGGACTCTTATAGAATCTCAGAATAGGGAAGAACATTAATGGGCATCAAATCCAGCCATCAACAATGGAATTTGAAGGCTTAGCAGGTAAAGGAGACATGAATGATGCTGGCACAGCCCACACAGTGCTGGGATTGAAATCAGAAAGACCCGAGTTTAAATTCTTCCTCAAGACAGTTACGAGCCTGAGCAATGCTCTTCAGCTCAACCTGCCTCAGTTTTCTCATAAATAAAGCAGAGATAATAGTAGCATCAGCCTACTAGAGTTGATGTGAAGATAAAAAGAAACATTTGCAAAGTCCTTTGCCAACCTGAAAGTACTATATAAATATTGCCTATTACTGATAATGGGGTACCACCATTTGCTTCAAAGAAGAAAAGCTGGGCAGGCTAATGAATCATTTATTAAGTGATGACTATATGTCAGACACTATGTAAAATGCAGGGAAACAGATATTCTCAGGGAGAGATTTGCTGCTAGTAATAATTGATTGAGATTTCAGAGCAAAAGGGGCTATTTGTGCATGAATTATTTTGTCCCATTTCTTTCAGACTAGTTTTCCTTTAAAATAAGTGTAATTTCAGAATCTCAGAGTTTTAGGGGACCTTAGAGACCCTAGTTCAAACTGTAACTAAGCAGAAATCTACTCAACACTCCACCTAAAAATTAGTCATCTAGACTTTGATAAAAGAATCCTAGTGATGAAGGAATTTATTCCCTCCTGAGGTAGTTCATTCCACTTTGGAAACATTCTAATTGTTTGGGAATTTTGTATTTTTTTCTCTTATAAGCATAAATTTGCCTTCTGAAACTTCCCAAGGAAATCAGAAATAATATTTTTTTAATCTCTGGAGGAAAGCAGAATAAAACTAATCCTTCTTCCACATGACATTCCTTCAGATACTTGAAGATGACTATCATGTTCTCACTAATTATAGGCTAATGAAACCTAAGTTCCTTCAACATTCAAAGTAAGGCAACCAGGTTAATGAATAGCATTGAGAAAGTAATAAATGACAATAGTTTAAAAAAACTGGATATGTTTCATTTACAGTCAAAAGGTGATTCTCCTTGATAGAGGAAAAAAAGGAACAAAATAATAGTATTGCTTCCATTTTCCCATCATCATTTTATTCCAATATTTCATTGTCTAATATTCCATTATTACTTCTACTTTGTGGAAAGGTATCATATCTCTTTTCAGTCTTCTGTTTTTATGTTGTTGGTGGTCACTTATTTCAGTCATGTCTAACTCTTGGTGACCCCATTTTGAAATTTTCTTGGTAAAGGTACTAGAGGGGTTTGCTATTTTCTTTTCCAGCTCTTTTTATAGATGAAGAACTTAACTTAGGGTTAAGTGATTTTCCAGAGTCACACAGCTAGTAAGTGTCTCTGACCATTTGCGCTTTTTCCCATACATGACTCTGCTGCAGTTTTACATTCATATGCTACTACTTGTCCTCATTTCCACATTCCATATATGTCTTTTCAAAAATGCCAATGACAACATGAATCTCTTTGGAAACTTCCCTCTTTTCTTCCAACTGTTTTTCTTCTTATGATGTCAGAATTTCATTTCTAAGTTTTATATACCTAGCAGAATTTTAGCCCCTAAAATAAATCAACCACTCAACAAACATTTATTAAGTACCTGATATGTGCCAACCACAATGCTAAGCACAAGAATCCTAAGAAATCTCTTTTCTGAATCATTTAAAACTTGTTCAGTCAGAGTCTGGATTATATGATAGTAATATACCTGACTTACTTTTCTTTATGGATCATTGTAAGGAAAGTAGTAAGGAGCAGAGCCAGGATTTGAAGAAAAATGCTCCAGTATGTATAGAAAATTTTCTATGGGAATAATCCCAAGTATTCTATTAATACCTAGAGAATGTTAAAAACAAAGCCAAACAAAACACCCAGAGGAAACCCTCTAGCATATTAGCTACATATTCTATGAAGGATTCATAAGAGGACATATACAAGAATACTCCAAAAGGAGAACATGTGGATGAGTTATAATCTGAATCATCTAGGGAAGTATCTGCATGGATGAGAATATGGATTTTTTTTTTCTTTTTAGAGAGCAACTGGGGTTAAGTGACTTGCCCAAGGCCATGTGGCTAATTTTTGTATTAAGTGTCTGAGGTCGGATTTGAGCTCAGGTCCTCCTGATTCCAGGGCTGATGTTCTATTCACTGTGACACCTAGCCGCCCTGAGGATATGGATTTTAGGGGAAAAAAATTAAGCAAACATGGAGTCTCTTGAACTACTTGGGAGATTGGACTAAATGACCTATAAGATTATCATCTGCTTTAGAAATCTGTCATTTAATGGAAAACACCAAGTTTGTTGTTTAATTGTATAATTCTTTTTGACTATTTAACATTTATTCAAGTTGGCTCTTCCTTCATTTGAAGGATTGATAGACACTGATCCAGCCTTTCTGATGACATTATTGTGTTGTCCCTAGTTTGTCTGATCTGGTACTATACAGTTCTTACCACAGTCCAAATGATCTTGCAGAAGAACTTTTCTTCCTTCTCTTTCTCTAACATTGGCACATTTTTGAAATCCTAATTTCCATCAAACATATATGAGAAAAGGTTATTTTCAAAATATAACTGACAAATGGATATTCCATTTTTATTGGTGCTTTTACAATATTGATGCTTTTTTATCTCTCTAGTGTGATGTAAAGTGTCTTTCTTCTTCAGCACAGTAGGATCCTGCCTAGTGAATCAACTCAGTCTCTTGCCATTAACATGGTTTCTCAACGCAAAACATCAACTGCTTACAACAGACACATAGCCATCTTTTGAGATGAAGGATTATGTTTTTATAGAAAAAAATATATAATACTTTTTTATCAGTCTTCCAGCATTAAATAGTGGGGGGCAAGATGATTTATATAGTTAATGATCCTTATTCATGACATGCAAGAAAATGATTGGCAAGGAAAATCAGCTAAATATCAATTCTATCATTTTCCCCTTAATTTCCCCAAAAGGGAAAGCCAGCAAGGCATCTGATATAATTTTACCTAAAAAAAAGGAGAAGGTAAAGAGATATGTAAAAGAATTCTGATTCTTCTTTGTTAAAAACACATTTTGAACATTTTGTTTAATTACCTTTAATTTTCCTACATTTTGGTGTAAATTGCAATACTTGATATAAATAGTAATGCTGAATTATTATAACTTGTGTTGTTATTCTCAATTTAGTATCATTTATTTAACTATGGATATTCCTATACATACTAATGCTTTTTTAAAGAGATGATGCTTTCACTGACACTACATAGGAACCATATGGGCATCTGCTGCAGTTGCAATGCTAGATTATGTTAACAGCTGTTGCCACAGAGTACAGATATTAGTAAAAATGAAAATCTAGTTTGAATAGTTTGAAGATCGGATGATAATGCCATGTGATTAATAGTGGGCAAGAAGCTAAAGAACCACTCACAACCTTTTAGGTTGACATCAGGTCAAATTCTGTGATGTATATTATCCTTATTGCTACCAGCCATGTTTCACTCCTAGTTTTAAAATTATTAAATGTATGAGGTGGGGTGGGGGGCATGCAGCATAGTGGAGACAGGATTTGCAGCAAGAAGACCTGAGTCCAAAAGCTGCCTATGACATTTCCCAATTTTGTGCCATCAGCTATACTGTACTTCTACTTGCCTCGGATAGCTCACCAAGACATTTCTATTGTGTCTCAGATGGCTTATGATCTATTTTTGAGGGTGTGTGGCTCCCACACCAGAGTTCCCTACATAAATGAAAGCAGAGAATCTTTGTGTACTGGTATGATAATTAGAGTGTAAGTTAAAACATTTCTCTTGTTCCAGAATTAGTTAGAGAAAGAATAAAATGAGCATCCCAAGTATCCTTCTGAAGGGCATAATTCCTTATGATACACCACCTTGTTTTTGAATTTTTTGCAAAAAAAAGGGCAAAGGCCTTGTTGTATGCATATCTCTTTTCACCTATTTGTTAGAAATGCTACTTTTTAAACTGTTCTTTCATCTACAGGTAAGATTAGTAATATTCATAGTAATCAAAAGTAGCAGGTTGCCATTTTCATGAAAGATGGAAGTTTTTATAGAACCTTTGGAAATGGTAAGAAAGTACCTAGCACTTACATGAAGTCCAAATCTGCCTCTGTGATTTCTATATTTTGTTTCTATTTCTGTGCTCTGGGTCCAACAAACATAAGTTTAACTCTTTTTCCCTCATGATAGTCCTTTAAATACTAGATGACAAATATGACACACCTAAATCTTTTCTCTAAGCTAAACATCTTCTATTTCTCATATAACATTGTCTCTGTTCCATTCAATACCCTGGTAATTTCCTACCTAGTCAATGCTCTTCTTAGGATGAAAACCCTGAAAACAATATTACCTTTGTGCTCTAACCAAGTCATGGTACAGAAGTAGTCTAATCTTACTCATTACTGACTATGTCTCTACTAATAGTCTCTAAGCATATTAGCTTTTTTGTTTGCCATGTCACAGTATTAAAAGATATTGTTTGTAGTATACTAAAACCCCCAGATATATATTTTAATATGAATTATTGACTAGACATACCTTTCCCATTCTGTGGTGGGAAAGAAGATTTTAAAAAATATAGAACTTTTCTTTATCTCTATAAAACTTAATTGTACTAGAAGCAGTTCTAATCTTAGCCTGTTAAAATTTTGAGGTGGTCCTATATACATCAAAATATTAAGAAAAATCACTTTTTAGAGTAGTAAAGAGCTGGAAATGAAATAGATGCTTATCAATTGGAAAATGTCAACACACATTGTGGCATATGAATATGATTGAATATTATTGCTATAAGAATGATGAATATGGAGAAACCTGGGGAGTTTTATAAGAGGTGATGCTAAATGAAGTGAGTAGAACCAGGAAAACGACACAAGTAATGACTACAACAATGTAAATGGAAAAATGGATGGAATATGAGAATAAAAAGAAAAGAAGCAAAATACTATGAAGCAATAACAAGCACACTTGGTGCCAAAGAAGAGCCCCAAGAGGTACCTCCTTACCTGTTGTGAAGTTTCAAGAGACTACTGGACTTTGTTGATGCATTGGTTAGTCTTGTTGACTTTTTTACTACTTTAAAAAATATTTCTTTTAAGGGCTAGCATTCCCTTATAAGGGGAGAGGAAGGAATAAGTTGGGAAATGTAGATGATATAAAACAAAATACATGAAAAAATTAAAAATAAAATTCCCTTTCAACCCTTATGGCAGATTATAGACAATACTTCAAATTTTTGGATCCTTAGAAAAAAAATTAACAAAAAATTGCTGATTTTAACGAGAGGCAAATTTTAAATTGGCAAAATATTTTTAAAGTACTTTAAGACTAATACCCAGTTTCATGTTAATAGGATAATTTATGTGTTGATTTTTTTTTCTACTTGTTTTGATCTTTGTAACATATCTTCACTTCCCTTTGCCTGCATATCAATACAGCTTTTTATCAGTGTTTTTCTTGAGAATTGTGAGAGGGAGTTTTCCAAATGCAAAAATAATTTTTAACTGGATATTTGTAATATTGATCATGTGAAAGAGGGTAATAAAGAGCATTTTAAAAAATTCTTGAGAGAAGTCCTTGATTTTAAAACTATTTTGCAATTTTGATGTTTCTGACCTACCCAAAGATGATTTTTTGGAGAGGTGTCCTTGGTTACAGATATAGCCTTCAGCAATGGCATGCATGTTATGAATGAATTCATCGTTATTAAATGTGTATTCATGAATGAATCCATTAGTTTCTTCTCTCATTTTCTGTAGCTTTTTTCTCATCTACCTCTGGTATAGATTTCACACAGCTGAGTTTTGCTTTTTGTCAGCAATGCTCCAGAAGCCTGCAGCACTTTGGCCTCTGTTTTCTAATAACTTCACACTTTTCACATTGTTCCCTGTTATTCCACACTTTTCCTTGGGTTCATTTCTTTGGTGTGGAAGCTAAAGTAAGTCAGCTGGGTCATTAGGTTGTGACTGCAGGCTTCTCTCCTGTAGTTCTCTGTCGGTAAGAGTCCTCAATAATGCAATCCAAGAAGGTTCAAAATCATCTTCTCATTCTCTATCTTTTATGGGTTTCTCTTCCTTCTTATTTTCTACTTTCCTCACCTAATCCTTTCACCAAGTACCTTAACTTTTTTCCTTAAACATTCATACTCAACAAGACAGTTTGTTGTGAGATAAGCCCCCTAAACAGAATCTGGTTGTTCAATGTTCTTTTGAATGGGAATAAAATACAAATTCATCCTTTCCTTCTTTTTTTTAACCCTTGAGTAACTTGTCTTAAAAAAATGATGGGGTTTTAAAATAATCATTCTAAGAGAAGAATTAATGATTAAATATTGGAGATGACTATAAACTATACAAAATATGAGTAAAAAGACAGGTGAGCTAGATATTTTGATACAAGGAAATAAATTTGCCATTATAGGCATTACTGAGACTTTGTGGACTAGCACCCATGACTGAAATATTTTTTGGGAAAGGTATACCTTATTCAACTAAATATATGAGACGATTCAGCCTGATAAGTAGATATATTCTATTATTGTAAAATGTATGTAGATACTGTTCTGAAGGGTAAATATAAATTTATTTAAATGAGTTACTAGATTTATTGGATAGCTAGGTGATGCAGTAGATAGACTGCTAGTCTTAGAGTCAGGAAGACCTGACCTCAGATATTTACTAGCTGTGTGACCTTGGGCAAATCATTTTACCCTGTTTGCCTTCGTACTCTCATCTGTAAAATGAGCTGGAAAAGGAAATGGCAAACCACTCCAGTATCTTTGCCAAGAAAATCCCAAATGGGATCACAACGAGTCAGACACAACCGAAACAAGTGAACAAGCAACAACTGGATTGAAAGCACTGGATTGTGCTTTCTGAAAAAACTGGATTGAAAGGGTGAAAATCACCCCACAAATAATCTAGCACATTTTTGTCTTCATGCATCTTCTCATTTAGTTTTAATAGAATTACCATCAGGTCCATTTTATGTGAAAAAGTAGGTCTTTCATTGAAAATTTTGTGGACCAGTAATGTACACCTTGGTACAAATTAGTAGACTTTGATTCATTAGTATTATTGAGTTGTCCTTCAAATATAAAAGGCTAGTTTTTGAAGAAATACATTTTATTCCCATCTCTGCAGAACTTGATAAAAAACAAAAACAAAAGCATTGTCCATAGTATTTTCAGTTCATTTGCTTTGGTTAAAGCTTTCTAGATTCTATTGTGGATGAGCTGATAGACTGCATTTCATCTCCTTTTTCTGCCTTTCTTTTCCAAGAAAAATCAATTCCCATTTAGCTTCAGAGGTCTTTAATATGTTCTATCTTTGAGGGGTTATGTAGGCCACACATATAAAAAAACTCCCTTAAAATATTTAATGATATTTCAAGTAAAGGGTGAAAATCACCCCACAAATAATCTAGCACATTAATTTTTATTGCATTATATAATTGGACGTATTAGCAAAGATAGTCTGTAAGGATAATAAATAAACACATCATTTATTTGCAAAGCATAGTATTTTAATTTTTAAATTTGCTACCTGAGCCTTAATAATCTAAAGTCAATAAATAAAGCAAAAGTTCTTGACTATGTTTAGTTCCTTTCTCTCTGCCATGGTACCCAGCTCACTGATAGCTTTTTAATTCTAATAATCCACTAGATTCATGAGCTCATCAGTATGGCTATTCCCTCCTATGATGAAGATTACAACTCGCTTGTGCCCATGATGTGTGACTCTGGTTCATGTCCTGTTATAAATTTACCACCGTGGTTCCACTGCACTTGTTTGGGGCCCTATCTTACATTGTCCTGTGCACTTTATGGATAATGATGGAGAATATCTGGAAGTATCTATATGCTAGGGTAGAAATGTTATAATATCACTGGGATAAGAAGTCACACAGAGAATTCACATTCAACAAATTAAACTGACACATAGGACGCATTCATTTATACAAATTAAGCAAGTGGAATAATTAAAGATGAAATGCAATGCTATATAATTTTAAGTTGCTAATGTAAATGGCATAGGCAAAAATACTATGTGTGAATTGAGGGGCAAGAAATTGGTATGGGTTAAACAAGTTCCATAAGGTTTACTGAAGGAGATGGGACTTTAGTCAGGGCTTAAAGGGTATATCAGCTATATCATAGGTCCAGTTCCTAGCTTAATTTTTAGAGATTTATCATTTTATAAATGAGCACCTAGGTCTACTAACATTAAAAACAAATTTAAAACCATTGTGCACATGATCTGATGTTTCTTTTATCCCCCTACTTTATGTACTTATTTGTTTAATTTTAGTTAACAACATACAGTTCTACAATCCCTTGAGTTCCAAATGTTCTCCCCCTCCTTCTCTTCTCCCTCCCCTCTGCCCCCACAGCAGCATGCAATGCAAATACCTTCACATTAAAAATTAGTCAAGTTGTAAAGAGGAATTATAGCCAATTGAATGAACAACAAGAAAGAAGGAACGAAACAAAACAAAACAAAAAAGAGGGAGCATGTAGTTTGCTTCCATCTGCATTCAGACTCTGTAGTTCCTTCTCTGGACGTGGATAGCCCTTTCTGTCATGAGTTTTTTGGAGTTGTCTCATAACCTCACATTGCTGAGAAGAGCTCAGTTAATCAAAGTTAGTCATCACAGATACAATGTCTCTGTAACTGTGTACAAAGTTCTCCTGGTCCTGCTCTTCTCACTCAGCATCACTTTACGTAAGTGTCTCTAGGTTATTATGAAATCTGTATGCTCCTCATTTCTCACAGCACAATAGTATCCCATTACATTTATACACTACAACTCATCTAGCTGTTCCCCGATTGATGGGAATCCCCTTAATTTCCAATTCTTAGCCACCACAAAAGGAGCTACTATAAATACTTTTTGTAACATGCAGGTCCTTTTCCCATTTGTATGATATCTTTGGCATATAGCCCTAGAAGTGGTATTGGGTCAAAGGGTATGAAAGTTGGGCATATAGTCCTTTGGGCATAGTTCCAAATTGCTTTCCAGAATATTTGGATCACTTCACAACTCCACCAACAATGCATTAGTGTTCAAATTTTTCCATATCCTCTCCAGCATTTATCATTTTCCTGTTTTGTCATCTTCATCAATCTGACCAGTGAGATATGGTACCTCAGAGTTGCTTTTATTTGCTTTTCCCTAACAAATAGTGATTTAGAGCATTTTATATGGTTATATATATATATATATATATATATGTTTTTAATTTCTTCCTCTGAAAACTGCCTGTTCATATTCTTTGACCATTTATCTATTGGGGAATGACTTGTAGTATGACTTGGGTTATATAATCTTATCTCTGACTCTTTTTAGATGTGTGACTATAGACAATTATATTAAAGTCTCTGAGTCTCAGTTTTCTAAACCCAAAGACAAAAATAGTAATGTCTTCTTCACAAGACTATTAGGATAATGTAATGATACAGTGGGAATTGAATAAAGTTTCCTGGAAAGGGTTGAGAATTGAGTTAGAAAGAGAATGGAGTTTCAATGATGGCAGAACAGCAGTGGGAGCAGGTAGAAGACTTCCCAGGAGGCTTTGAAGCCTCATAGTGTCTCAAAGTCTTTTCCTTTCCCTGGCCCTCAACTAATTCAAAAGAAACCAGCAGAGAATCACTGAATTGTGGCTATTGGAAGAAACTGTTCTAGTAATGGGGAATCTCCTCCACCACTCTCTGTCTTTCAATTTTATATTATTGTTGGAAGGAATGGGGGACAAGGTTAGTCAGAAAGGGTTATTTTGATATCTAAACAGTTTTGACTGCTAGTTGTCTACTTTTTATTTATTTATTTATTTTTGGAGGGTGATTGGGGTTAAGTAACTTGCCCAAGGTCACACAGCTAGGTTTTTGTTTGTGTGTGCCTTAAGTGTCTGAGGTCGGATCTGAACTCAGGTCCTTCTGACTCCAGGGCCGACGCTCTACTCACTGCGCCACCTAGCTGCCCCTAGTTGTCTACTTTTTAAAAACAATAGTTTGATAAAGACAAGATAACTTTAGGGGAATCCTGAGTTCATATTTTTCTACAGAAAATGCAAGAAAGGGAAGGAAAATTTGTGGATATTTGGTTGGACTAAATTCAACTATCCTGGAATTTGGCAATCCATAGATTGCCTCTGGGCTCAAAACATTTAATGAATTATATTTACAATTTACATTTTTAAGTAGTGTTTCTTATTCAGAGAAAAAGTCTTGTGTAACTTTCACTCTCCACTAAAAACCTCCTGAACTAATTTCATTATTTCTAAGCAGACTGGTTGCTTTGTACTAGAACCATTTGTCTTCCCACCCCGCCCTCCCCTCCAGCCACTAGAGTTTGTGGAATATAGATCTCAAGGGCTCAAAACCTGAGTCAACCACAGGAACCTCCTCTGAGAAACCACTGTTTATTGCAGACACCTGAAATGAAAGAAAGACTAGAAAGTATAAGAGAAGGATCAATGGGGATAGCCAAGTAGGTTTAGAAGCTTTCTGGCAAGACTTCACAAAGATTTATTCAGGTTTAAGCTAATGTTTGCACTGGGGACAAATGAAGATATTATCAGGAATCTGTTCATTCCTGGTTATTCATTTATGGGTGAAAGTATTAAGCATGGGTCTGATTATGGCACCCTATTGGTTCAGTTTGATTTTAGGATGAAATTAGGCACCTATAAGTCATGAACAGCTAACAAAAAGAGTTAACAGTTACTTAACCCTAAGATAGCTAAAAGGATTCATTCAGGTGTGTTATTAGGCCCAAAAGAGATAATGTATAGAAAGCACTTTGTAAACCTTAAAACACAACATAAATGCCATAGTCATCATCGTCGTCGTCATCATCATCATCATCATCATCATCATGATCATTTTATCTGCCAGTCATTACAACTCCAATATGGTGTGACTTTATACCCTTAGCCTTCTCCTGTAGTCCTATGAAGCTCAAGCACTGTTTATAGAATGATACCAGGATGTTTTGGTAAATGTTTAACAAGTTGGCTTCTCTGGAGGAAAAAAAAATATACATATATATTTATGTATGTATGTATGTATATATATATATGTGTGTGTGTAAATGTGTACACACATATGTGTATATATGTGTATATGTATATATGTACATACATACACATATACACTTTTAAGTTTTATCTTCATTATAAGCTTTTTTATTTAGTCTAGACAATTGATAATACAATAAACCAAACTATAATTTGCAGCTTGCTAATTTCTTTTTTTTTTTTTTTTGAGGGCAATTGGGGTTAAGTAACTTGCCCAAGGTCACACGGCTAGGTTTTTGTTTGTGTGTGCGTTAAGTGTCTGAGGCAGGATCCGAACTCAGGTCCTTCTGACTTCAGAGCTGACGCTCTACTCACTGCGCCACCTAGCCGCCCCATGCTTGCCAATTTCTGATGTGTAAATACTCACACTGAAAATTTGAAAATCTGCCCTTGCAAGATAGTCAGTGTTGATTTGAATACACCTCTGGATACAGTAGAGCTTAGCTTCTCTAGATGGTCCTCTTCATCTCCATATTAAAATGTGTCTATTCCACATGGTAGGGTGTTTTGACCCTCTCGTTCTTCAAACATCCACAATTTGGAGAGCTCCTGACTCTACGTGAGTTGATCATTTTATGTACTAGGAATCTGTACCAACAGGTGCAGTGATCAATCAAGTTCTGGTAACAAAACTCATCCTATTGGAGAAAAGGAGAATTGCGCCTTGATAGATATTGGTAATCTTACAATGCAGGAATTATTACTGGAGAAAACTCTGGAAACCTTTAAAACAGAGACCCCTGAGATTCCAGAGCCAGGGCATAACTGTGGCAACCATGAAATTTAACAATATATGTAAAATTTTCAAGGGAAAGCATAATAATAAACACCAAAAAATAACAGTGGTTCTCAATATTGGATTATATGAAAGATAAATGATTTGTTCTATAGGATTAAAATACTATATCATAGTTGCATCTTTTTCTGCCAATAAAAATATGTTTATCCCTGCAAGCTGTTGTTCCATCATGTGTGACTTTTATGACCCCATTTCGGGTTTTCTTGGCAAAGATACTGGAGTGGTTTGCATTTCCTTCTCCAGTTCATGTTTCAGATTAGGAAACTGAGGCAAACAGGGATAAGTGGGTGGTCCAGGGTGACACAACTAATACATGTGTGAGGTCAGGTTTGAAGATCTCACATCTTCCTGATTCCAGGCCTATCCACTGTGCTACCTAGCTGTCCCATACTGGGAAGAGAAAAAGGTAAAAGGGCTTCAGAGTTATTATTTAAATTAATCAAATTATTTAAATTGAGAGAAATTAAATCATTAAATGACCAAAGTATGAGAATATAGCCTTGTCAAATGAGTCAAGGATATATGCTGCATACAGTTTTTGATATAAATTGTTTTTTTTCATTTGAATAGCAAACAAATATGAGTTCACTAAGGTGAACATTTTTGCCCCTTCTCTTCCACCTAATTTTATTTTATACAATGACCAGGAGTACACGGTTGATTAGCATTCATTAACAATAAGAGGATAAATTAGGTTAAAATGCTCATTCAGCAAGAAGTCATTATGGATGTAGCACATGCTTTTTCATAAAGATTTTGCTTTTCATTAATACAATTTATATTACCATGTTCAGAAATTAATTTGTTTTGTTAATTTAATGATAAAATATGTAATTGTATTTACAGGTCAATAGGTTTCAGTTGAATTGATGGGGAAATAGTCAGTTGATAGAACAAAGCCAAATTCAGAAATAAGGACCAGGCATTATAACCATTGAACTGTACCTGCCCCATGCCTCTATTTCCCATTATAAAGCATTTTATCCACCAAACATTCAAGTTGTCGCCTATGCTAAAAAGAGAATGCAAAACAATAGAATTATGATGGCCTGTGCACATCTTGAAATAATAGATTTTTCAATGAGTACTTTACATTCAGCTGTTGTGTCTGAATACAATTGAGCATAGACTCTTACAGAGCCTAATCCATGCATAGATGACCTCTGGAGTTCTTTAGCAGAAGGGCACAAGCAAATTCACAATAGATGCTTGTTCACAGCATTTCTTCAGGGAGTTCTATTGGTACCCTTTAAATACCATGCCTGAACAAAGAGCTATTTTCCTCATGTTCACTCAGGTGATGAACTTACAACAATCTATTTGAGCTAGGATTTTCTCCAAAGTTCTGAGGCTACATTAATTAATGCAATATTTCTTTTTTTTTTTTTTTTTTTGCCCAATGACCTAAACTTTTTAGCCAAAAGCACACTCTCTGTCTGTCTGTCTGTCTGTCTCTTTCTTTGTCTCTCTCTCCACCTCTGTCCTTCCTTCCCTCCACCTGTCTCTAGAGCTTTGGGGAGGTATACTAAAAGGACATACTGAAAATTGACCTCTATGATAAATAATTGCAATTATTTTGCCTAGGGGTAAAAAATTATATATCAGAGCCTCAAGTACATACTACCTTTCAAGTAAATCGCTACCTTTCAAATTTACACCAAGTTATGATTACCATTATTATATAATCTTGGTTGTAGAATCATAGATCCAGTTCTAGAAAGGACCTACAGGCCATCTGTTTAAAGTTCTCATTTTACAAACAAGGAAGCTGAGCCACAGGACAATTAAATGACTTGCCTGACATCACAAATGTGGGATTTGAACACATTCTGACTCACAAGTAAATAATATTTCTCCTATAGTTGACTATTTCCTATACTCTTGGAGGACAGCGACAGGACAATGATAACGTGACTCCTTCCACCTCTTAGGTCTAATATTGTAAAATTCTTCTCCTCGTGTGATACTTTATATCTTTGTAGAGGAATGGTATTTTCCTGCCTCTTTGTCTTTGTCCATATTCCCTCTGTGTGGAAGAGTATTTTTCCACTCTTTGAAATTCTATCTGTCCTTCAACATGTGGTTAAAATTTTCGTTTTTCACTATAACGTCTTTGAATTTCCAGTTTATTCAGTTGACAATGGTTATCAGTTTGATTGACCTCACTTAGGACTTTATAACTTCTCTTATTATATTTCTTATGATATTGCATTATGGAAAGCAATGTGGTTTAATGTGGTTTAATGAATGGAGTGTTAGCCTTGGAGTCAGCAAGATTTGAGTTTGAATTCTCAGCTATCTAAGTCAGTTACAAACACTCTCATCCTCAGTTTCCTCAATGCTAAAATAAGGGGTTTGGACTCAACAACTTGTCCTTTGTCTTATCACTTACATTTATTTTACAGTTGTTTTAGTTTGTGTATGCTTGGTATTTGAATCTCCTCCAAATCATCTTACTACGTTCCATGAAGGCAGCAACCATGTACTTTGTACCTCATCCAGTGCAGAGCAGAGTGATTTGCACAGTGAGCTCACAATGAATGGCTCCCTAAGAGTTGGATGGGTAATTGAATGGTGGTTTTACTTAGTTCTACTTATTTTCCTGCACATAGTATATTCTTAACAAATATTTTTTTGGCTTTGACCCCCCACAATCATTTTCATCCTTGTCTCCTATAGTTAAGAAACCATTTAATATGTATAGTTAACCGTATAATTTTTTCATTGCTTCACTTAGAGGGAAGAAACAAACTGAGTCTGGATTGATTTTTTGGAAAGAATTCTACCACTTTAATTAGTAGGTATGGTAAATTATGGTGAATGCTTTGCAGAAAGGCAAATGTGGAATAACATACTGGTGACACGTAAGGCCACAAACTAAAGCACTATGTTTAAATACCCACGTTACAAAGTTCTAAAATGCTTATTTCAGATTTATTATTATTTCTTTGTTAATATTTGTTGCAATTATTATTTTATACAGCATATTTTCATTTTAAAACAAAAGCAAACTCTGATCACATAACTATACAGTAATGCCAACTATTTTGCTTTTATGATTCTATTGTACAGGAGGAAAATCATGTTTGATTCATACTGAGCTTAAGCAAATGCATGCATACATATTAGGGCTGTGAAAGGAGAAAGAGGTATGATACTGGGTATTTTCTGTTAGCTAGAAAACGGAAAATGTTTATTTCACAGTCACAGGATCATAGAATTTAGATGTAGAGGGGACCTTAGAGGATACATAACCAACTCCCTCATTTCACAAATAAGGAAACTGAGGCAAAGGAAGGTTAAATGATGTCCCCAGGTTGTGCTAAGTAGTAAGTATGTAAGATAGAATCTGAACTTAGGTCTTCCTGACTCCAGGTCTAGCAAAACCATCAATTGTGATAGCTATCAGGTTTCATGAAATCTTTACATAAATCAATCAAACAACCCCCCTAAATCTAAGAACTTGGAGATGGACAATACACACACACACGTGCACACATACACAAACATGCACATAATACAGATATGTTATGTGAATATATGTATATTTGTGTCTTTAATCTACAAATTGCACGGTTTTCTTTTGCCCTTACCCCCCCAAAATATTGTTGAGCCCTGATTGGCTCAGAAGGAATGCAAACAGCAATTCTTTCTGTTTTGAACAGAAACCCTGAAGGTCTTCCCATCCCAAATAGATTTATTTTTTAAATTAGGTAAAAAGGACATTTTCTGCCTCATTTCTTATTAAGCCTTAATCACTAAATGGGTGTTACCTCAGTCAAACAGAGACCTTTTAAGGACCTTAGATTGAAAAGGCCAAGGTTCCCCACTGCATCCTGGGCCATCTCTAGTTGTTCTGATCCATGTCTGGCCACTGGACCCAGATGACTCTGGAGGAGAAAGTGAGGCTTTCCACAGCCCTTCTTCACTTACATACAGTTTACTTGCATGTCACGCCTCATTCCCCTGATGTCATGGTCCTCTTTGAGGATGAAGGACAAACAACAACTGTGTGGAAATATAGACTAGTAAAACACATAGTCTGGCTATTTTATCTCACATAGACATGAAGGAACGCATTGCTGTTTATGGTAGTCTATCAAACACTTAAAAATGCTATTTTTAAAATTCTGAATTTTTTCTCTCCATCTCCTCTACCACCCATTGAGAAGGCAAGAAAAAGAAAAGTCGTTACAATATGTGTAGACATATCAAGAACTTTTGTGATCAAATTTTGATATGTACATTTTTAAGGAGAAAATAATAGTTTGGGTTATGTTTATCTTTATCATTGGCTAGTAGTATCAACTTATATATCAGGTTGCCTCTGGGGATATCTAACCTTATTGAGATGCTTATAACTTGAGAATGAAAATATTTGAAAATGAAAAGTAGAAATAGATAGGATTTTGGAAAAAAACAAACAGAAATAAAAATCATATGTATTTAACATTCAAAGTTGTCTATAAATCTTTATTGAATTTCTTCTCTTTTGGTGAACTTTGAAAATGTTGATAATGAAGATATTTTCCATATTTACTATTATATAGATAAATATATTTACAGAATATGCATATACAATTGTATATAAATTCATGAATAAAACAATAATAGAATATTTATCATCAGAAATTATCTCCTTTATTCCTATTAACTTGGCCTTGAAAGAATCATAGGATTTTGTTAAGGAGTGAGAGAGTGGAGGGGAAATATATCCCAAGTTGACATTACTTGAACAAAAGTACTGGAGTAGAAACAAACATAATACACACATACACACACACACACACACACACACACAACTAATTGAAGCAAAAGACATGTTTCAGTTGTGTATAAAGAGATACAAATTGTTGTGCTCTGGTTCTTTAGACAGGTGACTCACTACCTTTCTATTATAACTTTATCTTGCACATGTTGCAGTTTAGTTGATTATAGTTTATTTTACTTCAGTTACATTTTAAATTTGTCTTCCTTTTGGTCTTTTGAGAGATGCCCTTATCTCTTGGTCATTATTTGCATAAGAATACTGGTCTCATTAACAACTCAGACACAAAAACTTGTTTTAGACATCATCACTTATGCAGCTGGCTAATCTTGTCTATCTTTGTTGTTGAGTCTAATAATCTTAGTTCCAGAGGGTGATGTTAACTGACCTTGTTAATATTCAAGCGATCTCTTGGGCTTGAACTGCACTCTGCAGAGATGTAGTAGTTGAAGTTATAAATACAGATCAACTCTTCCACAGAGTACAAAGTGGAAGAGAGAATAGTTTCCTTCTCTCTCTTTTCTCCTGGCATAATTAATGGACAATGGGCAGAAGATTTAGAAAAAAAAAAATAGATTTAGGCATAATGTAAGGAAAAACAACAGCATCAACACCTTATTCTAACAATTAGAACTGCCTCAAAATGGGGAGTAAGCTTCCCCTAATGATGGGCTTCCCCCTATTGTACACATTCAAGAAAAGTTTACTCAAAGGATGTACAGATTTCTGCTTAAGTGTTTGTTGGAGTACATAGCCTCTGAGGTCTGTCCTAATTCAGATATCCTGAGATTCTGCAAAAGGAGGGTTTCTTGCTTTGTTTTGTTTTATAATGACCAGAGGTGTCACTGTCCTTTACCAAACAGAGGAGATGTATGTGTTTGAAGTAATAGGGAATTAGCTGGTGAAAAGGGGAAGATTGAAAATGTTGAAAGATTGAAATAACTAAGCATGGAGGTAAGATATCCTTCCTGTCTCTGGAAATGTGCAGTTTTCTTAATTCAGGATGGATTGAGCCAAACTTGACAGTTATCTGTAACTTAGTTAAGTCTATCACATATTCATGGAAAAGGGATTTAATATTAAGATTAACTAGGTAATGTGGTTTTTTATATACTCTATGGGATAATTGACTGAGAAAGCTGTTCTGAGAGATCAGTGATCAACTAGGCTGATGAATTCTTTTCTTTTCAGGAACACTCTAAGACTAAACCAAAACTGAAAAATTAAGTCCAAAAGCTAGATATATTCTAATTTTTGAAAATTTGACATATAAAGGAAAGAGTATGCTTTTTGTATGTGTGCGTGCCTGTGCACATACCCACCCACACACCCATTTCTAATTACATGTTCAATACATCAAATAAGTTCTTTAATTTTTATAACTCTTGATACTTAAAAAAAAACATCTATCATCTTATTTCATATTCTTAGGTGATTTTGTTTAAATAAAAAATGTTTTCCTGCATTATAAACACATGCAATAATTTTTTTTTCTTCCAACCACTAAATCAAAAGAAATTCCATTATTTATCACATGTACATGCAGTACCTCATCTGGGCCTACATTCCAATCCTCCCACCACTCCCCCTGTCCTCACATATATTGATGGATCAGTTCCCCACAAGAAAGCTTACTCACTTCTACCCTCAGGGTTTATGGGTAATGCTGAGGGATTGAGTTTCCCCATACTATGGCTCACAAGTGTTTTCTCAATACACTAACAATTAATCAGACTTAATTAGTTTTTAGTAAGTGGTGTTTGCTAACATGATATAGTAAGAGTTGTTGGTACAAAAGATGCAAAAAGAAGTTGAGAAACAAGAATAAAAGCTATGGAAAATAAAGTGGACTGGTGGGAAATTTACAAAGTATCAGATTCTGCTTTCTTGCATCTTTGGAATTTTGGTTTTGCTTTACATCTTGCTCCAAATTCTCTAGAGTGTTTTTATACATTTTTAATAATCATGTCCTTTCCAAAGTGATATCATTTACATCTGCCATACCTATGCTCCACCTGTAGAACCTTGTCCTCTTTTCATCTACCCCGTTCCCTTCCCCTGAATGGAACATGGATTTTTCTAATAGCACGTTGACATACTCCATATATAATAAGGGGACTCCTAGGTAGTATTGCCTCAATTGTCATGTTGTTTTAATTCCTTTGCTCAGTGGGCACTATCTTATATACATAGAATGTACTCACCTATGTCTGCAGTTGCCTGGCACATCAAATATTTACATGATCTTGGAAAGAACATTAGGGTTTGAACAAATACTTTCTATTATTCTAATATTAATAAATGCATTTTCCTACTTCCTCCAAGGATCCTGTATTTTTTTAAGCTCCACATTCAGATGTTTTCTACTTTGTTATGGAAGACTGCTTTCCCCTTGTGTATCATGTGTTGTCTAAACTATTAATGCCAGCTTTTATTATAGCAAACCTACAAAAATCTCTTATTCTATTTTTTATATATTTTGACTTTATTAATTTGTTGTTTACTTTTAGTTTACAAGGTTCAATTCCCCATTTCTTTGAATTTCAAATTTTCCTCCCCTTCTTCCCCTCTCCCCCGCCTTGTACATTCAGGCATAGGATATGCTGATACTTTCACATTAGCCATTCGTCAGGTTATAAAGAAAAATTGAATCAGATGGAATGAACAATTGGAAAAAGGAAACAAAATCAAACAAGAAAAAGAAAGAGAGAAAAAACCTAGCCGTGTGACCTTGGGCAAGTTACATAACCCCAATTGCCCTCCAAAAAGCAAAAAAAAAAAAAAAAAAGAGAGAGAAGTGGTAATTTGCTTCAATCTGCATTCAAACTGTATTCTTTCTATTTCTTTCTCTGAATGTAGACATCTCTCTCCATCATGTGTCTTTTGGAGTTTACTTATAACCTTGCATTTCTGAGAAGAGCTCAGTCTATCAAAGTTGGTTGTCACACATGTTGTATCTGTAATGGTGTACAATTTCTTTTCTTCTCACCCAGCATCAGTTTGTATAAGCCTCTCCAGGTAAATATGAAGTCCATCTGATCTTCGTTTCTTATGGCTCAATAGTATTCCATTACATTCATATACCACAACTTGTTTAGCCATTCCCCAACTGATGGGCATCTCCTTAATTTCCAATTCTTTGCCACCACAAAAAGAGCTGCTATAAATATTTTTGTACATATGGGTCTTCCTCCCGCTTCTATGATCTCTTTGGGATACAACTCTAGAAGTGGTATTGCTGGGTGAAAGGTTATGAAGTTACTTATAGCCCTTTGGGCATAGTTCCAGATTGCTCTCCAAAATGGTTGGATCAGTTCACAACTCCACCAGCAATATATATGTGTTCCAATTTTTCCACATCCTCTCCAGCATTTATCATTTTCCTGCTTTGTCATCTTAGTCAATCTGACTGGTGAGATGTGGTACCTCAGAGTTGTTTTGATTTGCATTTCTCTATTCAATAGTGATTTAGAGCATTTTTTTCATATGCTTAATTTCTTCCTCTGAAAACTGCCTATTCATATCCTTTGACCATTTATCAATTGGGGAGTGACTTGTATTCTTATAGATTTGACTCAGTTCTCTGTATATCATAGAAATGAGGCCTTTGTCAGAGACATTAGTTGTAAAAATTCTTTCCCAATTTCCTACTTCCCTCTTAATCTTGATTACATTGGCTTTGTTTATACAGAAGCTTTTTAATTTCATATAGTCAAAGTTATACATTTTGCATTTTATAATGCTCTCTAATTTTTGTTTGGTCATGAAGTCTTCCCTTCTCCATAAATATGACAGGCAAACTATTCCTTGCTTTTCCAGATTACTTACAGTATCATCCTTTATAGCTAGATCATGCATCCATTTAGACTTAATTTTGGTATACGATGTTAGATAATACTCTATGCCCACTTTCTGCCATACTATATTCCAGTTTTCCCAACAGTTTTTATCAAATAGTGCATTCTTATCCCCAAAACTGGGGTCTTTGGGTTTATCAAAAAGTAGATTATTATAGTCATTGACTGATGAGTCTTGTGTAGCCAATCTATTCCATTGATCAACTGCTCTATTCCTCAGCCAGTACCAAGTAGTTTTGATGACTGCTGCTTTATAATACAGATTAAAATCTGGTATAGCTAGGCCACATTCCCTAGCATTTCTTTTCATTAATTCCCTTGATATTCTGGACCTTTTATTATTCCAAATGAATTTTGTTACTAATTTTTATAGTTCTATAAAGTAATTTTTTGGTAATTTAATTGGTATGGCACTAAATATGTCATTTAATTTAGGTAAAATTGTCATTTTTATTATATTAGCTCCACCCAGCCATGAGCAATTGATGTTTTTCCAATTAGTTAGATCTGACTTTATTTGTGTAAGAAGTGTTTTGTAGTTGTATTCATATAGGTCCTGGGTTTGTTTTAGCAGGTAGATTACCAAATACTTTATAATGTCTACAGTAACTTTAAATGGGATTTTTCTTTCTATCTCTTGCTGTTGGATTTCATTAGAAATACACAGAAATGCCAAGGATTTATGTGGGTTTATTTTGTATCCTGCAACTTTGCCAAATTTATTTATTGTCTCAAGTAGTTTTTTACTTGATTCTTTAGGATTCTCTAAGGATATCATCATATCATCTGCAAAGAGTGATAACTTGGTCTCTTCTTTGCCTAATTTGATTTCTTTTTCTTCTGTAATTGCTACTAATAACATTTTTAGTACCAAATTGAATAAGAGGGGTGATCGTGGACATCCTTGTTTCACCCCTGACCTTATTGGAAATGTTTCTAGCTTATCCCCGTTATATATAATACTTGCTGATGGCTTTAAATAGATGTACTTGTTATTTTAAGAAAGGCTCCATTTATTCCTATACTTTCTAGTGTTTTTAATAGGAATGAGTGTTGTACTTTCTCAAAAGCCTTTTCTGCATCTATTGAGATAATCATGTGGTTTCTGCTAGTTTTATATATTAAATTGATGGTTTTCCTATTATTAAACCATCCTTGCATTCCTGAAATAAATCTTACCTGATCAAAATGTATTATTCTTGTGATAAGTAGCTTTAGTGTTTTAGCTAATATTTTATTTAAAAATTTTGCATCTAAATTCATGAGGGAAATTGGTCTATAATTTTCTTTCTCTGTTTTATCTCTTCCTGATTTAGGTGTCAGTACCATATTTGTGTAATAAAAAGAATTTGGTAGGACCCCTTCTTCATTAATTTTTCCAAATACTTTTTAGAGTATTGGAGTCAATTGTTCTTTAAATGTTTGATAGAATTTGCTAGTATATCCATCTGGCCCTGGAGATTTTTTCCTAGGGAATGCACTGATGGCTTGTTCAGTTTCTTTTTCTGAAATGGGGTTAAGTAATTTATTTCCTCTTTAGTTATTCTGTACAACTTATATTTGTTCTAAATAATCATCCATTTCACTAAGATTGTCAAATTTATGTGCATATAATTTCATAAAATAATTCCTAATTATTGTTTTAATTTCCTCTTCATTTGAGGTAGGTTCACGCTTTTCATTTTTGATACTCAGTTTGGTTTTCTTCCTTCTTTTTTATCATATTGTATAAGGGTCTATCAATTTTATTGGCTTTTTCATAAAGCCAGATCCTAGTTTTATTTATTAATTCAATTGTGTTCTTAATTTCAATTTTATTATTCTCTCCTTTGGTTTTACTTACTAATTTAGCATTTAATTGTGGATTTTCAATTTGATCTTTTTCTAACTTTTTCAAGTGCATGCCCAATTCATTGATCTCCTTTTTCTCTAATTTATTTATGTATGCACTCAGGGATATAAAACTTCCCCTAAGAATTGCCTTTGATACATCCCACAAATTTTGGTATGTTGTCTCATTATTGTCATTCTCTTGAATGAAGTTACTGATTATTTCTATAATTTCTTGTTTGACCCACTCATTCTTTAGGATTAAATTGTTTAGTTTCCAATTAGTTTTTAGTCTATCATTCTATGGCCCTTTATTGCATATGATTTTTATTGCTTCATGATCTGAGAATGATGCATTTAATATTTCTACCTTTCTGCACTGAATTGTGAGGTTTTCATGTCCTAGTACATGGTCACTTTTTGTGTATGTGCCATGTACCCCTGAGAAGAAGGTATATTCCTTTTTATCCCCATTCAGTTTTCTCCAGAGATCTATCATATCTACCCCCTCTAAAATTCTATTCACCTCCTTAACTTTTTTCTTGTTTATTTTGTGGTTGGATATATCAAGTTCAGAGAAGGGGCGACTAAGGTTTCCCACTAGTATAGTTTTGCTATCTATTTCTTCCTCTAATCCCCTTATCTTCTCTAGGAATTTGGATGCTATACCACTTAGTGCAGATATGTTAAAGAATGATATTGCTTCATTCTAGATAGTGCCTTTTAGCAGGATATAGTTTCTTTCCTTATCTCTTTTAATTAGATCATTTTTTGCTTTTCCTTTATCCGAGATAAGGCTTGCTACCACCACTTTTTTTTTTCAACTTTAGCTGAGGCATGATATATTTTACTCCGGCCTTGTACCTTTATCCTGTGTGTATACCTCTGTTTCAGATGTGTTTCCTGTAAATAGCATTGTGTAGGATTATGGTTTTTAATCCATTCTGCTATCCACCTCCATTTTATGGGAGAATTCATGCCATTCACATTCACAGTTATGATTAATATCTGTCTGTTTCCCTCCATCCTATGTGTTTACTTTTATTTTTCTTCCCTTCTCCCTTCCCCTCCTTAAGAGTTTTCCTTTTGACCACCACCTCCCTCAGTATTACCTTATTATCAGCACCCCTCCCTTTTTCTCCCCTTCCTCATTACTTCTTCCCTTCCTTCTAACCACCCCAACCTTCTTAGCCCTTCCCCTCTCCTACTACCTGTAGGATATGATAGATTTTTATACTTAATGGGGTATATTATTTTTTCTTCAAACCAAGATTGACAAGAACAGATCCCATGTAAAGCTCCTCTCCCTCCCCTCTTTCCCTCTATTATGATACATTTTGTGTCTCTTCTCAAAAGAGTCCTGTGCTTAACTGGTTGTATTATTCCCTCCTTGCACCAGAACCAATGGAGGAAAAGCTTATATAATGCTCATCTCCTTCCCTTCTGTCCCTCTATTATATTGTTTTTATGCCTCTTTGTGTGGCATAATTTACCCATTTCTACTTCATTCTTTCCTCTTCTTCCATTGCAGTCCCTTTGTAGCCCTTAATAAGGATGTTTTTAAATCATCATTTTGTGTAATTTATTATTATACCCTCTACTTGTCTATAAACAGTTTGCTCTTATTAAATAACAGGGTGTGTGTGTATGTTTTCCTTGTTTACCTTTTTATGTCTCTCTTGCATCTTGTAATTGGAGCTTGAATTTTTCATTAAGCGCTGGCTTTTTCATCAGGAAGATCTGGAAATCCATTATATCATTGAATGACCGTCTCCTTGCCTGGAAGAATATGCTCAGTTTCTATGGGTAGGTGATCCTTGGTTGTAACTGGAGCTCTTTTGACTTGCAGAAAATTGTATTCCACTTCCTCAGATCTTTTTAGCTGCCAGATAGATCCTGTGTGATCCTCACTATGGTCCTGCGATATTTGAATTGTTTTCTTCTAGCTGCTTGTAGAATTTTCTCTTTTACCTGGTAGTTCTGGAGTTTGGCCACAATATTTTGCCTACTTTTGAATTTGGGATCTCTTTTAGGAGGTGTCTGGTGGATTCTCTCAATTTCTATTTTACCCTCTGGTTCTAGTATCTCAGGGCAGTTTTCCTTGATGAGCTCTTGGAAGATGTTGTCTAGGCTCATTTTTTCATCATGATTTTCCGGTAGGCCTATGATTCTCATATTATCTCTCCTGGATCTGTTTTTTTATGTTTTGTTTTACTTATTCATGGTTCCTCAAATTTGCTTCAATTTGATTAATTCTAGTTTTTAGCAAATTATTTTCCTCAGTTAGTTTTTGGACCTCCTTTTTCATATCACTCATTTTTCTTTTTAAGGAGCTGCTTTCTTCATTGTAATATTCTTCTAATTTTTCAATTTTGATTTTAAAAGAATTATTCATTTTATCTTCCATATATCTCATTTAGTTTTCAAAGTTCCTTTTGAGCTCATCTAAGAAAACTTTCTGTGCCTGAGACCAGTTCTCTGTTGAGGCTTCAGCTGTGGGTGCAGAGTCATCATTGTCTCCCTCTGAATTTGGTTCCTCCCTCTCAAGATAGTAGGACTCCAGAGTCTTTTTCTTTGCAGTCTGCTTTTAACCTATTTTGAGGCAGGGTCCTAGCCACACCCTTCCTCTAGGGTTCCCAAGTTTTTACTGTTTAAAGTTTTGACCTGGGGCAATAATCACTATGTTTTCAGGGTCACAGGAGGGAATTGTAGCAGCTGGGTTCACTCTGCCATCCTGGTCCCTGGAAGTCCAGATAGAGGCTTTTTAAATTTCTAGGCGATGTACTGGTAGTCCCAGGAGTAGCTGCTGCCCCTGGCAGGGAACCTGCATTTGACTCTTACCCTGCTCCCCATCCAGTCCTAGCCCTGCAGTGACAGGCCTGGCAGTGGCTCTTGTGGTTGGTGGGTCAACTTGCCTCCAAGTTAATCAGGCCTCATCAGGGCCTCTGCACCCTTTGGCTGTCTTCTGGGCCTCTGTGCTGCTGCCTGGGGTCATCTTCCTGGACACTGCCAAAAATCTCTTATTCTTTAGAGATCTCATTGGGTAAACATTAGACAAGATGAGAATAGCCAAAAGGCTTGTGATAGACATGGATGGAATCATGTAAGCACTAAAATATGTCATTGGCATGAAGTTTCTAATGGCTATACTCTCATCTAAAAGAGCATTATTAACATTGTTTCTTTCATCACTTTGGTTGTATTAATATTCTTCCATATTCATTGACAAGATCAACTAAAGAAATCTTAAAAGATTTTTGTAGAACTCTGAAATATATCCCCTCATGATCATATTCCTGTTGACTTGGGTGTATGTCTAACAAATGATTGTTTTGTTTTCCTTTGGTACTCATGATTCAGGAATATCATAAGCCCAATTTATCTGCTGTGTTTGTTTCTGAAGGAATTCCCTAATGAAATCTCCCATTATTTGTTAGTTTTCTTTTAGTGGTAGCTAAATTCATCTATGAATTTCTTTCTCATGCCACTTTTTTCCCCTGAATTTGTCATTCTCACATATTCTCTTTCCTCCTATATCACTTTGAAAATATTTAGATCAATTCTTTTTGTTATTCTATATTTGATATGTCTGATCTGCTCCAAATTTTATACATTTCCCCACTACCCTTTCTCCTTATTTCTTCTATAGACAAAAGTACATACTTTGTTTTCTAAAGATTGGGTCTTTATGCTTTTCCTTTGAGAGGTTTCTTTATATATCACTTAACCTAATGTCATAAAAATTAGAGACTTTGTAGACATTAATTTATTTGAAACCCTCCCATTATTAGATGAAGACAATGCAGCCTATAGAAGTGATATGGTTCCCAAAGGTCATCTAATAATCTGTCAGTGCTAGAATCTGAGCATTTCTTCTACCAGTCCAATGTATGTCTCATCACTCTTTGACATCTTGACAGAACAACATTTCCCTCTTCTTGATCATTGTTTACCTTAGTTTAATTTCTTTCTCTTCTAACAGGTGTTTATACTTTCTTTAGACCTTTCACATTTTCCTTGATTGTGAGGCATTATCACAGAATGATTAGAAAAAAAAAAGATGGCATCTTCTGAATTACACATCATGACCATATATTCAGAATACAAATTATTGTCAATTCTACGAGCTCAGTTGTTTTTATTTTTCCAAATTTTTAGCATCAATCCAAATAAATAACATTAAATCCTATATTCTTTTAATCTAATTGTAAAAATATGGCTTCAAAGGTTATAGTTCCTTTGATCCTATCCCCAACCTCTTTTGGGGAGATGAGATATTTGCATTGTGTTGGTAGTACCCAGTGGAGCACCATGAGGTGAGGTATTTGGATTTCTTTGTGAGGAATAAGTATATGCCTTCCTCCATGCTGATAGTATGGGGTAAATCCCTATTTAGCTTCTGTTAATTAGGGCTCTGCCCCTGATGACCTGGGCTCTGAATAACTTACAGAACCAAAAGAGAAAAGTGGGGAGGGGCCCTAATGAGCAACATGCTCACATAGCTACCCTATTTCTTTTTTTTTTTTTAATAAGCAATTGGGGTTAAGTAACTTGCTCAAGGTTACACGGCTAGTCATTATTTATGCGTGGGTGCTCATTTTCTGAGGCCGGATCTGACCTCGGGTCATCCAAACTCCGAGGCCGGCGCTCTTACTCACTGCGCCACCTAGCCTCCCCTCCTATTTCTTTTTAAAGGAACTGTCCAAAAGGAATAGTAAACCCACTATAGTGATAAGCCTGCTAACCAACAGCAACTACTAGTTAATCACGTATTGTTTGCTAACTCTCAAAATCTGGAAGATATGAAAGTAGCAATACTGATTTGGATGGCCAAACAGTTGAAGAATGTGACATTTTGTCAAGGCTGAAATGACATTTTGGGCAGCTCCACCACAAAATTGACAACACCATAATTTTTCCCACTTTCAAAACAATTTTTTGTTTCTAGTTTATGACATAGCCTGTCATACTCCTAAGAGCCAGAGGAAGCTTAGCCTAAGTATGAAGAATTACTAAACTAACGATTGGGAGGGGAGTATAAAGTGGCTGGAGACATTTTCTAACTCTTACCACAGAATAAGGGTCATTCTCCGACTCACTGTTTGGGTATAAATGTCTAACCATCATCCGATCACCTTTGAGGGGAGCAGTAAATAGTATTTGACAACACTGTTATAAAAGCCTGAAATTACTGCAGAGATATCCCCAACTTTTGACTGCTATAATTATACTCACAGCCAAGGCCATACCAATTATAGGCGAGAATATGTGATCACCATTATTTCTCCTTCTCTTGGATTTATTTGAATAAAGAAAACATCTGGATTGAACATTATAGGAATGACCTTGATTTCCAGCCTAATCCCTATTGCCCTAAGGCTTCTGGTGTGTTAAAATCTAATAAAGAGATTTCATTTCAAAATAATACCTGCCATTTGGATTAACTTTTATAGTATACAAGGCACCTTGATATTCATTACTTCATTACAATCTCTTTATGACATAAAGCAGGTATTACCTTGATTTTAAAAATGAAGAAATTGAGGCTCAGAGAATTTATTTATTTGCCCAGTCACACAGTTTATGAGTAACATAGCTAACTCTGGAACTTAGGCTTTCATTTCCAGTTTAAGTTCAGTACTCTTTCTGTTATAAATATTTAAATCAATTTAATTCAATTTGAGAAACATTTCTAAGACACCTACTGTGTGTATGGTACTGTGGTATGTGTGGGGGTGGGGGAATGGGGAGGGGAGCACAAAAACAAACAGTGTTTAGTCTAATGGAATCGCACTCCACTATGTGGTGTATGACAAGTACAAAAACAAAATCAATGAAAAAGCATGTATTCTTATTTCAGCCAAACATCAAATGAGCTTTTTTTGGTCTCTGCATCAAGCTGCTGACTCATTGAGCATATAGTGTGCTAAAATGTTCAAGTCATTTTCAGAACAAGTGCTATCTACCCATGCTTCCAACATCTCATATTTGTGAAGTTTGATTTTCATACCCAAGTGCAAAAATTTACCTTTGTCCTTTCGGAATTTCATCTTGTTAGAATTAGCCCTAAACTCTGACTTATTAATGTACTTTTGGAGTGTGATTCTGTCATCCCATGTCTTAGCTATGCTTGGAAGCTTTGTGCTTGTCATCAGCAGTTTTGATGAACATACCATTTATGCCTGTATCTGAGCCATTGATAAAAAATATTAAAGAGCACAGGGCCAATGAATGAATGAAAAAGCATTTATTAATTCTCATGTACAAAGTACTATGCTAAACACTGAAGATCATAATATAAATAGCTAGAATTTATATTCACAAAGCATTGTACGTATATTATCTTAGTTTATCCTCACAATAACCCTGTGAGGTGGTATATTATCATACACATTTTACATATGAGGAAACAGGATCACAGCTAGTTTAGGTGACTTGGCCAGGTGAGTTATATAGATAGTAAATATATAAGGCATAATTCCAAACTTAGAGCTCCCTTTAAGGTTTTCAAATTACATTACAGATAGGATCTCATTTCAACCTCACAGCTACCCTTGGAGACATATCAGATTAGTATTCCCATTTTTAGAGGTGTGGAAATTTAAGCAACAGATGTTAAATTACTTAACCAGGGTCACACAGCTAATAAATGCCTGAAGCAGGATTTGAACTCAACTTTCTGAATTCAAGACAAATGCTTTATCCACTGCACCACTTCACTACCATACATATAAACAGAAAATTAAGACAGGTTCTGATCTCAAGGAACTCACATCCTAATTGGAGGTTTGGGGTGGGGTAGAGGAAGAAGGGGAATATGTAGGCTTCAACTTCAAGTCAGATGAAAAGCCCCAATGGTCCTTAGGGTAAAGCAGCAAAGCAGATGGGAAAATATCTTCTTTAGTGTTCTTTTCTTTAATAAAAGCATATCATCTTTTAATGAACCATTTAACAATGCCAAGGACTCTGATGGTAAGAGCTTAGTTTTCTATGTTGCTGGTGGCTGTGGCTGCAGCCCTGGTAGAAGCAGTAACCAGGGTTCTAGAGTTGGGTTGAAAGGAATACTGATTTTTTTGGGGTGTTGCCACTTCTGTGATTCTTGACCCTTTAGGGAATCATGGGAACAAATATGAAAACTAGACAAGATGCTCAAGCAAAATTTGCAGAGCTAGATACTAGGCAGGATGATGAAGGAAAGCTCTGTGGTGGAGGGAACATGTAATCTCATGTAGCATGTAGCCTCAAAGAATTGAATTTTCAAAGCCCAATATCTGAAAGGATGTTCTGGGTATGTCAGATGGTTTGTGTTACTGTGTGTCTGCTAATACATTAAGCTGAAATTAGGCAAGGACTTAGAATGAATGTCAATGGTAACTATTTCTCTTTGGAACAGCAACCCTGAGGGTCTTGCCCTACCAGTTTGATTTGTTTTCTTTTTTTTTTCTAATTAAAGGGGTCATCCCTTGACTCACTTCTTAGAGACCTGTTCACTGAATGGGTGTTAACTCCCTCTAAGTGAGTACCTGAAAAGATCTCAGCGTAAAAGGGTCAGGGTCTCTCATTGCATCCTGAGTCATCTCCAATCATCCTGATGAATATCTGGTCACTGGATCCAGATGACTCTGAAGGAGAAAGTGAGGCTGGTGACCTTGCACAGCCCTCCCTCACTCAAATCAAAGTCAACTACCAGTCATGTCATCATTTCCCTGATGCCATGGTCCTTTTTTTTTTTTTTAAAGCAATTGGGGTTAAGTAACTTGCTCAAGGTTACACGGCTAGTCATTATTTATGCGTGGGTGCTCATTTTCTGAGGCCGGATCTGATCTCGGGTCATCCAAACTCCGAGGCCGGCGCTCTTACTCACTGCGCCACCTAGCCGCCCCTTTAGGGCAATTGGGGTTAAGTGACTTGCCCAAGGTTACACGACTAGGTTTTTGTTTGTATGGATTAAGTGTCGGAGGCCGGCTCCGAACTCAGGTCCTTCTGATTCCAGGGCCGGAGCTCTATTCACTGCGCCACCTAGCTGCCCCATGCCATGGTCCTTTTTGAAAACAAAGGACAACCACAACAACACCGGCCTGCTAAAGACTGCACATTGAATTTTGGAAATAATTAGTAATCCATTTTTACCAGAATGTAGAAAGTGAAAAAGAGAAGGGAGATTGAAAGGATTATGAAATGCTTATGAAATAATAAAATATGCCATACTTAGGAAATTATATTTTATCCTGTACATAATAGGAAGCTACTAAAGGAATGACACAGATATACTTAAACCTTCAAAAGATTATTTTGACAGCTATGTGAAAGATGTACTGGAGAGGATAGGAAGCTTTAGTCAGGAAAATTAGTCTATTTAAGTAATGAAGGTGAGATAGGGATAGCCCCTGAAAAAGGGGAATCACATAGGATAGTATGATAAGAAATGGGAATTACAGGGTGCAGTAAGACCTCATGGCAAGGTGGGGAGAGTACTAGATGTGGAGTTAGGGAGATCTAGTTTGGAATAATGCCTCAGATATTTACTATCTGCCTTCGACACAACTAACCTTGAGCAAGTCACCTGGACTATATGTGACTCTTTTCCTCATATGTAAAATGTGTATGATAATACTGCTTCACTCACTGGGTTATTGTACAGATCAAATAGGACACTGCAGGTATAGGATTTCACAGTCATAAAAGAGTTACACAAATGGGATCAAGTCACAACTTATTTAAGGACCTTATTTTCTTTTTTCCATAAAATGGGGGAGTTAAACTAGACAGCATCAGAAAAATTTTCTCTCTGCAATAGCCTATATTCTATATTTTTCCTAGGCTATAAACTGGTTCACCACACAAAAGCAAAAATGGAGTGTTTGGCAATAACATTTTTTTGTTCTTTTTTTTGCTGTTGTGAATTTTAAAACGAGCAAACACAAATATTTCAAGATAAAAAGAACAACAGGGAGAAATTAAAAGAAACTATAAACTTCTGTTATGCATATATACATACACACATACGTAAACATATGTTAAATTTTAAAAGGTATTGACAATTGTAACTTTTGTTTTTCCTTCTGTACTTCTTTTATGTGTATTTTTAAAATGTTTTAAAAATGTTCTTTTTTCATGTCTTCCACTAGCACTAACCCATTTTAGTGGTGGGCTAAGCTACCCTTTTAATATATACAGTGAAGCCAAACAAATCAACATCTTGTCCACTTCTGACAATGTTTATCTCATTATATATCTCTGGTCTACCACCACTCTATCAAGAAACGTCATTTCAAGTCCTGAATGTTTGCTGCTTTGGTCAGAGTTCTGAAGACTTTGTATGTTGGTTTTTTTGACATTATTATTTTGGCCATTGTAAATTGTTCTCAAGGTTCTGTTCATTTCATTCTGTGGCAATTCACACAAGTCTTCCCATATTTCTTTGAATCATTTATGTTCACTATTTCTCATGGAACGATAATATTACACTACTTCCATGTATGACAATTGTTCAGCTGTTCTCCATTTATTCTATTTCCAATTCTTTATTACAACAGAAAGTGCTGCTATAAATATGCTCGAGCACATTGGTTAAGAAGTATTTTCCCCAAGTTTTAAAAATCTTTTTGAAAAATTTTTAATTGATCCATTTTACACGTAAGTTATTAGTTTAAGCAAATGCCATCATTTCCTACTATTTAAAACTTATGGTCCTTGAATGTTTCTTTTTGCCTGCTTCCCCAGTGTCTAGCCTATTACTGATATTATGTAACCAATAAATACCTCTTTAATTATTAAGGGACAATATGCAAACATTTATTATACATAAAACTCAAATCACACAAAAGAAATCCCATCAAATGCTAAGCTCAGGCATTTTTACTATTTAGAATTTGTTTTGGGATAGCTACTTCCTTTAAGGTAGCAATCTATAGAAATGCAAAAGTTTGGGCTGTTGGCACTTTTTCTTTTTTATCTTTTTTGGCTGTTAGCTTTCATGGCTCGTGTTTCAACAAAAGTATTTATTAGAAACAAATAACCTTCCCACTGTGACACATATCAAGATCTTGCTGAGAATTTCTATGGATACCTATATTTTTGTCTGCTGCTAACCAATTTTGAAAGCTTATGCCCACACTCTTCCTTGCTTTGGTAGAATCTATACTAATCACAAGTCATAAAAGATAGTATTTCAAAATATTTTGTCTGAGTTATAACATTCCATTGACTAGTCTTTTCATGGACATTGATATGCTTTGCAGCTTTTGACTGCGATTCAAACTACTATAGATTATCTTGCAGACCAGTCAATATAAGAAAGCACAAAAAAGAATTCTGTAACCTTCTAAGAATGAATAAATATTTCTATAGGTCCCTCATGGAAAGTGTTGTTTTGTAGTAGTTCAGTAGTTTCAAAGTGCATTTCCTGGCAGTTGACAATATTAGTATTACCTAATACCATTTATCTGAAATATTTCAAATGTGATTTGGTTATACATCATCATTCTCTGCCCTTTATCATAATTTTCCAAATTCCCAGTCCCTTTTGAGCTCTAAAATTAATAAGTCTTTAAACCTCTTTGCCCTGTTGAGGTTATTTATATGCTACAAAAACAGAGGAAGAAGGAAGAGGAGGAGAAAAAAAAGGAGAAGGAGGAGAAGATAGCTAATAGGTTCTAGTATTCCTAGTTCTGAATTTAGCTTATTTTTTACTATCTTTTCATGTCTTTTCAATAGAGGCCAGAGTAAAGCATGTAACTAGGTCAATATTATCAATCTGTATTAGTTGTTTTCAGCATTGGAAACCACCTATATGTAGCCTGGGACCCACCTGAGTCAGCCCACTAACAGCAATTCTAAGGCTAATGGTCCTGTAAGACAAAGGCGACAAATAGAAACAGAGACCACTAACCTGTATATGAGGACATAATTGTACAACACTGAGGGTTGTATATTGACTTAGTTTTAAAATGAAATTTTATCTTTTTTATTATATTTTTAATTTATTTTGTTAAATATTTCCCAATTTCATTTTAATTGGACTCAGGCCACATTCAGGTGTGTTGTGGACTGGCAGCAGTCTGCATGTTTGACACCTCTGCCTTAAAGGTCTATCATTTGTTCAAACTAAGAGCTCTGGGTCTCAATTTCCAATGAATTTCAATGGACCAAGCCAGATAACACAGAAATTCAATATACAAGACATTTAATTAGTTGGAATAGCAAGATATTATAAGTAACAAGTAAATATCTCTCCCACCCATTCATCCCCATCAAAAAGAGCCCAAGGAACTGCTGATACTCATGCTGCTAGTTAAGAGAGGGGTTATTTCTCAGGCAATCTATAGTTTTAGGGTTATGTACGACTTAGGATATCTCTCATGATTCTGTTAGCTCTATCTTCCTGCAAACTGTATGCCTCACTAATGTGAAATGGACATCTTTGTTCTAGTGAATGGCCAGTCTCCTTTTTCGATGTTTCCTTGCAGAGCAGCTGTCATCATCTGCCTCTAGGTTGTTTCTCCACTGAGTTGTTACTGCCATCTGATGGAGAGCGTCTTCTGTTCTTGGAGTTTCTTCTTACTTGAAGAGTAAAATTCCCCTTTTGAAAGATTACCCATATCTAGGCCTATGTGAGTTCTTTTAAAAAATGTGTTCATAGTCTCACATGGACAACTTGTCACATAAGCACATGTCAAAGTGCTTTAAAAAAATCAACCCACTTCTCCTCTATGGGAATAATGGCAGGTCTGCTTCATAGTTAAGTGAGTAAATTACTTTCAGCTGGCATCACAGTCATGCACATTCCCTTGGAACTTCACAGTGCTGTAGAGACACTATTGAGCTGGTAGCATTTGTGTTGCATTACTACAACTTCAACCAAATTGCATCTTTTCTTACATGAAAGGT
Organism: Gymnobelideus leadbeateri; assembly: GCA_011680675.1. Taxonomy (NCBI): domain Eukaryota; kingdom Metazoa; phylum Chordata; class Mammalia; order Diprotodontia; family Petauridae; genus Gymnobelideus; species Gymnobelideus leadbeateri. The sequence goes on along the minus strand of WOXC01007389.1, from coordinate 56,796 downwards.
TAGAAGGTTTAGTTAATATAAATCCTTCACAACCTTAAAAAACTATCCTTTGGTGAATCAGGAGAATTTAAATATACAATGACTTTGAGCAGTCTTCCTTCTGTGATTCTTAGGGCTAATCTCTTATTATCTATCTGTACTCTCTGGACCCTCAAGATTTTTAAGGGCTGCCTTAAACATTTCTCTACCACCTTTACAGGAAATTATTGCAAGATGGTGGAGTGAGAGGTTATGTATAACTTTAGTTTACCCATAACACCTCAAAATAACCTTGAAATGGGGCAAATAAAGTAAAAGAACAAAAGCTAAAATGAGAAGAGGAAGGAAATCTTCATATAGAAATCCCCTCAGAAAAGGCAGAGGAGATTAATGGAGTGAGCAAGCAAAGGAAAGTTCTTAATATAGTAAAATATTGAAGGATAAAAGTGTCAGGAGAAATATCCAGATAAAAATAATAATTCTAAAATAAGTATAAAAACTTTGACTTTTTAAAATGAATCATTAATTTTAAAAGATTTTAGCCTTGTATTTACAGATGAGGTATAAACATCAATATGTACTTTCAAGAAACAAGGCTGGAAATCTCAACCATTTGTGAGAGCAGGGAAAATTGCAATGACCTGCTTCAAGATGTTTCATGTTTGTAATTCCATTCAAAGTGAATAGATTTTTGTTGTATTGCAAGTGCAATCTGATCTCTTTCCTAGAGGAAAAGGGAAAGGGTTGCTCCTCTTGAAGATGGTAGCAGGGACAGAAGGAAAGCAGGTCTGGTATTCTGGAGGATGCTACTATACCTGATCTTTGGTTCAAAGTCCTGGCTGTTCTCCATTAATGATTGGAGCTAGCCTATTTAATTCATTTTTCTCATTTCACACTTGAATTAGGGGAAAACAGGAAACTGGGGCCCAGAGAGAAACTGATTTGCCTGAGATCATAAAAGTATAAGTTTAAGAAGTAGGATTCACACAAAGGTCTTCTGATTTTACTCTTTTGCTCTACTATCTTCCAACCTCCATATTCAGTTAGTCACAAAGTCTTATTGCTTTTTTTTTAAACCAGATCTGTCTATCATTTCCTATTCGTATACTCACCCTAATCCAGATCCTCAAGAGCCCAACCCTGGATTACTGGAACAATCTTCCAGCTATTGTCTTGAGCTAAGAGTCTTAGCTAGGATTACTAGGGTTTTTCCCAGGGCACCAGATTCAAACTGTGGAATAGATTTTCTCTGCACGAAGATCATTTTATTGTAGATAAATAGCCTTGGTGGGACTTGACCTCACAGTTTGGGCATGATTAGTAATCACCTCATTTTATTGCCATTTTGGGGTGTTAAAGAATTTTTTTGGCTGCTACTAGTGATTAGAAATTTCTTTTTTTTACAATGATTTGGTTTCCTTTGAAATATTTTCCTCCTTGCTTAGATATTTATATTTTTTCATCACAATACTTCCCATATTAATTTCAATATTTGGGTCTATATAAGTAGAAGAGAGAAGAAAGGAAGAAAAAAGTGATGAATCATTTATTTAAAGAAGAACTTACCAAAAATGCATCATATTTAGTGCTTTGCTTTTAGGGAATAAATAAATGAATACACGAACGAAAGGAAAACACTATTTAAGCAATAACTTTGTCCCAATGACTATGCAAGGACAAAACTCTTGCTATATAAGACTGCTTCTCCAGAATAGCCTTTTTGTCTGATATACTGTATTTTGGCATCAAAGCATCACTTTTCAATCTTCTTATTATTCAAATAGCAAATTACAGAATCAGAGGCTAGTACTTTGGACCAAATAATGATGCACTCTTCTGGAGTGCTTCTCACAGACAATATTGAGAATCCTTTAGTGGGGATATTATCTCTTGGTCGGAATCAGTCTCTCTTCTTGTTCTTATGCCTCATCCTGAACCAATTAGGTACCAGTTTTGCTTATCTTTGGCCCCTCAAAAACTGAATCTTAAACTAAGAGCTCTGCTTTTAAAACTCTCTGTCACAGAGGAAACTAAGAATGTTGTGATTTGGTTCTAAGAGACAAGTCCAATACTTAATTTATATAAAACACTATTTGAAAGGATCCTAACTTCAACACCACTGTTCTAGAAATGGGCATGCAAAACCAAAAAGTCTACTCCATGTTTAATTTTCATTTACCTTTTAAAAATGACTTCAGTAGAAAAAGCTTCAAAAGGTAACCCAAGATCAGTTGCAGGCATTGCCAGGGAAGTCTCTCTCCTTCTCAGCACCTTATTTTCCTTTTCCTTATGCTCCCCTGACCTGTTGTACCTTGTTGGTTAGTTATCCCAAACTGTGACTTTGTATCTATGTTTTGAGGAAGTGAAAAATTATTTTAAAAACAAAGAAAACCCCACATATTAAAATACCATGTTGATAGTGTCTAAGAGTGCTGAGAAAGGCGGAACATTTGTATGTGGGAGGGATCTAATTTTCCTGAAGTTACCAAATATGCTTAAGACATAGTCCAATCAATGGTGTCAAAGGGTAAGAACTGTAGAATTCTCTGTGTCTGTGAAGTTGGTGTGTGGTATGATAGCACAAATTTCACCACAGTAGTAATAATTAAAAATAATGAGAGCTAATATTTATATAGCAAAGCACATTGCATATGTTATCTTATCCTTATAAAAACTTTAGGAAGTAGGTACTATTATTATCCCCATCTTACACATGAGGAAATGGAGGAAGACAAAGGTTAAGTGACTTGCTCAAGATCACACACTTAGAATCTGAAGATTACTTTGAAATTAGATTTTCTAGAGTCTAGATCCCATTCTCTGCCCATTGTTCTATCCTATTGACTCTGAGTAGTATATGGAGGGAGTTTCAAGGCCTTAAAACTCTAGAACTTTTGTGAATTAATATTTATGAAGTATAAGAGTGGCAGCTCCGAGTGGTATACTAGAATTTGATGTGAGAATAAGTAGATTCAGAGAGAGGGACGGTTTGGCCTTCTGGGTTCTTTTTCTGTGTAAAATAACTTGATCCAGAAGAAATAATTCCAGACGGGGAATTAAGAATACCTAAGTTCTCTTTACTACCAATTTATGTGACCTTAGGTAATTAAATTCTTTTTTATATTTGAAACATTTAATTTTAAAACTTTGAATTTCAGATCCATTCCCTTCCTCCCTTGTCACCCACTCCCCCTGGGAAGATAAGCCATTCAGTATGGGTTGTACTTATAAAGCTATGCAAAACAAGGTAATTCAATTCTTGTGTCAGTTTCTTTACTTACATGATGAGGGTGCTATGCCATATTTATGAACTATGGGTGATCATTTATATAAATATAGATCTTAAATCTTGCACTAAAATAATCTTAAATCTTGCACTAGACTACCCTCTTCCCTTCATTTTACAAATCAGGAAAGTGAGGCTCAGGAAGGCTACATGACATGGAGAATATCATGCAGGTAGTTAGGACCCAGTGAGAAATTCCTTGCATATTTAATATCTTGTCAATCAAAGTCATAAACTCTGTGCCTTATCATAGCATAGAGGTTGTTGTTCAGGCATTTCACTCATGTCCAACTCTTCATGACTCCTTTTGGGATTACCTTGCAGAGATACTGGAATGGTTTGCCATTTCCTTCTCCAGCTCATCTTACAACAAAGACAGTGAAGTTACTTGCCCAGGGTCGCATCGCTAGTGTCTGAGGCCAGATTTGAACTCAGGATGATGAGTCTTCCTGACTTCAGGTCTGGCACTCTATCCACTGCATCACCTAGTTGCCCCAGGATGGAAAGTATCATGGAGATAATAAGGTTATGTAAATGTTCTCTCAGGTCCATCAAACTGGAAAATAGCAACAGCAACAACTTTAAATATAGAGTAAGGAGATATGATGTATACCAGGTGAAAGCCACCCCAGCTGAATTCAGGGAGCCTTGTCACCAGAAAGCTGGTCACAGGGTACAGTATTTTCTCAAACACTGCAGTTCATGAAGACTATCTACTCAGGTAGAAGAACATTGTGCCCTCTTTTATTGACGGGAGAGCACATACTGATGATAATGTAATATAAATGTTAAAGTTACTAAATATAGTGACTTGAGACAGGGGGAGAGGACTTCCTTTCCAGCCCATGAGGGCATGGGTTGACATCACTGATGAGGATCTGAAAGTGTTCTGTAATTCAATAAACATTACTGAACAGAAAGGGAAAGGCGTTAGAAGGTCAATGGTATTTCCATTAGTTCATAATAAAATATCAATTTCTCAACTTAGCATTCCAAGTGTCTACACAATCTGTCCAAAAACAATTTTTTTCTAATCAGACACATTCTTGACTCCATATCATTTCTCACACTATTCCATTGCCTGGAATGCCCTTTCCACCATGCTCTCTGCTAATCAAAATCCTCACTATCTTTTTTTTTTTTTTAGATGTTGAGTGATGGTAATGAAACACTGATTTGGAAACTGCAATAGAGAATGAAGAGTGTGTTGATCTTTTCTTGCCCTGTTTTCTTTGAGGTTGGAGATTCAGGAAAAGAAATCACCTCCCAGAGAAGTAGAATCAAGCTAGGATTCAATTGAGCCTAGGGGGAATAAGTTTTGGCAGTAAAGTTGGAAGAATGTAAGGCAGTTTGAACAGGGCTTCCAAATCAAACAATAAACATTTCCTCAAGACTTAAAATGCTCCAGGACCTTAGGTAGGTGCTAGGGATACAAAGTTAAAAATTACACATTCTTTGACCTTAAGCAGCTTGCATTTCATGGGGGAGACAACATGTACAATACAGGCACATGTAAGTACATACTTAATAGATACAAAAATTCAAGAGAATAGCAGAAACTGCTGGTAGGGGTATGCAGAATCTATGCCAAAAACTATTGTCAAAGGTCTATTAATTATATTTTTATATTTTTAACATTTATTTTTAAATGCTGCATTCCCACTCCCTCACCCCCAACACACTATGACAACTACATTAAAGGATTGCTCCAGTATGGAATATGTATTTTAAAAATTAAAAAATTACAAAAACAAAGAGCTTGGGAGTTCTAGGATTGAGCTAGAAAGGGACAAGAGCAAAGTAGGAAGGTAGAATAGGGTAGGTAAATCATAGGGTATTCTATCAAGGTAAATATATATTTTTCTAGGTAGATAGAATAGGATAGAGATATGTTGTATATTTCACTTTTTGCTTCAATATCCTATATCCTATATCGAATTCAGAAGACCAAAAATGTATCTCTCCTTTGGAATCTATTCGAATTCAGATGAACTTGACACATGCTAAGCCTTCTTGTTAGTATCTTTGTAGCATAGACACATCTGAATTACACATCACTATTATGCAAATATTAGTCTTTATATTTAATGCTGATGCTGTCTTTTGGTTTAGGGGCAGCTGAAAATAAGGTGCATGTAGTTCTTCATTTATAAAATGAGAAAGTTGGACTTTTGGACTTTCGAGGTCCTCTTCTTCTCAAAATCTATAATACTGTGATAACCAGTATTACCAGTGTTCGTCAGACAAAGGATGACTAAATCAACTATTGGGCAAGCCTACTGTTATATTTGAAGGCCTCTGGGTAGTATCACTTGGTGGGAACAGGTATATTGCTAATGTGATATTTCAAGAGAGAAAAGTGTACAAGGAAAGGTCACTATGAAATGATTGATTTAAAACACTCAAAATGATGCAAATTGCACACTTTCCCTTCGATAGCACTCCTGAATATTTTAACAGTTAATTGAATTTGAATTTTATAGAAAAGTTGAGAAACTGAGGGGGAAATGGACAGATAATGAGAAAAAATCAGGGGGTATTTTCATTAGTGAACATTAGTGGTGGCTCTTAGCAAAGACAATACAAATATGCCTTTTTCTTTAAAAATGGACTGAAGAATCAAAATCCTGACTTCCACAATCATCCCGTTTCCTTTTTCTTGTTCTTTCAGATACCACTGCTCTACATTGTATAACACAATATATATGTTGACCTTTTAAAATTAAATTTTAAAAAATCTTTCTCTAGTGCACTATGAGCAGTGAACTCCACATTCCTCCACTGACAGACCTTTGTTCTATAAACTTCTCCTGCTTAAGCAGGTACTAATGGGAGGTGGTTCCCTAGCTCCAAGGAATAAATAAAAGCTAGTGGGTAAAGTCTGCTCTCTATAATCAACTCCCATTAATGGAAACTTAAATAGCAAAGGTGAAGGAAGATTCGCTGCCTGATGAGCTGCAGATCATGAAACAGGCAGGTGTCAGGATGATGGTGATGGGTGGTAGTGGGGATGGTAACCTGTAGGCTAATTAGAGAGTACGATTATAATTTCAGGTCAAATGGACACTTTCCTTCAGCACAATAGGTTTAAAATGCTGCTATTAGTGTTAGACCAAAATCATTCTGAAAATCAATTGATCAACCAAGAAGACTTTATTATATGCCTACTGAGGTAACAAAAGTCAATGGAAATAGTCCTTGTCCTCAACATGATTTCATTCTTTTGGGGAAGACAACATTCTCATATGTGATAAAGCCATTTTTCATTAAGGTCCGACTCTATGTGACAGCTCACTTGGGTTTTCTTGGTAGGGATACTGAAATGGTTTGCCATTTTCTTCTTCAGCTAATTTTACAGATGGGGAACTGAGGCAAATGGGGTTAAGTGATTTGCCCAGGGTCAGACAGCTATTAAGTATCTAAGCCCAGATTTGAACTCAGGAAGGAGTCTTCCTACTCTGGTCCCAATGTGCCTCCCATTGTGCCATGTAGTTACCCATTCTCACGTATAGGTCTACAAAACATAAAAATAATAGGTAACATTATAGGGGTATGAATAATTGGTGGGGTATCTGCATCTTTGGATTTCTAGCTTCTTGTCCTAGATGATTGTCTCTAAGCTTCCAAGGGCATTTTTATTTAATTTAGAGAGCTCAGCCTGTCCCTTTCCCTTCCCCTGTCCTGCTCAAATCAGCATCCTCCCACTGCAGCCTACTCAGCTGGAAGGACCAAGTGCCACAATGACACAGCAAGAATGTTCATCAATGTCTGCAGCTCTGGTCCATGTAGTGGCTTGGGCAATGTCCTGACACCATTTAAGCACCAGCTTCCTTCTACTATTCAGCTTATCCTGATCCTTTCATTAGCCACTCCACAGAAACAAGTGGGATATATTTATTTTCTCTGCCATGCTAATACTTCTGGGAAGGTGGGTGGTTAGGCTGGGGTTTAGCAAAATGTTCCCATGGTATTGGATCAGTCAATTGAATATTGATAGTAGCTTTACTCCAGTGGATATTTTAGAAAAAAACAAAACAAAACAAAACTCTGGTTCCTACCCTAAGGGACAATGTAAGAATGTCATTCTCTCTTTTTTTTTTTGTAGGCAAAACTCCAACAGAAATCTATGAACATTCACAGCCAAAGAGAGTATTATATGCATAAGAACCAAAGAACGAGACTCATCAACATATTTACTAGATCCAATAAAGAGCCTAGAATGTAACTTTTATTAGCTCACCGAGAAATCCATGGTCATTCTTTCTTCAAGGTAAGTAATGCCAGCTACCTTTCCTGTTTCCTGAATGTGAGATTCTCAGTGGTGATCTCAGTGGAACAGCTGGAAATATTTTTTTCTAAAGTATTTATTTTGTTGATCAGTATTGTTAGATGTTTGGGCATGCCCCCTACACAAATTCTACTTATATTTAAATACTATATTTTCATAGGATTCTACATCCATAGAAATTAACAATTTAAAATAATAAACCTTAGAGTTGGACGTGACTTTAGGAAGCTGGTCATTCACATTCCCGCCTTCAGGCAGGTAAGATATCTTTTCTATTTTATATAGAGAAGCAACTGAGGGCCTGAAAGTTTAAGCATAGTGACTTTTATAAGCAGGAACATACTGAGTGTGTGAATGCCTTCCTTTGTTTCCTCCCTTAAACTAAATGTTACTGACGCTTTGTATTTATATATGTGTCACTCCTGGATACTACCTCAAAAGAGAGTAAAGTAGAAACAAATGAGGAAGTGATATGTCTGACAATGTAAGCATCATTTCCCTATTAATCCTCTGCCTCTCCTGTGAAGAGAGAGAGATATGTCTTATTTGTTTTCCAAGATTTGGAACTCAGAAGTTTAAAATAAGGGATGTTAATTTTTTTCTTCATGTAACCAGGGAAAAATAAAACATTTAATAAAATTTTAAAAAATAAGGAAAGGCAATAAATTTAGAAGAGACAAAAGAGAGAGGGCATGGTAGTTTCCTGTGAAAATATCATAGTTCTTGGAAACATTCTATATCGGGGACAAGTTTGTGTGACTGTGAAGGAGGGGGACAAGAAGGGATTCAGATAGTCTGATTTTCATTGGATCTCCTCCCCAGTTATTTTAAGACAATTTAGGCTGATCTTCTCAGTTGACTCCTTAGATTTCCACAATATTTTAAAGCAGAACAATGCCGTAGAATGGGAAGAGCACTGAGAAAGTCACAAGCTCCTAGGGATTTTGATCTGGAAGACACCTTGGAGGCTATTGGATCCAGTTTCCTCATTCTATAAATGAGGAAATTGAGACTTAGAGAGAGTAAACTACTTGCCAAACCACATAGGTAGTAACTTTGCCTACAAAGCTGGTCTTATTTCTATAACATGGGTGGAAGGAGGGATTTGCCCTGATAGTTTGGATTTATAAGAGGTAAATTTAGGTTTGATATCTGGGGAAAATGATGCTAAAAGAGTTGTTCAAAAGTGGAATGGGCCATTTTGAGAGGTTATGATTTCTTCTTTATAGGTCTTTAAGCAGAGGTGGGGTGATTACTTCTCAGGTGCCTTAGAATAAGGATTCCTTTGCAGATGAATTGGACTGCATATGGTAGCTGAGGTGTTTTCCAATTTGCAAATCCTGTGATTCTGTGTCTGTCACATGTTCTGGTCTTGATACTGACTTAGACTTGATCATGGTCACAAATTAGGTTATTGGCGGTGTCAAACTCAAATAGAAAAGGATCCCAGTCAGCCACATATTGACTTAAAGGTCAAAAATTAATATTATCTGTGTTGTACTGTATTTTTATTTATTTTGTTCTATGTTTCCCAATTGTATTTTTTTTTTTGCCATGTAAATGGTTTTATTATTTTTGTTGGGTTTGGGCATATACTGCTTTTATTCTTTTTTTTATCAAATGCTTTATTAACTTGTGGTTTACATCATTCATTTCCACCAGATTATGAGTTACATTTTTCCCCCATTTTTTCCCTACCCACCACCCCAGAATAGCAGTCCCACTAGATATCCCCTCATCCAATCTGCTCTCTCCCATATCGTCTCCCATACCCCCTTCGACTTTGCCATTAGCCCCACTGCCTGGACATCTTATGAAACATTTAATTTTAAAACTTTGATTTTCAGATCCATTCCCCTTCTCCTTTGTCACCCACTCCCTCTGAGAAGATAAGCAATTCAGTATGTGTTGTACATGTATATCTATGCAAAACATTACCATAGTAGATATATTGTAAAAGACTGCTTATATTTCCCTCCCACTTGTCTCACCTCCCACCTGGTCCATTCCCTACTTAGATCCTGTCCCTCTTTGATAGTGGGTACTTCTAACCTCCCCTCTCCCCAGAATGCCCTCCCCTCCATTATCCCCCCTCTCATCCCCCTTTCCCCTACTCAGGAGAGTGAGTGAGGGTAAGATATTCCATTTAGTATGTATGTGATTCTCTCCTTGAGCCAACTTCAATGAGAATATGCTTTTGCCTTTTTGCCTTCCTCTTCTTCCCCTCCCCTGCAACTACTTCCCCATGCCTCTTCTACATGAGATAGTTTGCCCTACCCTGTCTCTCTCCATCTCCTCTTGCCACTTTCCTCTCTCACCTCCTGACTTCACCCCTTAAGAATCATCCCTTCCTTGGGGCGGCTATGTGGCGCAGCGAGCAGAGAGCCAGCCCCAGAGCCAGAAGACCCAAGCTCGGATCCGGCCCCAGACACCCAACACACAAACAAAAACCCAGCCAAGTGAACCTGGGCAAGTCACCCAACCCCAATTGCCCTCCAAAAAAAAATAATAATCATCCCTTCCCATCAAATTCAACCTGTGCCCTCTATCCATGTATACCTGTGTACATATGCCATGTACCTTTCTTCAATTATTTTCATAATGAGAAAAGTTTCATCAAATACAGTTATTGTTTTTCCATGTAGGATTGTAAATAGTCCAACTTTGATAAGTTCCTTTTGATTTCTTTTCCTTGATTACCTTCTCAAGCATCGCTTGCTTCTTGTGTCTGAATGTCAAATTTTCTATTCAACTCTGGTTTTTTCATCAAGAATGCTTGAAAGTCCTCTATTCCACTGAATGACCATATTTTCCCCTGAAACAAGATACTCAGTTTTGCTGGGTAGGTGACCCTTGGGTTCATTCCCAGCTCTTTTGCCTTCTGGAATATTATATTCCATGTCCTTCTATCCCTCAATGTAGAAGCTGCCAGGTCCTGGGCTATTCTGATTGTGTTTCCACAATATTGAAATTGTTTCTTCCTGGCTGCTTGTAGTATTTTCTCCTTGATCTGGGGATTCTGGAACCTGGCTATAATATTCCTGGGAGTTTTCTTTTGGGGATCTTTTTCAGGAGGTGATTGGTGGATTCTTTCAACCTCTATTTCGCCCTCTGGATCTAAAACATCAGGGCAATTTTCCTTGAGAATTTCTTGAAGGGTGATTTCTAGGTTCTTCTTTGATCATGGCTTTCAGGTAGTCCAATAATTTTTAAATTGTCTCTCCTGGATCTATTTTCCAGGTCAGTGGTTTTTCCCATAAGATATTTCACATTGCCTTCTAATCTTTCATTTGTTTGGATCTGCTTAACAGCATCTTGATTTCTCATCAAGTCATTAGCTTCCATTTGCTCCAGTCTAACTCTGAAGCAATGAATCTCCTCAGTGAACTTTTGAGATTCTTTTTCCATCTGGCAAATTCGACTTTTTAAGGCATTCTTCTCCTCATTGCCCTTTTGGGCCTCCTTTGCCATTTGAGTTAGTCTATTTTTTAAGGTGTTATTTTCCTCAGTCAGGCTGTTGACTGCCATTTCATACTTTTCTTGCATCTTTTTCATTTCTCTTCCCAAATTTTCCCCCACTTCTCTTATCTGCTTCTTAAGGTCCTCTATGGCCTGTAGCCAGCTTGTATTTTCATTTGGGGCTTTTGGCGCAGGAGTTCTGACCTCACAGTCCTCCTCCATGCTTTGAGCCTCTTTGCCCCTAAAATAGGAGTCCAATGTTGAACTTTTCTGTTTATTTTGTTTCATTTGCCTAGGCATATTGCCACTTAATTACTTGATTTTTGGGCTTGTTGCTACAGTAGGACTCTGCCACCAGACAGGGGAGCTTCCGCCCAAATGTGGGGTCTTCACAACTTCCGCCAGTTGGGTGGCCTCTGTAAAGCCTCCACCCACTCTGGCAAGTTGGATACCCACCCCAAACTTCCCCCCCAGACCACAATCCAGATCCAGGCAGTTTAAAGCAAAAGCGATTAACCCCCAGACTGATTGCTGGATCTTCCTACAGTTGGTAGACCAGGAGCTAGAGCCACTACTGATGCTGCAAAATGGCTTCTGTGCAGCAGTTTCTTCAGCAGCTTTTTGCCCCCAGGGGAGGAAGCCATGTGTTCCCCAAATACTGGTCCCAAAGTCCAGAGGGCACTAACCTCTCACTTTGTCCTAGGCATATCTGTGCTGATAATTCTGGAATCGCCACAATTGCTGGTGTTCTGGGGTTCCACCAGCTGGCTGAAGGCCCGGCCGCCCTAGGGCTAAAACCTCGGACCTGGGCTCGCTCTGTGGGCTGCCCTGTCAGTTCCCAGCGAGCTGGGCTGCCTGCTCTCTGAGCACTGCGCTGGCCGCTCCCTGTAGGGTTGCTGGGCTGTCCTCAGCAGGAGGTTAGCTTCTCTGTGCCGTTCTGTGGGTGCTGTGGCTCCAGAAGTTGTTAGGAGCTCCCTTTCACCTTGTTTGAAATTTGTGTGGGGGCAGAGCACATTGGAAATGCTGTTTCTACTCCACCATCTTGGCTCCGCCCCCAATTGTATTCTTATCCAAAGTTTTACTGGATACTTGAGGCTTATTCCACGTATGACACCTGTGGAGTAGATGATCTTTAGATAGATTATAACTGTGCGTCTCTGATACTAGGATTGAATTTTTCCTTTCTCTCCTTTCTCTGCAAAGACCAAAAAAAAATTCCCCATTCATCTTTAAATTCAACTTAATGATATTTACTTGTCTTTCTCCCCCTTAATTAGCCCTTTCTCAAAACCCCTCTACTTTAATTGAGAAAACTACCCACCTTGTTCATAACCTTGGAGTCATTCTTGGATCAACTCTTCCTCTCCTACTTCCCCTTCACCATTCAATCATTCTCACTAATTCTACCTGCAAGGTATCTCACGTTCCTTTCTCTTCGCTTCTATGACCTGTATTCTAATTGAGGTCCTTATCACTGTTTCCTTGTATTATTACAACAACCTCTTAGTCGTATTCCCAGATTCTGTCTCTTTCTTTTACATATTGTTGTTGGTTCAGTCACTTTACAGTCATGTCCCATCCCATTTATTTGTGTCCACTCTTTGTGATCCCATTTGGGGTTTTCTTGCCAATGATACTGGAGTCATTTGTCATTTCCTTCTCCAGTTCATTTTATAGATGAGGAAACTGAGGCAAACAGGGTTCACTGACTTGCCCAGGGTCACATAGCTTTACTAGCTATGTATCTGAGGCCAGATTTGAGCTCCAGGAAGAGGAGTCCTCCTGACTCCAAGCCTGTCATTTTATCCACTGGGCCTCTTAGCTGCCCCACATACAGTGCCAAATTTATTTACCTGACTATGTTTCTCTCTTGCTCAAAAGTCTTGAGTATATCCAGTCAGTCATTTTCCTCACGTAACTTTATTATGCTGAATGCTGGTAAAAGACAATGAAATATATAGTAACATTTCCTCCTCACTCTGTGATATAATCTAAGATGATTTTTTCTATGACTTTGAATGATACATTCAGCCTTGTTTCTTCTGCAACACACAAGAATCCCTGAGCCTTGGTATTGTGTTGGCTTTTGTCTAGCTATTCTCCAGAGGAAAGCTTTCTCACTTCCCTTACCACCGGTTGCACATCTTTAGTGCTTCCTTATAGCTGTGGCTGACTCTTCTCCTGTTTCCTGAAGCCAGCTGAGTTGCCAAAACATCAGATCAATCAATCAGGAGGTGTTACCTCCCTGATCCCCGAAGCCGAAAGCCTTCTATTCTCCATCATTTTTCCTATAAAATTTCATTTCAGTCACCTTCTACGTTGTATTCCACTTCTCTTTGTCCCTGTTGTATCCTCACTAATAGGCTGAAAACTCCCTGAAAATAGTAGCAGTGTCTTTGTTTCATCTTTCTATCCCCTCTGTCTAACACAGTGCCTTGCATATGTCTTATTTGTTTCTCTCCCCCTTATTTTCAAAATTCTTAACACTTTGTGTTTGTTTATTTATTTTTGGCAAAGCTGAAGGTGTACCTGAGTTATGGGGCAAGGCTGTGCTAACTTAATACATCTGAGCTGATTTATCTCCTGTCCTTTAGTGATGCTTATGTAATGCCTGCTTTGCACTGAGCCATCTATCTCAATTTCTCTGACCTTCTTTTTGGCTTTCATCAGAAATCAAAGGTACCAGATTCTTTTCTTGAATAGAAAGTATCTAATTATTAGAAAGGCGCAGGCTTTGGTTCATCTCTTTAAGCTGACATCAGTTATTGTTTTCTCTGTGAATTAAAAATAAGTGTATCCTCTGAATTGCATTCTTTCATAAATGCTAGGAAGGTTATGTTCTCCAAGTGGAAAAGTGGGCTCAAGAACTTTTCTTCAAGTTGTTTTATCCTATTGATGGAGGACCACTTACAAAGCCGGTGTCTACTAGAATAGATGCAATTGACTAAGTACCTGTTTAGATTTACCTTTCTTTGCATTTATTTACTTTCTTTGTTTACTTGAGATATCGATTCAGTTATAAAATGCCAGTAAGACTGGCATTCTACATTAAAATGGAATAATCTGGAGTTAGTGTAATTGTATCACATTCTGTATCCTCAAAGACCACAGTAAGTTTAATGAAATAAAAGCAGGTGTTAACTCTGTCCAATAGAGTAAAAGTTTTACTATGATACCCTGCCAATTTGGCAAACTGGAAAATGGTAAGAAGTCAAGTTGTTGATCCAAATTTAACTCATACTTCCCTGCAGCCTAAACTAAGTTCTTCGAATGAGTCCTTTCCTTCAGTCTCATGTGATTCTCACAACACTATGAGGTATTTGCTACTATTATCCTCATTTTATAGATAAGAAAACTGAAGCTGAAAGAGGTTAAGTAAATTGCCCAAGGTCACACAACTAATACATTTCTGAGGATTTGAACTCAGATCTTCCTTGCTTCATGTCCAGTGCTTTATCTACTGTACCAATGTGCTTTATTTTTATACTTATTTTATTTTTAAGTTATTTCATGTATTAAGCTGGCTAACTTCAAACCTTTTAAGTATTATGAAAACTTTTTTAAAGAATTCTAGAAATAGAATTCAAAAATATTCAGTGTACATTAATAATATTTGTATTCAAATCAGAACTTATAGCATTGAAATATAAATTGGGATTTCTAGGTCAATTTCTTTAATCCACTTAGTTTAAGCCATGCTAGGAATTTTCTGCTCATAAGGCTTCCTGGTAGTAATAATAATAGGTCAGGTGACATAGGGATAGAAGGCAAATCTGGAAGTGACAAAAATCTGTATTTAAGTCCTATCCCTGATACATATTAGGCATGTGATCATGTACAAGCAACATAACCTCAGAGCGCAAGGTGACCTTCTAAGACTGTAAATTGCACATGAATTACCAGTCTGAATCATGAAGCAGTTTTCAACACACTGAGATTCTTAGGCCAATGAAATAGCAAAGTGTGACCGGTGGTGGTGGTGGTGGTGGTGATGATGATGATGATGATAACAACAAATAACTCACTTTTGTATAGTTGTTTTCCATTGACAGAATGCTCTCCCCACAGCAATTGTGTGAATTCCTAGTATTGTTTCCCTGTTTTATAGATGATAATAGTAGGGCTTCATTGTAGAGGTTTAAATGCCTTGCCTATGATTACACAGTGTCAGATATCTCCTGATTCCAAGGGCAATGCTCTTTCTGTTACACTAGGATTGTTGAAAATTGGTGGGGGGGGACTATTTAAAATAAATATTATTCAATTTAATCCAATAAGTGTTTAGTAAGTTCTTACTATGTACCAGTCATTGTGCTAAGTGCTGGGGCTATAGTAAGTAAGTAAGTAAGAAAAAGGAATAGTCCATGCCTTCAAAGAGATTACAATGGGGAACATAATACACAAAAGGGAACTGAAAAGGGGACCAAAATGGGAGGGGGTGTTATCATAGTTATCTGACACTGCGGGGGCCTGGTATTCTACAGAACTGAAGCCAAGTGGAAACTATTATTGGAAAATGGAGTTACCTGGAAGCTTGTGAAACCTCTATATAAAGGAAGACTTTGGGAGCAACATATTAAAATTATTGAAGTCATAGAAATCCTAGGTCCTTAGTTTAAAGCAGACTTCATTTTCAGTGCCCTAGTTTGGTAGGCAAAAAACAACAGTACGGATTATATGCCCCCTATTTCTTAGGAAGTTTCTCTGCTCACGCTGACATTTAATTCACAACTCTGTGAGTTTTCACAATAGTTCTTCTGGCAATATTTTCAGTCTGTTTCACTTGAGCTTGGGCCAATATAGTTTTGTTTTGGCCTCATTCAAAACAGTAGTTTGTGTAACTTGCTTGTCTTTCCTGACAACAAACCTCATGGGAATGTTTGTACTTTTCTTAAAGTACTTACTTGGTGTACTAAATCCTATTTACCATTATGACTATAGCAACAATACAGAGGATGCTACAACACAAGCTACTGTTGAGTACACCTCTGGCTTGATATATTTTAGGAGAAAGAGGGTTGAGCTGAAGAAGACAAAATGTTTTTTCTATTCTAAAATTCTAAGATCTAAGAAATGAAAGAGAACTCCTTAGGAAGGAAGGAAACAAATAAGTATTAAGCTCCAACTGTGTGCCAGACATTGTACTAATTTAATAATATTTTTCTCATGTGATCCTCACAACAACTTTAAGGGGTAGGTGCTATTTTCATTCTATTTTAGAGTTGAGGAAACTGAGGTAGACAGATTAAGTGACTTGCCCAGGGTCACTATTTTGTAGGTGTCTGAGGCTGGGTTTGATCTCAGGTAATCCTGACTCCAGGTCCAATGTTATACCACCTAGCTGCCTCTACTCAAAGCATGAATTATATGTACAAAATCTCTATCAAGTAACCATCTGGCTTCTGCTTAAATACCTGTAGTGATGGGGAAATCATTACTGCATGAGGGTATTCATTCTCCTTTTAGGCAGGTCTAATTGTTTTAAAGATTTTCCTTATAATGTGCTAACAGCTACTTCCTATAATTATTACTTATTATTTCTAGTTCTGACTTTTGGTTCAAGTGGAAAAACTTTAACCCTTTAAATATGTGAAGATTCTTCTTGTGTCTTTCCTAAGTCATCTCTTGTCCATTTTAGCCTATCCCAGTGTTTTTTGCTACTATACATTTTCTGTAATTTTTACTTTCCTCACTCAAAGGACAAGCTATCTTTTTCTGATCATGCTCAGTTTTCTACTTTCTTTCAAAAATGTGACAATTTTGACATGACTGGGACCAAGTACAGCTTCTCCTTTTTTGGACACTCCTACTTGAGATCTTTTGAATTATTTTAAATTGAAAATGATTCTTTTGAATGCTATTTCATAATTGTGTCTCATATTGAACTTAGAGTTGACTAAAGCCCCTGGTTTTGCCTACCCACCCCCAGAACTCTCATGCAAACATGTTCTTCTCATTGTGTGTTTGATTACCTTTGTTTCATTGTGCAATTGATTTTTGTACCCCACTTTAGGGCTTCACAGCTCTATATTAAATGTTACCTCGAACCTATTGTCTTGTTCTGACAAGGTCGCTTTGGAATAAAGAAGACCCTACGTTAGCATATGGATGAAAATATGGCATGCAGTATGTGTATGTGTGTGTTTTTGTGTTAAGGGAAGTAGTAAAACAGTTGACCTTTGTTTTCTTAGTAGAAATGTTAGATTAGATTCAAGGACAAATGCATAAATATTCACATTCTAGCACAAACAGGTAATCTTTTTTTCTCCTTTTCCTGACCACCTAATGAAACTATGCCTTTATCATCTCAACATTAAGAAGTACAGCGCAGGGGCGGCTAGGTGGCAAGGTGGAGGCTAGGTAAGCACCCTGCCCAGAGTCAGGGGGACCTGGGGTTAGTTCCTTGGCCTCAGAAAATGAGCACCCACACATAAATAATGACTCGCCATGTATCCTTGAGCAAGTTACTTAAAACCAATTGCTTAAAACAAAAAGTACAGTGCAATGAAAAATATGTTGGACTAGAACTGAGACCTAGCTTCTAGTTCCAGCTCTGCTAATTAATAGCTTTAAGCCAATCATTTAACTTCTATGTTCCTCCATTTGCTTATCTTTAAAATTAGAATAACATCTGCTATGGATACTGGATGGAAATCTTTAAAAAACTTGAGATAACTGAGGGGGGTATAGCCAATCCTGTCACTAAAGCTTAAAAAGTGAATCTGAACATATTTTGGAGTGATAGCAACCACTGGGAGACAGAGCATGGCAAAATCCAGCCCAGGAAAGTGCCCATGTGGGACAGGGGGGCGGTGCGAAGCATGTTGGGCCTGTACAGCTTGGACCTGATAGCAGACAAGCAGACTACACCAGAGAGAGAAGGAGCCCCAGCCAGCAGACTCACCCATCCCAAGGTTGATACACAGTGGTCTCACCAGCATCTCACCATGGGATGGGAGGAATCATTGGAGCCGGGTGAGGGAGGGCTCTGGGCACCAAGCAGAGACAGCAGCTTCTCCTGGGGCTATCAGCCCCCAGCCTGGAAGTTTAGAAATGTGCCTGCCTGTTTTTTCCAGGGGCCAAGATGACAAATTAAACTCTGGCTGCTTTGATTCCCCTCCTCTGGCCTAGAAAACCCAAAGATAAGTGTCCAACCCAGAGTAAAATCCTAAAACAGTAGAAATAGCCTTGAGCTTGGGAGTCATTGAGGAGGGGTGTAACTGATATAGCATGGAGTCTGAAGAGAAGAGGGGGAGGGGTCCCAACAAGCCCCACCTCACCTGACCAGCAAAAGCCTGCCTGAGCTATAGCCCAGGGCTGAAGTGGCCAGACCACCCTTCCTCCACAGATTACTCTATGTGCCTCAGCATGCCTTGCTGAGACTCCTGTTTTGGCCTCAGACTAGACACCCAGAGTCTATAGCATTCGAAGTCAACAACCAGGCCCTTAGCTCACAGCCTGAGAAATTAGGAAATAGGAAATTACAGTGGGATTGAAGGAAACTGAGAAGGAGAAGGGGAAGGCAAGAAAATTGATCAGAGCTTATTATGTAGATCAAGAACAACCAAATACAGAGGATAATTTGTACTCTATATTCACATGTGAGACCACAGAAGGAAAGATGAACTGGTCTCAAGCCCAAAAAACATTCTTGGAGGAGCTTAAGAAAGATTTTAAAGACCAAATCAGGGAGGCAGTGACCAAATTGGAAAAAAGTTGCACTGAAGAAAACAAATCCTTAAAAAGTAAAATGAGTGAAGTAATTGGGGAAAATACCTCCCTAGAAAAGAACTTCAAAAACTAACCAAAGACTGTAATTTGCTAAAAATTAGAATCAGTCAAATTGAAACTCAGAACTCTATGATGCACCAAGAATCAATCAAACAAAACATGAAGATTGAAAAATTGGAAGAACGTGTAAAATATCTCACTGGAGAAACAACTGACCTAGAGAACAGGTTCAGGAGAGATAACTTAAGAATTATTGGTCTACCAGAAAGCCATGATGAAAAAATCAGCTTGGACAACATCTTCCAAGGGATTGTCAAAGAAAACTGTCCTGAAGTCCTGGAATCAGAAGATAAAATAGTTTTCACAAAAAATCACTGGAGTCCTCCTGAAAGAGATCCCAAACTGAAAACTCCAAGAAATATAGTAGCCAAATTCCAGAATTACAAGATTAAGGAAAAAATACTACAAGCAGGCAAAAAGAAACAATTCAAATATCGTGGAACTACAGTTAGGATCATACAGGACCTAGAAGCTTCTACATTAAAAGATCGGAGGAATTGGAATTTGATATTTCATAGGGCAAAAGAGCTAAGACTGCAACCAAGGATTAACTACTCGGCAAAATTGAGCATAATCTTTCAGGCAAGGAGATGGTCATTTAATGAAATAAGGGACTTCCAGATTTTCCTGATGAAAAAGCCAGAGCTCAATGGAAAATTTGATCTCCAATTACAAGACCCAAGAAAAACATAAAAAGGTAAACAAGGAAAACACACACTCACACATACATACATGCACACATGCACACTCATGCATGCATGCACATAACTTGGGATGCAACATGGGCAAAATGTTCTCATCCCTATATGAGAAGCTGATAACTGTCAACATTGAAATTTATATGATTATCATGACCTTTAAAAGGGTTATACATAGATAGAGGGTGTAGGTATGAATAAACTAATCTGAAGATTAAAAATAATCCTTATTAAGGGAATCAAAGGGACTGTAATGGAATAAAAGGAAAGGATAAGACAGAAAAAGGTAAAGTATGCCATTTGAAGAGGCATAAAAACACACTATAGTAGAGGGGAAGGAAAGACTGAGGAGAACATCATTTGAATATTATTCTCACTGGTTCCGGTTCAAAGAGGGATCAACATAATCAGTTAAGTTTAAGATTCGAATGTGAATAGACATGAAAATTCATTAAATAGAGGAAAAGGAGGAAGGGAAAGGCGCACTGTTTGAAATTTACTCTCATTGGTTTGGGGTCAAAGGGGGAATAACATATTCTGATAAGAATAAAAATTTATTGTGTCCTATAGGAAGTAAGAGAATAAAGGCAGAATAAAAAAGGGGGGATTAGAGTGGGAGGAAATAGTAGTTAGGGGAGAGGATAAAGAAGGGAGGTCACTGGGTAGGAACACTGAGGGAGGTGGTGGTCAAAAAGGAAACCCTTAAGGAGGGGAAGGGAGAAGGAAGAAACAAAAACATAAGCAAGGGAGTGAATAGGATGGAGGGGAAGAGACAGATAGTCATCATTACTGTGAATGTGAATGGGATGAACTCTCCCATAAAAGAGAGGCTGATAGCAGAATGGATTAAAAACCATAATCCTACAATGTGCTGTCTACAAGAAACACATTTGAAAAAAAGGGATACCCACAGGGTAAAGGTAAAAGGCTGGAGTAGAATATATTATGCCTCAGCAAAGAAAAAAAGCGGGGTAGCAATTCTTATCTCAGATAAAGCAAAAGCAAAAATAGATCTAGTTAAAAGGGGTAAGGAAGGAAACTATAGCCTGCTAAAAGGCATCATTGAGAGTGAAGCTATATTATTACTTAACATATATGCACCACTTTGTATAGCATCCAGATTCCTAGAGGAGAAGTTAAAGGAATTAGAGGAAGAAATAGATAACAAAACCATACTAGTGGGGGACGTTAATCTCCCCCTCTCTGAACTTGATAAATCTAACCTCAAAATAAACAAGGAAGAAGTTAAGGAAATGAAGAGAATTTTAGAGAGACTAAATAGATCTCTGGAGAAAACTGAATGGGGATAAAAAGAAATATACTTTCTTCTCAGTGGTGCATGGTACATACTCAAAAATCAACCATTTACTAGGGCATAAAACCTCACAATTCAATGCAGAAAGGCAGAAATATTAAATGCATCATTTTCAGATAATGATATAATAAAAATTATATGCAATATACAGCCGTGGAAAGAATGAGTGGGTCAAACAAGAAATTATAGAAAAAATCAGTAATTTTATTCAAGAGAATGATAATAATGAGACAACATACCAAAATTTGTGGGATGCATTAAAGGCAGTTCTTAGGGGAAGTTTTATATCGCTGAGTGCATACTAAATAAATTAGAGAAAAGGGAGGTCAATGGATTGGGCATGCAATTGAAAAAGCTAGAAAAAGAACAAATTGAAAATCCCCAATTAAATAATAAATTAGAAATATTGAAAACCAAAGGAGAGATTAATAAAATTGAAATTAAGAAAACTATTGTAATAATAAATAAAACTAAGAGCTGGTTTTATGAAAAAAAAAAAGCAATAAAATTGATAGACCCTTAGTCAATATGATAAAAAAAGAAAGAACTAAATTATGAGTATCAAAAATGAAAAGGGTGAATCTACCTCCAATGAAGAGGAGATCAAAACAATAATTAGGAATTATTTTTCCCAATTGTATGCACATAAATTTGACAATCTTGGTGAAGTGGAGAAATATTTACAAAAATACAAGTTTCCCAGATTAACTGAAGAGGAAGTAAATTGCTTAAATAATGCCATCTCAGAAAAATAAATCAAACAAGCCATCAGTGAACTCCCTAGGAAAAAATCTCCAGGGCCAGATGGATTTATTTGTGAATTCTATAAAACATTTAAAGAACAATTGATTCCAATACTTTACAAACTATTTGGGAAAATTAGTGAAGGAGTCCTACCAAATTCTTTCTGACACAAATATGGTTCTGATGCCTAAATCAGGAAAAGATAAACAGAGAAAGAAAATTATAGACCAATCTCCCTCATAAGTTTAGATGCAAAAATTTTTAATAAAATATTAGCTAAAAGACTACAGCAACTTGTCACAAGAATAATACACTTTGATCAGGTAGGATTTATGCCAGGAATGCAAGGATGGCTTAATATTAAGAGAACCATCAGTATCATTGATCATATCAACAATAAACCTAGCAGAAACCACAGTATTATCTCAATAGATGAGAAAAGGCTTTTGACAAAATACAACATCCATTCCTATTTAAAAAACACTAGAAAGTATAGGAATAATTGGAGCCTTCCTTAAAAATTAGGTAGCATCTATTTAAAACCATCAGCAAATATTATATGCAATGAGGATAAACTAGAATCATTTCCAATAAGATCAGGAGTGAAACAACGGTGTACACTATCACCACTCTTATTCAGTCTGGTACTAGAAACGTTAGCAGTAGCAATTAGAGAAGAAAATGAAATCAAAGTATCAAATTAGGCAAAGAAGAGACCAAGCTATCAATCTTTGCAGATGATATGATATACTTAGAGAACCAAGTAAAATATTACTTGAGACAATAAATAAATTTGGCAAAGTTGCAGGATATAAAATAAACCCACATAAATCCTCAGCATTCCTGTATATCTCTAATGAAGTTCAACAGCAAGAGATAGAAAGAGAAATGCCATTTAAAGTTATCATAGACATTACAAAATATTTGGCAATCTACCTGCCAAAACAAACTCAGGACCTATATGATCACAACTACAAAACACTTCTCACACAAATAAAGTCAGAACTAACTAATTAGAATAATATCAATTGCTCGTGGCTGGGTTGAGATAATATAATAAAAATGACAATTTTACCCAAACTAAATTATATATTTAGTGCCATTCCAATCAATTTACCAAAAAAAAAGAAAAACAGCAACAACAACAACAAAAAAACACCTTATAGAGCTAGAAAAAATAGTAACAAATTTATTTGGAAGAACAAAGAGTCTAGAATATCAAGAGAATTAATGAAAAGAAATGCTAGGGAAGGTGGACTAGCTATACCAGATTTTAATCTGTAGTATAAAGCAGCGGTCATCAAAACTACTTAGTACTGGCTAAAGAATAGAGTAGTGGATCAAAGGAATAGATTGGGTGCACGAGATTCAGCAATCAATGAGTATCATAATCTATTGTTTGATAAACCCAAAGACCCCAGTTTTGGGGATAAGAACGCATGATTTGACAAAAGCTGATGGAAAAACTGGAATATAGTATGGCAGAAACTGGGCATAGACCATTATCTAACACCATATACCAAAATCAAGTCTAAATGTGTGCATGATCTAGGCATAAAGGATGATGACAATGTAAACAATCTGGGAGAATAAAGAATAGTTTACCTGTCAGATTTGTGGAAAGACTTTATAACCAAACAAGAATTAGAGAACATTATAAAATGCAAAATGGATAATTTTGATTACATTAAATTGAAAAGCTTCTGTACAAACAAAGCCAATGTAACCAAGATTAAGAGGGAAGTGGGAAATTGAGAAAGAATTTTTAAAACCTATGTCTCTCATAAAGGACTCATTTCTAAAATATACAGAGAACTGAGTCAAATCTATAAGAATACAAGTGTTTCCCCAATAGATAAATGGTCAAAGGATATAAACAGGCAGTTTTCAGAGAAATAAATTAAAGATATCTATAAGCATATGAAGAAATGCTCTAAAAGTGGGAGGAAGACCCATATATACATATATTTATAGCAGCTCTTTTTGTGGTTGCAAAGAATTGGAAATTAAGGGGGTGCCCATCAATTGGGTTATGGCTGAACAAGTTGTGGTATATGCATGTAATGGAATATTATTGTGCTATAAGAAATGAGGAGCAGATGGACTTCTTATTTACCTGGAGAGGCTTATACAAACTGATGCTGAGTGAGAAGAGTAGAACCAGGAGAAATTTGTATACAATCACAGACACAACATATGTGTGATGACCAGAATGATTATAACAGAATTCAATAATTTATCACTATTTGGAAAATTGATTGGACAATAGGCTACCACTATATTCAAACCTCATTGGGAAACAAAATAGCTTTTGACAGATGCTCATTGGCTATTTCACATTTCATCTTTACTGTGTATTTTACTGGGAATTGACCTCTTCTTTCTAATGGCTTTCTTCTGTCCCAAACTGATTCTACTCTTGGTGCCAATCCACTCTTCCTCTTGCTCAGGCACACTTTACTGTTGGTAGTAGAATTACCTGATAGAGGTGCAGTCCTTTGCTGTAAGTTGCTACTCTTCCATTGTAAGGCATCTAATCTGCCTTGACAGTAGGGAAGTCCATGATGGCAATTAGGGGTGCAAGATCCTGCACCAAAAGAAAGAAGAATCAAAAGGAGATGGTACCATCCCAAGAATAAGTTTGTGTATGAAGGACAAATGATCATAGCTTTTGACTGGTGGGGAGGGGAGAAGACAACATATCAAAGAGATTGTTCACAGCCAGAAAGATGAAAACTGGTCATGAAGTTTTCACTGAGCAGTTAGTCATAGAGATTCAACCCAGTGATATCATACATGGATGGGGTCTGTCTCCCCAAGCTCCTTGTGATTAATAGAAATAGTGGTTGAGCATGCTCCTGGTAGCAGAGGGAGAGGACACCCAAAGATCACCTGCCATTTTAATCTAAGCATAAAATTATTTAGATATGTGGTAAGAATACATCCTTCAAAAACAAATGCTATTTTATAGTGGGTAGCAAAAGTCAAGGGAAAAAATAAAAATGATGGGACCATGAGCATAATAAATATTACCTAAATACAGTGAGGAATTCCTTAAATAAAGGAGGAAAAAAGATGACAGAACCATGAAGGTGATAACAAAGCAAAGTATTTGAAAGATTAATTCTCCCTCTAAGCTTATGGATAGGGATCAAAGACTTGAAAGTCATATGAAAGAATGCCTTATATATTGTAACTAGCTTTTGGTTCCCAGAAATGGAGGTTTAGTAAATGTCTTGTTCTGTATCAGGGAGGAGGCAGATATTTAGCTTTAGTTTTAGAAGACCAAGATCCACCACTTTATTGATCTAAATGGTCTGTTTGAGACTGTGTTATTTTTGTGGACTTGCCAGATTGCATGTCTACTGCATCTTGATTAGGGAGATTTTATTTATATGGCCACTATTAAAAATCAATGACATGTAGCAACTTGCTTTTTAATATACTTTTGCTTTTGATTGAATTTTGCTCAGCATGGAGATGGATGGTGATTATATGACTGGCTTAACTTTTTTTTTTTCAGGAATACTATTTCCATTTATAAAGTCTAAGTCGGTCTTTACTTATCCTCCCTGTCCTCAAGCTTTCCACACCTAAAGAGAATTATATATCATAGAGTAGAAGTTGACCTTTTAAGGTTAATAAAGAGATTCTTTAGTAGTGATGCTAGCAGCCAGGATTCTATTCTGCTGCTACTGCTGTTGCTGTAAATGGTTGTAGATTTCCATAATTTTTGCTAATATAGGACAAAACCAGAATTTAATAATGAGAATATCGTATGAAATGTCATCACCAGTGGATTCTGAGGTCCTTGCGCTCAGGGACTGTTTTTGCCTTTTTTTTGCATCCCCAGTGCTTAACATAATATCTGATACATAGTAGGTGCTTAATAAATGTTTATTAACTCAACTTGACTTTATATAAGGGGGTGCTGGGTCCAAAATCTGGCTAAAGGGTATATGAATGAGACTGAAATCAAGCCTAATGATGATCCATATAAAGCCACAACATAAGCTATATGCAGAAGTAGCCTACTCAGAGCTGATTTGTAAATGTAATCCTGATAAAACTAGAGGGTTTTTGGTGTGATGCAATGTAAAGAAACCTAAATTCAGAGGCAAATGAGCTGGGTTCTAATTCCAGCTTACTAACAATGTGACCTTGGGCAAGTCACTTCATTTCTCCTGGTAGGCTGTTTCATCTGTAAATTGAGGGGGAGTGTAAAGCCACACACTAGCAGCTTTCCAGAAGACTACTACTGTGAATGGTTTTCAAGGTTCTGATTACATAGTACAGCTAGATCTCTATTCAATAAGAAATTAGAGCAAAACTTTTACAGGAAATCAAGGTACAGCATTCAGAATGTTACAACTTATCACAGAAAATCAAAATACAACATTTACCATGTAACAACTCAACAACTTATCACTAAAATGGTCACATAGTTTTCACCAAAATGGTCACATAGTTTTGAACAAAGTACATTCATTTAGTCAACCACCAAATCCTTAATTCAATCACAAAGTACAAAAGTCAAAGTTTTCCACCCCTAGGTCACAGTAAATCAAAATCTTCTCAGGCAGTGAAGTCTTCTTTCAGCTTGACTTGAGGCTGGCTCTCAGCTTCAATGGTTCCTCTTCCTTAGGTCCAGCTCCAACAGTCACATGGGTTCAAAGGCAGGCAGCTCCCAGTTCCTTGTCCAGCTCTTTGTCCAGTTCTTCATCCAGTTCCCATTCCATATTGAAGTTCACAGTTTTCAGCCCACCTCAAGTCCTTCACAGTTCCTCTTTCTGGGAAGACAAAGCTTGACAGAGCCACAATGATATTCATAGACATTCCCGGCACCATCATCAAATCACTATCTGCCTTTGAAATTAACTCAGACCCACCAACAACGTCTGAGAACTCAACACAAATCATCAACATAGAAATCAACACAGACCCACGAACAAGGTCCAAGAGGTCAGCACAAATCTTCAGTAAGTCCCAGGACCTCCAAAACCCTCCTCCAGGATTTCTGTAAACATACAACCAGAAAATCCTATTTCAGGGCTTGCAGTAATGTCCCAGGGCTTCTGTACAAAGTATCACAAACAAACAACAATACATACAGAGCAGACAGAGTGCTGGAGTACCACAAGTTTTCTGCTTCTTAACTCTGCCACCACAAGAGTCCTCTTCTTAGTTCTGCTTTCTCTAGCCAAGACCTCTCCTCATATATGGTCATTAACTCCTCCCCTTCCTGTTGCAGGAGTTCATGAGTACTAGGGTTCACAAGTTTTGGGGTTCACACATTCTATTTCTTAACAGACTTGATACAAGGCTCAAAAGAAACTTGAACTGAAACAAGGTGTTAATTCAACAGCTGAAACAATGTTAACTATTTTTTTTGCTTGCCATTATGTGGAGGGATTAGATTATGTTGATTCTAAGGTTTTTGCTAGCTCTATAGGAATTCTTACCCTAGCATGTGGAAATTGGAGTTAAAATTGATAACTATATGCAAATGTACTTGTCTGACTTTATAATGTTTTTATTTTATTTTATGCATTTAAAATATTATTCTTAGAACAGGATCATCAGATACACCAGATTGTCAAAGGGGTTAATGACATAAAAAAGTTGAGGCCCTTGTTCTAGAACTGTGATACAGTGTCTGGCAAAAGGTTGTTTTTACTTGTCCTTTGTTCTTGAAGAGAACCATGGCATGACATTAGGGAGGTGATACCATGACACGAAAGGGAATTGGATTTAAGTGAGGGACTGCTGTCCAAAGTCACCAGCTTCTCTTTCTCCTCTGGAGTCATCTGGGTCCAGTGGCTAGATATAAATCATGACAAATGGTAAGGACTTAATAAATGTTCGTTGTTTGACTGATAGACAACAGTAGCATAAGGAAATGATTCAAAAGGAAATTCACATGTGCTGATTGAAGAGAGGGAATTTCTAGTTTTTCCCAAATTTCAATAAAAAGGTTATGGTGCAACTAATGGGATAAAATCTCTTTTAATAAAAATAGCTCCCAATTTTGTGGCTTTGGGTTTTGCAAAATATATTCCTCACCACCCTTCGAGCTAGAAAGTGTAAGTATGAATATCTTCTTTAGATAGAGGAAGTGAATCTTAAAATATGGAAGTGACTTGCCTTCAGCCGCATAGATAGAAAATGTCACGGTTGGGATTCAAACTCAAATCTCCTGACTCCAAGTACAGCAGTCTTTCTATCAGAACTGGAACTAGAAAAAAATCACCTAGGAGAAAATTGTTTTAGAGTAAGGGGAGAATACTGCAGAGCAAAACTGAAAAGAGACTATGAAATATAGGAGCAGAGGTCCTTGGGGTCTTTAAGGGATGGGGTGCCAACTATAGTGTTGATGCCTTGGGAAAAGCCCTCACCATTTATACTAGTGATGGCTTTGGCTCTGAATACACGATCCTACCTTTCTCACAAATTGTAACATGTTGTCAGATAAGGTAATGTTGTCAGAACAGAGACATAATGATCTATATAGAGTCTAGAAAAAGAGTATCTGTATATTGTTGTTTTTCTATAGTACTGTTGAAGAAGGGCCCTGTATATAGTAGGCAAAATTATGCTGGTTATTAGGAAAGTATATTCTATAATGGAACAGTCATAATTCCCCACACTCCATCACAACTTAGATGAAATACTCCATGAGACTAAACTAATATCTTTACTTTGAGTATCACCAGGGAAACATCTGGGTGTTCAATTAGTTTTTCAACAACCTTAATACAAGAAAAAAGACTGAATGGAAATATTTTGGTTGGTAAAAAGATAGGAACCCTTTTAAAAAAATAATAATGTGGCTTCTGTTTATATGGTACTTGATGGTTCACAAAAGACTTTAATCACAATACCCCATGAAGTTGTTGGTTCATGTATTATTTTCATTTCTAGTCAATGAATGCAAAAAGTAGAGCACAAAGAGATTAAAGGTCAAAGTTATGACTGGAAGTCAAGTCTAATAAATCCAAATTCAGTATTAATTGAGAACTTGATCTTTAGATTTACCATTGTTTTATGATCTTAAGTAGAATGAATAAGTCCCCTCATATCATGGTACCTTGAAGTTAATCGATATAATTGAACCCTTGTTCCTACAGAGCTGAGCATCATAATGTGGGTCCAAAGTACTTCCCTCTAAAATGCTGCTATTGTGGTGATAGTCTCCCTAAGTCTCTAGTCAGTAGGACTCATTCTTTTTTTACACTAAAAAAAAAAACCAATAACTGAAATACAGAAAAGTTTAGACCAAACTATATTTTCAATTGATGTTTACCTACATGATATATTCTTTCCAGGTCAGAGTTATTTCTCAAATTAATAACAATAATAATACCCAAGTCTTCTAAAAGACATTTTCTTAAGTGATCATTTTCTTCTAGGTTTCTAAACATTATGTGTACATATATATATGTGTGTGTGTATGTATATATGTATTTGTGTATGTGTGTATATGTGTGTGCATATATATGTATATGTATGTGTGTGTGTGTGTGTAATACACATCTTTTTTCTTTCTCCATAAATTGTCCTCTGGCCCTTACTGTCAAACAATTGTGGGCTACAGTAACTGAAAATATTGAGTCATGGACAGAGCTAATTAGTGTCAGGAACCTAGTAAACCTCCCAATGTGAGAGCCATAATTGTAAATACAAGACGCTTCAAACCGCTGCTTCTCATTTGTGAGCTATCATAACGAGCACCATCTGCCAAAGGGGAGAACAGAGAATGTTAGGAGCAGTTGGTTGGGATGATGAGCTGCTACTTGTGGCAGGATATTCTGGCTCTTTGTTTCAAGAAAATATGTTTGATTTGCCAATGAGTTTTTATATTTTCTTTTAAAATTTTTTACAAGGAATTTATGCAGCAAATAAACAATAAGCATTGATATTACCATATCCAAAGCTGATTTTCCCAGATTCTTCTTTTATGTATTTTTTTGATATCTTTCTCTTTTCCCTTTTTTCCTTCAGATCAATAACCCACTCTGATAAAATTCAGAAACTTACCTACCTGTGTTAATCGGGTCTTGGCTTTCAAGAAAAGTTTTCATATTGATTTGATCTAATTAAAATACTTATTGATAGCATGATAGCACTATTACTGGAATAATCACTTTTATGAAAAGATACAAGGAAGCATAATATATCCTGCATCATTGTCATCTTTGTATCTCAGACCTGACTTGGCTTTGAAAAAATTAACTAAGACTAGATGGTAGAGACAAGATGGCAGAGTAAAGGGTCACAATTGCAAAATTTCCCCCAAGACCTGTTCTAAAAAATTATCACAGAAAATTCTAAATCAAAATCTGAGAGAAAAATCTAACCAAAAGTCACAGTGGGTCATTTTTCAACTCAATGCAGCTTAGGAAGACAGAAAGAGAGGTTTATTAACATGGCATAGGGACTGGCTGGGATAGTGACTCACAAAACTTGATGAAAATAGCATGGGCTTTGGGCTTTGAGGGGGCTTTTATAGCAGCACTAATGGGGATAGCAGATGCACTGAAAACACAGGAATTATAAGGGGACTGAATGTGGTCAGGAAGAAGTTCTAGGTGACCCCTGTGCTAATATTGGGCACAGAATCTGATACCATTTGGAAGCTCCACAACCTATTACCCAGTTCTGGGTACAAGTTCTAGGGCAGAGAGACACAGCTGCAGTCATGAGGTAGAAGAGGCCCTACCTGGGTAAGGACCAGAGCACAGACCAGGAGGGCAGTAATCAGACCTTTCCTTGATCAAACTACCTTAGAAACATCAAAAACATATACACCCCCAGATCAAGCTACAGAAGTTCAAGCCAGCTATCATCTCCTTACCCTCCCCCCACCACCACCAGAGGTGAGCAGAGCCCAACTCAAAGTGCAAGGTCAAGAAATTGGTTGGAAAAAATGAAAAAAACAAACAAACAAACAAACAAAAAGAGCCTGACCATAAAAAGCTTCTATGGAGAATGGGGAATTCAAAATAATAACTCTGAAGAAGACAACTGGAAAACATTTTCAGGAAATATACAGATTGGGTACAAATCCAATAAGAATTCCTAGAAGATCTAAATAAAAAGATAAAAATATACAAAAGCAAGATTTCAAAAATCAAATAAAAGCAGTAGAGGAAAATATGAACTGTCTCATAAGACAGACTACTGACCTGAAAAAAACAGATTGAAAAGAAATAATTTAAGAATTATTTTACCACCTGAAATTCATGATATTTTTTTAAAAAGCACAGTCTAGGCATAGCTTTTTTGAGAAATTATAAAGGAAAACTACCTACATATAAAAAACTAGAGGCCAAAGTAAAAACTGAAAGTCACCTCCTGAAATATGTCGTAACTAAAATACAGAGAGCACTCAGATCAAAGTTAAAATGTTGCAAAATGCTGGAAATACCAGTGAGCCAATCAGGATCACATGAGATTTAGTAGACTGAATTATAAAGGAGAAGAAGTCTTGTAATCTGATTTTCTGGAAGGCAAAGTAGTTAGGACTACAAACAAGGATAACCTATCCAGCAAAACTGAGTAAAATCCTACAAGGGGAAAAATGATATTTAATGAAATAAATTATTTTCAAGTATTCTGATGGAAAAAAATCAGGCATAGATAGAAATTTTGCTATTCTATCATAAGATTCTAAAGTTAAACATGGATGAGAAATCATAAGGGCTTTTACAATATCATACTGTTTACATTCTTGTATGGGAAGACAATACAATGCAACCCCTAAAACATTCTCATGATCAAGGCAGTTAGAAGGTGCCAGGGGGACATGAGTATAAGTTTGTAATGTTAGAATGATATCAAAATAGGAGTGGAAGGGTAAGAAAGAGAGATGTACTAGAAGGGAGGAAGGAAAAGGATAAATGGGGAAAACTATCTCACACAGAAGGCTCATAAGGAAGTTTTTACTCTTAAGAATAAATGAGAGGGACTAGATGTCGGGGCGGAGCCAAGATGGCGGAAAGGAAGCAGTAACCTCGCTGAGCTCCTCTGTCACTAAGTCCAAAAGGGTAAATCTGAGCAGATTCCGGAGTGACGAAGCCCAGTGGAAGACAGAGTGTGGCAGAATCCAGCACAGGAGGTTGCCCAGAGTGCCCGCACAGGTCGAGCGCATAGCGCGTGGGGTCTGCACAGCTCAGACCTAAGAGCAGGCAAGCAGACTACACCAGAGAGAGAAAAAGCCCCGACCTGCAGACTTACCAAGGACGAATCGCAGTCATCTCGCAGAGGGAACGGATCATTGGAGCCAGGTAGGAGAGTCGGGCCCCCAGTGGAGAGAGTGGCTTCTCAGGCTGCATTCAGCCCCCAGCCTGGAAATTTAGAAACTGCCTGCCTGTATGATACAGGGGCTGGAATGGCAAAGTAAATTCTAGCTGCTCAGATCCTCCCATCCCTCCTTCAAGAAGCAGAAAACCCAAAGATAAGTCTCCCACCCAGACTGAAATCCCAAGTTAATGGAAATAGCCTCAGGCTTGAGAATCTCCAAGAAAGGGTGTAACTGAAACAGCCAGGAATCTGAAGAGAAGAGAGGGAGGGGACCCAACTAGCCCCACCTCACCTCACCAACAAAAGCCTACTTATAGCCCAGGGGTATAGAGGCAGAAATCTGAAGTGGTCAGACTCAACCCCACCTACACATCTACATTCCTCACTGACTTCCCTGACTTAGCCATAAACTAGCCACCCAGAGGTATTCAAAGTCAAGGATCAGGCCCCAAACTCATAGCCTGAGACACTAAGAAACAGGAAGTCACAATGGGAAGGAAGGAAGCTGAAAAGGAGAAGGGGAAGGCAAGAAAGTCTATTCGAGCATACTATGCAGGGCAAGAACAACAAAACACACAGGACAATATAGACTCTCTGCCCACACCAGAGACCACAGAAGGAAACATGATCTGGTCTCAAGCCCAAATAGCATTCCTGGAGGAGCTTAAGAAAAATTTTAAAGACCAAATCAGGGAGGCAATGACCAACTTGGAAAAAGAAAATACCTCCCTAAAAAAGGAACTTCAAAAACTTATTGAAGACCATAATTCACTAAAAATTAGATACAACCAAACTGAAACTCAGAACTCTATGATGCAGCAGGAGTCAATCGAAAAAAACAAGATGATCGAAAAATTGCAAGAAAATGTAAAATATCTCACTGGAAAAATAA
The DNA here is from genome assembly GCA_011680675.1 of Gymnobelideus leadbeateri. Taxonomy (NCBI): domain Eukaryota; kingdom Metazoa; phylum Chordata; class Mammalia; order Diprotodontia; family Petauridae; genus Gymnobelideus; species Gymnobelideus leadbeateri. Next base: position 24,042 of record WOXC01007389.1, on the reverse strand, counting down.
CTGACCTAGAGAACAGATCCAGGAGAGACAACCTAAGAATTATTGGTCTACCAGAAAGCCATGATGAGAAAAGCAGTCTAGACAACATCCTCCAAGAGATTGTCAAAGAAAACTGTCCTGAGGTCCTGGAATCAGAAGATAAAATAGCTATTGATAGAATTCACTGGACTCCTCCTGAAAGAGATCCCAAACTGAAAACTCCAAGAAATATAGTAGCCAAATTCCAGAATTATAAGATTAAAGAAAAAATTCTACAAGCAGCCAAAAAGAAACAATTCAAATATCAAGGAACTACAGTTAGGATCACACAGGACCTAGCAGCTTCTACATTAAAAGAGCGGAGGGACTGGAATTTGATATTTCGTAGGGCAAGAGAGCTAGGACTACAACCAAGGATTAACTACCCGGCAAAACTGAGCATAATCTTTCAGGCAAGGAGATGGACGTTTAATGAAGTAAGGGACTTCCAGACTTTCCTAATGAAAAAGCCAGAGCTCAATGGAAAATTTGATCTCCAATTACAAGACTCCAGAAGAACATAAAAAGGTAAACAAGGGTAACATAGACTCACACATGCAGAAGTGCACATACCCACACCCACAAACACAAGCTCATTACTTGGGATGCAACAAGAGCAAAATGTTCACATCCCTATATGTGGAGCTGATAACTGTCAATATTTGAAATCTCTATGATTATCATGACCTGCAAAAGGGTTATACTTAGAGGGTGTGGGTATGAATGCACTAACATGGAGTCTAAAAAAAAAGACTATTAAGGGGATCAATGGTACTGTAATGGGAAAAAGGAAAGGATGAGCTAGGAAAAGGTAAAATATGCCATCTGAAGAGGCATCAAAACACACTATAGAAGAAGGGAAAGTAAGAGGGAGAGGAACATCATTTAAACACTATTCTCACTGGTTCTGGTTCAAAGAAGGATCAAATTAATCAGTGAAGTTTAAGAATCTAACGTGAATAGACACATAAATTCATTAAATAGAGGAATTGGAGGGAGGGAGAGGAGCATTGTTTGAAATTTACTCTCATTGGTTTGGAATCAAACGGGGAGTAATTTACTCTGATAAGTATAAAAATTTGTTGTGTCCTATAGATAGTGGGAGGGTAAGGGGGGGGGAAAGGAGGAGACTAAAGGGAGGGATTATAAGGGAGGGAAATAGTAGTAAGGGGAGAGGGTAGGTTAAGAAGGGGGGTCACTGGGTGGGAACACTGAGGGAGGGGGTGGTCAAAAGGGAAAACTTCAAGGAGGGGAAGGGAGAAGGAAGAAACAAAAACATAAACAGGGGAGGGAATAGGATGGAAGGGAAGAGACAGATAGTCATCATTACTGTGAATGTGAATGGGATGAACTCTCCCATAAAACAGAGGCGGATAGCAGAATGGATTAAAAACCATAATCCTACAATATGCTGTCTTCAAGAAACACATTTGAAACAAAGGGATACCCACAGGGTAAAGGTAAAAGGTTGGAGTAAAATTTATTATGCCTCAGCTAAAGTAAAAAAAGCAGGGGTAGCAATACTTATCTCAGATAAAGCAAAAGCAAAAATAGATCTAATTAAAAGAGATAAGGAAGGAAACTATATCCTACTAAAAGGCACCATTGAGAATGAAGCAATATCACTACTTAATATATATGCACCAAGTGGTATAGCATCCAAATTCCTAGAGGAGAAGTTAAAGGAATTAGAGAAAGAAATAGATAGCAAAACTATACTAGTGGGGGACCTTAATCTCCCCCTCTCTGAACTCGATAAATCTAACCTCAAAATAAACAAGAAAGTTAAGGAGGTGAATAGAATCTTAGAGAGACTAGATATGATGGATCTCTGGAGAAAACTGAATGGGGATAAAAAGGAATTTACTTTCTTCTCAGCAGTGCATGGTACATACTCAAAAATAGACCATGTACTAGGGCATAAAAACCTCACAATCCAGTGCAGAAAGGCAGAAATAGTAAGCGCATCATTCTCAGATCATGATGCAATAAAAATTATATGCAATAAAGGGCCATGGAAAGATAGACTAAAAACTAATTGGAAACTAAACAATTTAATCCTAAAAATTGTGGGTCGGGGGCTAGTGGCGCAGTGAATAGAGCGCCGGCCCTGGAATCAGAAGGACCTGAGTTCGAGCCGGCCTCCGACACTTAATCCACACAAACAAAAACCTAGCCTGTAACCTTGGGCAAGTTACTTAACCCCAATTGCCCTAAAGGGGCGGCTAGGTGGCGCAGTGAGTAAGAGCGCCGGCCTCGGAGTTGGATGACCCGAGATCAGATCCGGCCTCAGAAAATGAGCACCCACGCATAAATAATGACTAGCCGTGTAACCTTGAGCAAGTTACTTAACCCCAATTGCTTAAAAAAAAAAAAAAAAAAAAAAATTGGTGGGTCAAAGAAGAAATTATAGAAACAATCAATAATTTCATTCAAGAGAATGATAATAATGAAACAACATACCAAAATTTGTGGGATGCACTAAAGGCAGTTCTCAGGGGAAGTTTTATATCCCTGAGTGCATACTTAATTAAAGCAGAGAGAAGGGAGGTCAGTGAATTGGACATGCAATTGAAAAAGCTAGAAAAAGAACAAATTGAAAATCCCCAATTTAGTACTAAATTAGAAATACTGAAAACCAAAGGTGAGATTAATAAAATTGAAATTAAGAAAACCATTGAATTAATAAATAAAACCAAGAGCTGGTTTTATGAAAAAATCAACAAAATTGATAGACCCTTAGTCAATATGATAAAAAAAAAGAAAGAAGAAAACCAAATTATGAGTATCAAAAATAAAAAGGGTGAATCTACCTCCAATGAAGAGGAAATCAAAAAAATAATGAGGAATTATTTTTCCCAATTGTATGCACATAAATATGACAATCTTAGTGAAATGGATGAATATTTACAAAATCACAAGTTGCCCAGATTAACTGAAGAGGAAGTGAATTACCTAAATAACCCCATCTCAGAAAAAGAAATCAAACAAGCCATCAATGAACTCCCTAGGAAAAAATCTCCAGGGCCAGATGGGTTCACTAGTGAATTCTATCAAACATTTAAAGAACAATTGATTCCAATACTCTACAAACTATTTGGGAAAATTAGTGAAGAAGGAGTCCTACCAAACTCTTTCTATGACACAAATATGGTACTGATTCCTAAATCAGGAAGAGATAAAACAGAGAAAGAAAATTATAGACCAATCTCCCTCATGAATTTAGACGCAAAAATTCTAAATAAAATATTAGCCAAAAGACTCCAACAACTTATCACAAAAATAATACACCCTGATCAGGTAGGATTCATTCCAGGAATGCAAGGATGGTTTAATATTAGGAAAACCATCAATATAATTGAGCATATCAACAACAAAACTAGCAAAAACCACATGATCATCTCAATAGATGCAGAAAAGGCTTTTGACAAAGTACAACATCCATTCCTATTAAAAACACTAGAAAGTATAGGAATAAATGGAGCCTTCCTTAAAATAGTTGCTAGCATCTATCTAAAACCATCAGCAAGTATTATATGCAATGGGGATAAACTAGAAGCCTTTCCAATAAGATCAGGAGTGAAACAAGGGTGTCCACTATCACCCCTCTTATTCAATCTAGTACTTGAAACGTTAGCAGTAGCAATTAGAGAAGAAAAAGAAATCAAAGGAATCAAATTAGGCAAAGAAGTGACCAAGCTGTCACTCTTTGCAGATGATATGATGATATACTTAGAGAATCCTAGAGAATCAAGTAAAAAATTACTTGAGACAATAAATAAATTTGGCAAAGTTGCAGGATATAAAATAAACCCACATAAATCCTCAGCATTCCTGTACATCTCTAATAAAACTCAACAGCAAGAGATAGAAAGAGAAATCCCATTTAAAGTCACTGTAGACATTATAAAATATTTGGGAATCTACTTGCCAAAACAAACCCAGAATCTATATGATCACAACTACAAAACACTTCTCACAGAAATAAAATCAGATCTAAATAGTTGGAAAAATATCAATTGCTCGTGGCTGGGTCGAGCTAATATAATAAAAATGACAATTTTACCCAAACTAAATTATATATTTAGTGCCATTCCAATCAATTTACCAAAAAACTACTTTGTAGAGTTAGACAAAATAGTAACAAAATTTATTTGGAAAAACAAAAGGTCTAGAATATCAAGGGAATTAATGAAAAGAAATGCTAGGGAAGGTGGACTAGCTATGCCAGATCTTAATCTGTATTATACAGCAGCAGTCATCAAAACTGCTTGGTACTGGCAGAGGTGTAGAGTAGTGGATCAATGGAATAGATTAGGTGCAGGAGACCCAGCAGTTAATGAATATAGCAATCTATTGTTCGATAAACCCAAAGACCCCAGTTTTTGGGATAAGAATGCACTATTTGACAAAAACTGCTGGGAAAACTGGAATACAGTATGGCAGAAACTGGGCATAGATCACTATCTAACACCATATACCAAAATCAGGTCTAAATGGGTGCATGATCTAGGTGTAAAGGATGATACTGTAAGCAATTTGGGAAAGCAAGGAATAGTTTACCTGACAGATCTGTGGAGAGGGGAAGATTTTAGGACCCAACAAGAATTAGAGAGCATTATAAAATGCAAAATGGATAATTTTGATTACATTAAATTGAAAAGCTTCTGCACAAACAAAGCCAATGTAACCAAGATCAAGAAGGAGGTGGGAAATTGGGAAAGAATTTTTACAACCTGTGTCTCTGATAAAGGACTCATTTCTAAAATTTATAGAGAATTGAGCCAAATCTATATGAATACAAGTCATTCCCCAATTGAGAAATGGTCAAAGGATATGAATAGGAAGTTTTCAGAGAAAGAAATTAAAGATATCTATAAGCATATGAAGAAATGCTCTAAATCACTATTAATTAGAGAAATGCAAATCAAAACAACTCTGAGATACCACATCTCTCCAGTCAGATTGGCTAAGATGACAAAACAAGAAAGTGACAAATGCTGGAGAGGTTGTGGGCAAATTGGAACGCTAATACATTGCTGGTGGAGTTGTGAACTTATCCAACCATTCTGGAGAGCAATCTGGAATTATGCCCAAAGGATTATAAATAATTTCATACCCTTTGACCCAGCCATACCACTCCTAGGGTTATATCCCAAAGAGATCATAGTAGTGGGAGGAAGAACCATATGTACAAAAATATTTTTAGCAGCCCTTTTTGTGGTTGCAAAGAATTGGAAACTAAAGGAGTGCCCATCAATTGGGGAATGGCTAAACAAGTTGTGGTATATGAATGTAATGGAATTTTATTGTGCTATAAGAAACGAGGAGGTGACGGATTTCGTAATTACCTGGAGAGACTTATACAAACTGATGCTGAGCGAGAAGAGTAGAATCAGAAGAAATTTGTATACAATCACAGACATACCATATCTGTGACGACCAACTATGACAGACTGGACTCTTTTCAGCAATGCAGTGATATAAGTTAATCCCGAATGACTCAAGAAAGTGAGAAATGTGCCATCCAGAGATATAACTAGAAAGAACTGAGCCTGAATCCTGATGGAAGCAAACTAAATGATCTTGTTCTTCTCATTGTTTGGTTGTACTTCTTCCTTACCATCTTTCATCCCACCTAGTACAATATGCCTTTGTAATTGGAATAATGTTTAATATGAATGCATTTGCAGACCCTATACTGCACTATATGATGTCATGAGGGGAGGGGGGAGGGAAGTAAAGGAAATTTGAAAATCAAGGAACTATGGAATTGAATCTTGTCAAGTGAAACTAAACTAATAAATTAATTTAAAAAAAAAAGAATAAATGAGAGGGTGAGCAAACAATGAAAGAACCTCACTATCATCTGAACTGGTTCAAGGATGACAGAGTACATATACAAACAGAGTTGGGCATAGAAATTTATCTTACCCAGGGCAGCTAGGTGAACAGAGCACCAGCCTTGGAGCCAGGAGGACATGAGTTCAAGTCCCAACCTCAGACACATAACACAAAAACTAGCTGTGTGACCTTGGGCAAGTCACTTAACCCCAATTGTCCTCCAAAAAAAAAAAAGGCAAGAAAAAAAGAAATTTATCTTACCCAACAGGGGAAGTAAGAAGGGAAAGGGCTGAGAGAAAATAGAGCTGATAAGGAAGGTAGAAGACAGTTGTTAGAAGCAGAACAGACTTTTGAGGAGGCAACAAAATAAAAAAATAAAAGGATAAGTATAAAAGAATAGGAAGGATAAAAATACACAGTTATCAATCATAACTCTGAATATAAATAGTAGAAATTCACCCATAATATGGAAGAGGATAACCGAATAGATTGATAACCAGAGTCCAAAAATAGGTTATTTAAAAGAGATACACTTGAAACATTAAAACACATACAGACTTAAAAATAAGAGACTGGAGTAAACTCTATTATGCTTCAGCTGATGTAAAAAAAATGGGGGTAGCAATGATGATCTCATACAAAGGAAAAAGAAAACCAAAAAAAAAGAGATATTCAGGGAAATTATATTTTACTAAAATATACCATAGACAATGAATTAATATCAATACTGAATATATGTACCAAAAGGTATAGCATCCAAATTCTTGAAAGAAAATTTAAATGAGTTACAAGAGGAAATAGATTTTAAAACTATACTGGTGGAGGAACCTCAATTTATCTCTCTCAGATCAAGAAAAAAACTAAAAATAAAATAAACAAAGAAGAAATTTAATATAAGTAGAATTTAAGAAAAAAATTAGATATAGATTTCTGGAGATTCCTAAATGACAATAGAAAGGAATAAATTTCTTTTTTTTTGACCATGACACCTTCACAAAAAATAAATATGTATTAGTACATAAAAATTTCCCAAACAAATACAGAAAATTAGAAATATTAAATATACCCTTTGAGACAAAAATAGAATAAATTATGTTTGATAAAGGGCCCTTGAAGTCTCAATGAAAAGTTTTCTGGAAATAAATTAATCTACCAGGGGTGGGGAACCTGTAGCCTTGAGGCCACTTGTGGTCTTCTATATCCTTGGGTGTGACCTTTTGACTGTGTCCAAGATTTACAGAACAAATCCTGTTATTAAGCAGATTTATTCTGTGAAGTTTGAATTCAGGCAAAGATCCACACTTGAGGATCTAGGGGGTCATATACAGCCTTGAGGCCAGAGGTTCCCCACACCTGAAACCTAAAGAAATAGTAGGTCAAAGAACAAATTGTAGAAATAGTCAATATATTCATTAAAATGAATGGCCATAATGAGACAACATACCACAATTTGTAAATGTGGGCAAAGCAATATTTAGAAGGGAAATTATATCTCTGAATGCTTACATCAACAAAAAAGAGAAAGAAAAGATCAATAATTTTGGTCATACAATTAAAAAAAACTGGAAAAAGAACAAGTTAACAATCCTCAATTAAAAACCGTGATAGAATTACTAAAATTCAAAGGAGAGATTAATAAAATTGAAAGTAAAAATACAATTGAACTAATAAATTAAACTAGGAGCTGGTTTTATGAAAACAAAAAAATGATAACTGTCTAATTTGATTAAAAAATAATGAAGGAAACCAAATTATCAGTAACAAAAGTGAAAAGGGCAAATGCACAACTAATGAAGATGAAATCAAACATCATCATCATTTGGGGTTCTCTGCAAAAGATTTCCTTTACAAAGGCAGGCAACCAGAAGCTATATGATCACAAGTCTTAGAGAGCTGTCTGGGCATTGAGAGGCTAAATAACTTGCCTAGTGACACATAGCCCTTATGGAGCAGAGATGGGACTTGCCTCCAGGTTTTCCTGACTCCAAGACCATTGCTTTATCTGTTACATCTTTCTGCCTCTCATATTCATATATGTTTAATAACTGCATTCAGAATCACAATTTCTTTAGAGTATGGATCATTCAGCATAACAGGGCTGTTCTTCAGGAAACTATCTACCTACCTGGGTTGAAGAGGAAGCTACTTATGGATGCATATATACAAAATATATGTGTTTATATATGTTGCATTGTGTGTACTCATGTATAAACATGTATATATATGTATATAAACATATATCTTTGCATGGCATGCACACAAATGCATGACCTTAGGGTTTGTTTTTGTTTTTGTTTTTTGCTTTCATAGTCTAAACCCAACTGCTACACTCAATTGTCTTTCTCCTCTGTCTCTCTGCCTCAGTCTTTCTGACCATCTGTCTGTCTGTCTGTCTGTCACTGTCTTTTTTGTCTCTCTCTCCCTCTCTACTTTTTTCTCCTGATTCAAGTTTCTTGTACATAGCAAATAATTAGTATTGGGAATTTTCTTCAATTCTCTTTCAATTCACTGAATAATTTAATAGTTATAATTTTTAAGCTTATGTATTCTTCCACTATATATATATATGTATATATATACATGTTTTATTAAAAAAAAATAACCTGTCAGGCAAATAGGGTGAAGTGACTTACCCAGAGTCACATAGTTAGTAAGTGCCTGAGGCCAATATTTGAACTCTGTATAAGACTGGATATTCTTCATATAATTCAATAAAGAGATTTATATGTAAAATAGTGGCATTCTCACTGTTTGAGGGGGAAATATAATATTTTCATGAAATCGCTTATCTTTGTTAACATATAATGGACTTATTGCTATTTTTGTGTTTTTGTTTCTGTTTTTAGGCAATTGGGGTTAAGTGAATTGCCCAGGGTCACACAACTAGTGTCAAGTGTCTGGTCAGAAGCCTGAATTTGAACTCAGGTCCTTCAGACTCCAGGGCCGGTGCTCTATCCATTGTGCCACCTAGCTGCTTCTAACATTGTTTTTTTTGTTTTTTGGGGTTTTTTTTGCTTTTTGGAGGGGCAATTGGGGTTAAATGACTTGCCCAAGATCACTTGGCTATTAAGTGTCTGAAGATTTGAACTCAGGTCCTCCTGACTCCAGGGTGGGTGCTCTATTCACTGTGTTACCTAGCCACCCCTCTTATTATTTTAATGTTAATTTATAATTAAAATGATTTATTTTGGTTTCTAATATGGCAAATGCCAATAGATCTAACTCCCGTAAACAAAAGCTCTTTTGAGTTTTCAATAATTTTCAAGAATGTAAAAGTGTCCTGAAACTGAAAAATGTGAAAACTATTGCTCTAGAATTTCGCCACAGGAATGCCTCACTGCAAATAGGGTGCCCACAGAACATGGAAGTATTCTATAATGCAAATGCAGGGCACAGGATCCTCTTATTCCTTTTTTTCCCCTCATCTTTTTAACAGTTCTGGTGCCATGGAATCCTCCCACCTGATCTCAGTCCTCTTGTTCAGCCCTATGCCTCCTTATGTTCCCAACCACTTCCTCCTCTTTGCTAAGATATTTGACACTTTCTTGCAGAGGCTGATCTGCCATGTAGAATCCTTTCCCCACTCCCACTCAGACCACTCCTACTAGAGATTATCTCACAACCTTTTTGCCTTTGTAAAGTTATTTTCCTTTGTTGCTAGATCATTTCCTGAATCATTGTTGCTGAATATACCTAGGTTCTGCACATTCCTCTGTGTCCTACCCAACCCTGTCCTATTCCTCTCTACAATTTCTAAGGTAAGGGGAAAAATTGAAGGTCTCTTTTCTCCCTTAAAGAAACGTTTGCCTGAGTCCTCCCCTCCCAGATCTTATTCTCTCCTTTCTGTTTCTGAGAGGAATTCCTCATGTTTATTTGTTTTTTCCCCTGCCAATTGCATATCTAGCATTGATCTTGAGGTCTAAAAGAATTTTAAGTTTGGATCTATTACAGCAAATTACCAGTGAGTGGTAATTAAGGACAGATAGGTGCCAGATTCAGGAGGAAAGGAGTTCAAATTCAGCCTCAGACACTTACTAGCTGTGTGTAAATTTGAGTATGTCACTAAACCCTGTTTGCCTCAGTTCCTCATCTGTAAAATGACTTGGAGAAGGAAATGGCAAACCACTCCAGTATCTTTGCTGAGAAACCACAAATGGGGTCCCAAAGAGTTGGACAGGACTGAAATAACTAAACAACAAGAACAGCGGAATATATGAGCCAATGATTGAAAGGATGATCACTAAGTAACTTTTAGGTAGAGCCAAGGAATTAAGGAGGGGTTGAATGTTGAATGATAGCTAGTCTACGAGGCACTTTCACTTGTTTCATTTTTCTATTTCAGGGCCATGTCCAGATAGACCTGACTACTGACTGAAGGAATCTCTTGCAAGATTTCAAAAAGAATATTTCTTCCTCTGGATTAGCTAGAGAATGCAGATATATTCTTCAAATCTAGGTCCTTTTTAAATAGGGATAATATGCTTTACTTTAAGGACAAAAAAAAAAACAGTTTTAAAACCAGTGTAGAAAGAAAGACATGATGCTCTTTATAGGACAATACAAAATTATCTTTCCCTGCTCTACTTGTTAAAAGTGAGATGCCCAGGCCTTTATTATTTTTGCTAGTAGCATTCAATGTCCAATGGGCCTATAGGTTGTGTCATGGTAGAAAGACCATTGGATTTAGAACCAGGAGAACAGGATTTGAATTGTAAACCCCCTATTTATTTATTTATTTTTAAAGCAATTGGGGTTAAGTAACTTGCTCAAGGTTACACAACTAGTCATTTGATTTATGCGTGGGTGCTCATTTTCTGAGGCCGGATCTGATCTCGGGTCATCCCAACTCCGAGGCCGGCTCTCTTACTCACTGCGCCACCTAGCCGCCCCTTTAGGGCAATTGGGGTTAAGTAACTTGCCCAGGGTTACACGGCTAGGTTTTTGTTTGTGCGGATTAAGTGTTGGAGGCCGGCTCCGAACTCAGGTCCTTCTGATTCCAGGGCCGGCGCTCTATTCACTGTGCCAACTAGCCGCCCCCCCCTATTTATTTTTTAACTGTAAATCCTTGGCGATGATTGGACTAGTCAGTGTCTAAGATTCTTTTCACAACTTTCAATTCTATGATCTTATTTTTCCCCTTTTCAGACCTCAAAAGTATGATCTTAAAATTTTATCCATTTATTGCACTAGGCCAGAGGTTCTCAAGCTTATTTGGCCTACTGCCCTCTTAAAAATTGCTCTGAACCCCCCTGGAAATCTAGTTTTTTTAACCCTTCAACTTTAAAAAAAAAAATCGCATCATTTAAAATATATATTATGTATGTATAAATTTTACACACAGAAGCACATATATATACATATATTATAATATACACACCTTAAATTTAATAATTTATTATAAATTTTTGGGGGATTTTCCTACATTGAAATTTTGATGATACAATATTGTATCATATAACCATATAGTATCTTATTGTAAAGAAGTCATTTCATGCACATATTCCTGACAACGCCTGCTGGACTTCCCAATAATGTGCTCACATTCACCTGCTAACACTTGCTTGTTAAGACCTATTGGTGGATTTCACAATTGATAACTTGCATTTTGTGTATTTATTTGGAAAATAATGTAATCATTATGACTTTAACTCTGTTATACAACAGATGAAACACATATGAATGTTTTTCAAATTTTTCCTATTTTCTCTTCTTTCTTTATGTTTCCACCATCCCCTTATTTTTATTCAATATTTCCTAATTACACTTGATGCTAGTATTGTCCTTCTGGATCATTCTAGCATACACACTGCCCCATTCCCCCCCACCCCCACAGGGTGGTATGGCCCACTTTGGGAGTCTCTGCTTTAGATTATAAAAATTCTTCGAGAATAAATTGTATAACACCATTTCTTTTTAAAGTGTCTATTGTGTCTAATACTTATTCCTTTATAGTTTTATATTTTAATGAATACATGAATATAACGAATTTTCTAGCCTATCTATTCCATTTTAGATTTTTCACTTAAATTGAGCATTAGGGTTTATATGAAACTAGTCCATCATTTCAGGTTCCCATTTGTAAAATGCTTATTATCACATTGCTCCTTGTTGTGTTACCACATTTGCTTTATTCACCTTCTTCCTTGTGCCCTTATAACTAATGCTAATTGTCCTGGCTATTGGCCCTCTCTGTGAATCAAAGGGGTGAACCCCTGAGCACTGATATATCTGATGGGTCACAATGTGGGGTAGGAGTAGAATGAGAAACTATATTGACAAAAAATGATTCTTTTGTGACAAATGATACTTCTGGTCTATTCAATTATTTTAGAAATGATTGCTATAGGTCCTTTTAAGAAAGTAGAATCATATTAAGAATGCTAGCATCCATTCCATGATATTGTAGAATGCATACTATATAGTATACAGCTGGCGTGTGTGAAAGCTTTTAGTCATTTTCCTTCCCCTTGATACCTTTAGGTAGGAAGGTCTGTGTGTTTATTGGGAAAATAGCAGAGATTGCATTTTCCATTTCTGTGGGATGAAAGTACATGAGGGAACTCAAAGAACTCTGGTGTAGAGGGGAGGAAAGGGAGTCTGCTGAGAGAGGAAAGGAAACCTTTTCTACCAGGCCAAGAAAGGAATTGGAAATAAAATGGCAAGTGGTGCCAGCAGAAGTTATATAGATTTATATAGAAGTTATATATAGCAGAAGTGTTATATATTGGCTATTAGGCCAGTGCTAAAGTTTACTGAATTAGGATAGCAGCTGGGGGAAGCACGTGGCATTTGTCTCTGGGCAAATGGTAAGGGTTCCCCAGCCAAATTCAAGTAGGAATATAGAATGACAGCTCCTGATCAACTGAAGAGCTCCTAAACTATGTCAAATTTCCTTACCAAGTCAGGCATTACTAGACCAACAAGAAGAATTGGGATAAGATTACAATAATAAGGAAGGGATAGGGAGGACATTGAGTGACTCATCCATGAATTTAGACATATTTTTTGTTCTTCTGACTCCTGCCTCAGATTGATTGGCTCTTCTATTTTAAGGAGGATGACTGGGCCATCCATGTCTTAATTGCTGTCTTGGATGTACTTCTGATTATCCTCTAGGGCTTTCTCTTCAGTTTCCCAGCTGGGTTTCTATTTCCCCTCCCCTTTCCAGCTCCTTTTTATGTGTTATCTCTCTCATTGGAATGTAAGCTCTTTGAGAACAAGTACTGTATTTGTTATTGTAGTTGTATTCTCATTAATTACTTAGAAGAGTGCTTGGCACACAGTTAGTACTCATTAAATGCTTGTTGACATATTAACTTGACTTTAACATTACTGAGCTTTACTGATTCAAAGGTCTAATTATCTCTAGCCCAGTAGCACACAAGTGCGGCTATTTAAAAGGAGAAAATCCTGAGGAACTTAAAGGGAATACAGGGTGAATTTGCATCCCTGTAGACCCTGGCCTTAAATACGTTGTGGAACAGTCAGAAGAACTGACATCTCTATATTCTATGATTGCAGTAAATTTATGTGAACTTGAAACTTTAGTTTGTACAGTATGCTTTTAGGAATTGTCATTGTTTTATTATTTTTTTTAGCTTCTCTGGAAAAATGGAAGAATTACGCATATTGTTTTCTGATGTTTTCTGCTTTGAGACTTTGCTATAGAAGGTGATTTGGGCTAGGGATGTGGGTTCTTTGTTTTGTTTTATTTTGTTTTGGGTTTCTCATGAACATACTTTCCCACTATAAACTATATCCTTCAAAAGAAACCTCAGATTCCTCTTTATGATTTCTTCTCAATGCTAATCCTATTGTTCTTCTACAAATTGGTTTTGCTGTCAAAGAAAGAAAAGAATGGGAACATAAACAAAATTAAAATTCTCTGAAGTGGCTTGTAATGGGAGAAAAAAGAAAACACTTTCTGCCCTACTTTCCCCGACTTAGGAGAAAAGGAACCTAGAAATTGGCTGGTCGGTGACATTTCTAATAGTCCACAAATAATGCATCATCAAAAAAAAAAGAATTCCTTGAGTGACATGTGTAATTTCATTTACAGGTAAGCAATATATTTTGGTCAGCATCCTCAAGTGCACATTTGAACTGCTTTAAATGCTCTTGACTAAAACCCAATCTCATTGTAGTCTCCCCATTTTCCCATATATATTTAGATGGCACAATAATCTAAATCCTTTATAAAATATCATGACCTTAGAAAAATATTTACATTTGAAAGTTTATTGATAGTTATCACAAGGTTGCCCTTGGATCATAATTTTTTAAAAATAATTTAAAAATCATGCCCATAAGATTTCAGTTGTTTTTGTAATTTCTAAGAAGTTATAACAGTTTAATAGAGTAACCTGACATCCATTCAGATTATTTCTAAGGTCAAGTTTTGCTCATGGACATGGATATACATTTTCTAGAACCAAACTTTTAAATATATTTTTTCCTCTCATTTATAAAATTATGAAGTATTTTCGTTTTGACACTGTCTTACAAATTACAAAAACAGCAATGATGACAACAAAAATCTTACTCTAAATGTAATTGTTGCCAAGGACATGTAAGATGCTTAGCTTTTATATGCTTTTTGACCTGGGTATTCCTTGCAATAGTAGTTGTGGTCTCTGCATCAAGGGCCTCTTTGCAGTGTCATTTTTCAGAGGCAGCAACTTTCCCAATGTCCTGCTTACCTAACAAGGGCTTCTTAGTAAAACAGTGGAGTAAAAGGAGGATGCACATCATTCACACTAATGGGGTCTGGAAAGAAGCATGAATAATGCAAGATCAATGGACAGTACCCAAGCACTGTATGGTTGACCTTTAAATGAAGGCAGAGATATCCAGAGTGATAGAGGGGGAAATTGTCCTGGAATAGGAGAAAAAAAAGAAACAAAACAAAGAAAATATTTTGTTTGCTTTGTTTTGTTTTGTTCTTTTTTGAGGCTTAGACACTAATTATGTGAATTAAGATAAATCTCTTAACTTCTTTGATATTCACTTTCCTCATCTACAAATTAGGGTAACTGATAACAGGAAATTTTTTTTTCACAGTACTATTCCTAAGGGGGCAGCTAGGTGACAGAGTGGATAGAATGCCAGGCCTGGAGTCTGGAAGACGTCGTCCTGAGTTCAAATTTGACCTTAGACACTTACTAGCTGTGTGACCCTGGGCAAATCACTTAATCCTGTTTGCCTCAGGTTCCCATTTGTAAAATGAGCTCAAGAAGGAAATGGCAAACCATTCCAGGTTTTTGCCAAGAAAACCCCAAATGGAGTCAAGAAAAGTCAGACACAACTGAAAATGACTGAATAATTATTTATGAGATGATGAGAGGTAGATATAAACAAAACTAGAGAGCATCTAGTCTGATTCATACTCCTCTCTTTTTTCTGGGTAAGAAATCAGATGTTCTCAGAAATGGCTTGCTTAGCATAGAGGCACCATTCAAATGAGATCCTGGGACTGTTGACCTTTTGAGCTTTACCTGCAGTTTGCCTAGGTTCAAGTTTGGATGAAGTATGACTGCTTGGTAGGAGAAATAAACTCTGAGTCCTCACAGTCATTGGCTCTTTATTCCTTTCCCAGCTACTCCAGGGAAAATTCTGCTTGAGCTCTAGTCCACAGTTTCCCGACAAAAGGACCCCCTCTGACTTCTAGATGGTCTGCTAGACAGAGGCAAATCAAAATTTAAAAAGCATTTATTACACTCCTGCTGTGTGCCAGTCACAATGCTAAGTACTACAGTTACAGAGAAAGGTAAAAGATAGTCCCCGTTCTCAAGGAGCTCACAGTCCATTGGAGGAGATAACATGCAAACAACTATGTTCAAACAAAATGTATACAGGACAATAGGAGATAGTTAGCAGAGGTAACACACTAATATGAAGGAGAATTGGGAAATCTTTTTTTTTTTTGCTTTTTGGAACAGCAGTTGGGGTTAAGTGACTTGACTAAGGTCACATGGCTAGTTTTTTGTGTTAAGTGTCTGAGGTCAGATTTGAACTCAGGTCCTCCTGACTTCAGGGCTGGTGCTCTATTCACTTTCCCACCAGCCACCCCTGGGAAAGACTTTTTATAGAAGGTAGCATCCTGTTTCAACCATATAGTACAGGTTTATCATATTTATCATACATTTTACCATGCCTCCCTCACTCTCTCCCTCCCTTCTTCTTTCCTTTTTCATTTCCTTACTTACTTATTTTCCCTGGGCACCAGTTACCACATATTTAAAATTAAGGGATTGGATTAGATGGTCTCCAAGTTCCTTTCCAGTTGCAAATCTATTATCTTAGATCTCTTCCTTTCATTCCACTAAAACTTGGTCTTCTCTTGAAAACACAACATCTCCTGGCACTTTCTCCAAAGATGATTGCTACTTTTCTCACACTCTGTGAACCAAGGGGCCAGAAGGAAGAGTTCTCATACTCTGTGCTGCCCATTATAATTTTCATACCCTCTTTTTCTCATGGTCTTCTCCACAGTAGCCTCTGACAGCTTTGAGTACCCTGGCATCCTAATTCCTTAACCTTCTTACTTGTCATGATGTCTGTGTCCAGTTATCTCAGCCATGGTCATATCTTAGATGCCCTTTGAACCTTCCCATTTCTCTTCTAATGACCTTATACACAGTTCAACTGAGTTGGTCTCAATTGCCAGTATTCCTAGTTAAAGCTTTAGCGCTCAATCATCCAATGCTATATTATATCCAATGCTGTATTCATTTGATTGGACGTTACTATAGAAAACCTAGTACCTTACTGTAAAAATAGGCTCAGGGTTACCGTAATCCACAAAGTAGATATTATGTTCTTGCTTAATAATCAAAAGTTGCCTTTCCTTTGGCAGAAAAATCCTACAACATTGTAAACAAATAATATTATCAGACATCCCTTTTTCCTCTGATATGGTCTCCTTCATAACCTCTCCTTGAAATCCCTGGTTTCTTTTGAGACTCAGCTCAAACCAAAAGCCTTTCATGATCCCCCCAACACATACACACAAATGCCTTCCATCTGAAAGCTACCTTGTATTCATTGTGTAAATATTTTACATATATTTAATAAGTGTATATAGGTCGTCTCTCCCTTTGTAGTGTAAGAACCATGATAGGAGTGTTTCACTGCCTATGTATCCCCACTTAGCAAAATGCATTACACATAGCAGGCACTTAATACTACTTGATTATTAATTGACTGAGAAAATTAACAAAATAATTCAAGTAAACAATAATACATATTTGCCTGTAATCATACAAAACCTGATGTGGTGAGCATATGAAAAATTAAAACCCTGAAAAAATGTCTTTTGTGGTATTGGGCTGACTTAATTTTATTTTTCTCAATTGAAATCTTCATGGGTAGATGGGATTCCCTTTCATATTGGAGGATGAAGGCAAAAATCCTGCTCTGTTTTTTGTTTTTTTTTCTGGGGGAGGGGAGGGAAGAGGAGAAGCATATTGGTGTTTCTTTAAGGAGCTTTAAAAAGCAAATTTTAGGAAATAATCTAATCTTCTAAATTGAGTACAGGCTACAGCCCTTTAGGACAAGCTTAGTAAACTACAGTTAGAAGACTGAGCAATTTGAGCTGTATTAGGGGAAGGAAGAATAGATAAGGAAGTTGTGTTAGGTATCACATAAAATCTAATCATCTTTCCCCATACTACCAAATAGACCAATCCCCTCCCCTGTCCTCCTTCATACTTGGGGAGGTGTCAGCAACAATTTAGTAATTTGTGTGCAAAAAGAAGAATAATATATAATCAAAATCTTGATTCCAAGACTGATTGGATTATACTGTACTGATTAAACAGATGCCAGCACATTCCATTTCCTTCAGTGCTTATGAGGGGGGTGTTTTCCCACAGATCTTAAAGGCTTCACACAGTTAAGCCTCCCTCTCACATGGGGTAGGGGTTGGGCAAGTAAGGTGTTAAATTATGTGTTCATTCTATTATTTGTGAATATGCTAACTAGCTCTTAGCTAGTCCTTAGGGACTGAGCCCCCAGGAACAGAGAGCAAAGTCGTCTTTCTTGCTCGAAGGGGTTTAATGGAATTTATTACCCCAGAGTTTTGGCAAACTTGATGCTAGCATTTCAAGTGAACACAGTATGCTAAACACTGTAAGTTCCCTCTCCCCAACATTAGGTATCCTGCCCAGTAAGTTTACAATTTAATTCATTAAATCAAATCATTTTCATTAAAACACCAACTTCATTTGTAACTACTAGCATTAAAATCAATCATTTTATTCAATCCATTATGTTAAGTGATACATTTATTAAGTTAAAGTGTTCTCTAAAATTTTCACATTCAATTATTCCTGTCACAAGTTACTTTAAAGATAACTCCCTAGGAGGCATCAACCTAATAAAAGTATTATCTATGGGAGATATCTGACTCCTTAGTTTGGCATTCAAGGCCATAGTCAACCTGTGTATAGCCTGCCTTTACAAACTTATTTCTTCCTACCTCTGCACAGAAATGGCTTAACTCAACCAGATTCACCTAATTGCTAAATTCTAAACACACCATAAACATTTATACCTTTATATTTTGGAGTTATTTTGCTCAAGTCATTTGCTGTCTAGAGTATCCCTCTATCTTCACTCATCTAAATCTATTTACATTTCAGGGCTCAGATCAAATATATACAGTCCATAAAACCTTCCCTTATCACTCCAACCCAGGACAATGTCTGTCTTGACTTCACTCAGCAGTTCTGTTGTAGATTCCATTTACTTGGTACTTACTCATGGCTTTTTTGATAGCTCCTTATTTAACTCGTGTTCTTTTACTTAATATTTTATATATCTTCCCTTGTCTTCATAGAAAATTATACATATTGATAGAAAGAGATTTAAGTTTTGAAACAGAGTTAGAAGAGATGGCAAGAATTCATTAGTTATTTTTGTATTTTCTCTAGTACCTGGTACAATGAGAATCATTAGTGAAATAGGGCTACAGTACTGGACCTGGAATCAGGAAGACCAGGGTTCAGATCCTGCCTCACACACTTGTCACACCTGTGCCCATGAGCAAATCCTTTCACTTCTTGAAATGTCTTTTTCCTCATCCTAAAGAATGAGGATTATAAAACCAGTAGTACTTAGGTTGCAATGTTATTGAAAGATTCAAGTGGGATAATGATTTCAGAATTTTGCAAACTTTAAATATGATATAAATGCCAGTTGAGAGGCAGCATGGAGTTGATGAGTTGCCAATCTGCATCAGTGGGGAAGCTTCCACCCCAGGGAGTTTCCTACAGTGAAGAAATCACAAGTCCAAAAATAATTAATTTTAGTTATTATTATGTGTCTAGAAGGCACTTAGACACTTAGAGAATTTCCTAGTGTATTGTGTCAAGTATCTCTGTATGTATCTATCCACCTAGCTAATGATACAATGCAGATAAGTGACCAAATTAATGGTTCCAGAGAATAACCTCTTCATAGTCATAATGTACTAATTAATCAATCATCTCTTCTCATTCTAAAACAATGACTAAAAATTCTGCAGATTCTATCCTCAAATCCTTTCAATGATTTCACCACCATCAGTCTACCCCACCATATCATTTATTTTTTACTCTACAAAATCATTCTTTTTTTATTATCATGTAGAAGCCTACACCCAAAAGCAAGTGTAGGTGTTCACACATATTTAAGCTCAACCATGGCCCATACACTCATAGATATATCAGATGTTAGAGCTGGGCAGGTTATATCACCCAGCTCCTTCCCTTTGCAAACCTGGTATTAAGTATAAGTGAATACATTGAGAGGAGGAAGGAAAGAACATTGGGGGGAATGAAGGAAAGAACTCTGCTTTAGAGAAGGTTGAAATATAAAATATAGGGGCAGCTAGGTAGTGCAGTGAACAGAGCACCAGCCCTGAAGTCAGGAGGATCTGAGTTCAGATCCAGCCTCTGACATTTAACACATACTAGCCGTGTGACCTTGGGCAAGTCAACCCCAATTCCCTCCAAAAAGCAAATAAATATCTTTAAAATTATTTTTAAAATATTGAATACAAAAATAGGTAGAAAAGCACATTAACAAACTAACACTCAAAAAGTGTCTTTGTGAAATAAGGTGGGTTTGGCTATCTTATCTATAAGGATCCTCCCAGTGATTTCTTCACTGTAGGAAACTCCCTGGGGTGGAAGCTTCCCCACTGATACAGATTGGCAACTCATCAACTCCATGCTGCCTCTCAACTGGCATTTATATCATATTTAAATTAGAATTCTGTTCTACTGTGGTATACAGATTCAATTTAGCATCCTTATATAACAAATAATAAACTTTGTTGGATTGAGTCAAATGTATTTTACTTGAAACACCTTAAAACCTGGATATTTCTGTCATGGAGAGCATCCAATGGTCATTATATAGTTTATGGAAAAGGTTTTACTTTTAAAAGTAATTGAAGATTTACGTAAAGATTCCCTATAAGATGTACACACATGGTTGATGAATAATGGGAGTAGGGGTGCATCTACATGAAGTGGGGCAGTATTAGTTCAGTGTAAAGATTCATTGGTTCCAATACATGCATGGAGCTGATTGCATAATTGTACATGATTTTGGAACAGGAGAAATTCAGTATTTCTACCACTAGTTGAAGTCTATCATTGTATAGAGTTGTAGCGGTAAATCAAATTTAACTTTCTTTCCAAATATTTTAACTGCATCCTTAAAAGAATGCCTTGTTCATAATATGTTTTATCAGTTATTTCTAAATAGCTCCACTACCTGCTAAGAGACACAGAGACTTACCTATCTTGTAACAAAGAAAAAAACCCAAAGTTATAGTACAAGATATGTAACATTTCAGACCCAGAGTTCTACACTTTCTTGATAAAAAGAGCTAGATGCTCTAGGGCCAATATTATAATTACTCAACATTACAGGTGATTGTAGAGTTCTTTTTATGTATGTTGTTAAAGAAATTATGTATATTGCTCAATTGGTTCAAGGCCACTCTGCATCAGTTCCAACAAGTTTTTCCATAGTTCTCTCACTCCCTTATATTAGTTTCTGCTTACATCTCAATAATATTTATTCAACCATTCCCCATTCCATAGACCCTTCCTTCAACTCTGGTTTTTGTCTACCAAAAACATTGAATTATTTTGTCTACTCCTTCTAATCTTGCAGTTTATCCCAGTAGTGGGTGGATTCACTTTCAAATAAGAATTCAAAATCTGAAAATTTGTATTCATTCACTTATTAAAAAATATAAACTATGACTTAAGGAATGGAAGTATTAGGTGGTAAAAAATAACATTCACCCTTTTAAGGTATATAGATAACACTTTTTATTAGGTGACTGAAAATTTTATGAATGTTTTAATTAATGTTATGGATGTCCTCATAAGTTTTTATTTATGTGCTAATAAGTATTTGTTAAATATTTAATTGAATTATTATCACTGATAAATTGATTACAATGTGTTTAATTGCTCTCCCAATTTCATTCTTTATTAAAATATGTTTTATGGATCCCTGTGGAATAGGGAGAATATTTATACATTTGAGAAGTGCTCTGAGCCTAAGTATACAATTTTATCAATTGTACATATTTTGTGAGCTAATTTAATCCTTCAGTCTACACTAAAAATTTTAGTTGTATATAAACATTTATTCACAATATGTCAATTAATCTATCATGTCACTAGTTGAGGAGCTCACCTACCAATGCAGATCACAATCCCTCCATTTTTTTTAAACAAATGCTTTATTAACTTCTGTTTTACATCATTCATTTCCGCCAGATTTTGAGTTACAATCATTTTCCCCCCATTATTCCCCTACCCAACCTCCCAGAATAGTAGTCCCACAAGATATCGCTTCCTCCAATCTGCTCTCTCCCATACCTTCTCCCATACCCCCATCGACTTTTCCATTAGAGGAAGGTGAATCTTTGTGTCCTAATGCCTGCACATCTTATCTCCCTATTACAAGCAAAAGAGTATTAATAATAGTATTTATATATATTTGAAACATTTAATGTTACGACCTCGAATTTCAGATACATTTCCTTCCTCCCTTGTCACCCATTCCTTCTTGGGAGATAAGTAATTCAGTATATGTTGTACATGTCTAGCTATGCAAAACATTATCATAGTAAATATATTGTACAAGGCTGCTTATAATTCCCTCCCACTCATCTCACCCCCCACCTGGTCCATTCCCTACATGATCCTGTCCCTCTTCTATAGTGGGTACTTCCAACCTCCCCTCACCCCAAGGATGCCCTCCCATCCATCATCCCTCCTCTCATCCCCCTTCCCCTATCCTGCTGCAGGTTGAGATATCCCATTTAGTATGTATGTCATTTTCTCCCTGAACCAAATTCAATGTGAATGTGGTTTTGCCTTTTTAGCCTTCCTTATTCTCCCCCTCCTTTGCAACCACTTCCCCTTGCTTCTTCTACATGGGATAGTTTACCCTACCCCGTCTCTCCCCATCTCCTCTTACCACTTTCCTCTCACCTCATAATTTCATCCCTTGAGTATTCTCCCTTCCCAACAAATTCAACCTATGCCCTCTATCCATATATAACTGTAACCATATACACACACATTCACATATGTATTCACTTGACCACACCCCCTTCTTCCATTATTTTCATAGTGAGAAAGATATCATCAGTCATAGTTATTGCTTTTCCATATAGGAAT
The DNA here is from genome assembly GCA_011680675.1 of Gymnobelideus leadbeateri. Taxonomy (NCBI): domain Eukaryota; kingdom Metazoa; phylum Chordata; class Mammalia; order Diprotodontia; family Petauridae; genus Gymnobelideus; species Gymnobelideus leadbeateri. The sequence goes on along the minus strand of WOXC01007389.1, from coordinate 1,486 downwards.
GTAAATAGTTCAACTTTGATAAGTTCCTTTTGATTTATTTTCACTGATTACCTTCTCAGGCATCTCTTGCTTCTTGTGTCTGGATGTCAAATTTTCTATTCAATTCTGGTTTTTTCTCAAGAATGCTTGAAAGTCCTCTATTCCACTGAATGACCATATTTTCCCCTGAAACAAAATACTCAGTTTTGCTGGGTAGGTGACCCTTGGGTTCAGTCCCAGATCTTTTGCCCTCTGGAATATCATATTCCATGCCCTTTGATCCTCAGTGTAGAAGCTGCCAGGTCCTGTGCTATTCTGATTGTGTTTCCACAATATTGAAATTGTTTCTTCCTGGCTGCTTGTAGTATTTTCTCCTTGATCTGGGATTCTGGAACCTGGCTATAATATTCCTGGGAGTTTTCTTTTGGGGATCTTTTTCAGGAGGTGATCTGTGGATTCTTTCAACCTCTATTTTACCCTCTGGATCTAAAACATCAGGGCAATTTTCCTTGAGAATTTCTTGAAGGGTGATTTCTAGGTTCTTTCCTTTGATCATGGCTTTCAGGTAGTCCAATAATTTTTAAATTGTCTCTCCTGGATCTATTCTCCAGGTCAGTGGTTTTTCCCATGAGATATTTCACATTGCCTTCTAATCTTTCATTTGTTTGCATCTGCTTAACAGCATCTTGATTTCTCATAAAGTCTCTAGCTTCCATTTGCTCCAGTCTAACTCTGAAGGAATGAATCTCCTCAGTGAACTTTTGAGATTCTTTTTCCATCTGGCAAATTCGACTTTTTAAGGCATTCTTCTCCTCATTGCCCTTTGGGCCTCCTTTGCCATTTGAGTTAGTCTATTTTTTAAGGTGTTGTTTTCCTCAGTCAGGCTGTTGACCCTCATTTCATACTTTTCCTGCACCCTTCTCATTTCTCTTTCCAATTTTTCCTCCACTTCTCTTGTTTGATTTTTAAAGTCCTTCTTAAGGTCCCCTATGGCCTGCAACCCGCTCATGTTTTCCCCTGGGGCTTTTGGAGCAGGACTTCTGACCTCATAGTCCTTTCCCACTCTATGCCCCCAAAATAGGAGTCTAGGGTTGTATTTTTCTGTTTCCTTTGCCTTGGCATGTTGCCACTTACAATCCCTCCATTCTTATAATTAAATTTAATGAGTTGCTGTTTTCCCCTTTGCTGTCTATACCTTTAAAAATAAACCTGATATTCAGCTTTCTGATGAGGACACTTTCTATATCTAGCTAGGATGATCTTTGGGAAAAGAATATGCCACTGGGCCTGTGGTCAAAGCCTTTCCAGCTGGGTAGGACCTGTCAAACCATGAGGTTAATTTATGGAACCTTGAAGATTTCCCACTGACCTTATACTCATGATGAAAGAGTGATGATGGTAGGATTTTAGAATTAGATGCATACACTTGATTGGCTCGTAATTGACAGTAGCAGACAGTGACGCTCTACACAGACAGATTTTATTTCTTGAGCATTCTCTCTCTCTC